>JAPQRN010000008.1:15875045-15910762 GCA_037367275.1 Coranthus polyacanthus | reverse complement strand
GTGTTGTCGCGCTATTCTCAGGCAACGAGCCCAAACAGCCCTCACCCTCTCTCTCTCTCTCTCTCTCTCTCTCTCTCCCTCTCTTTGCCTCTCTCGCTCTCTCACTCCCTCGCGCGGGACAGGCACAGCTGTCAGATCAAAATCAATCGCATTTTAAAGGACGTGCGAGCTAAATATTTCATTCTTGCCTTGGGAACCAATTAAGTGCTACATATGAAGTCAGAAGGACTGGTTGAGCCGGAGCCGTACTGGTGCGTACCAGCTGCTCCATTGCTTACACCAGCCCCCCTTTACACCATGCAAATGTGTCAGTGTGAACGTTCGAGTTCAATTACCTAGTGATGTTTTAAAAATGCACCAAAGCCAGACTGGCAGTCCGGAATTGGAGGGGATCCACCCCAGGTATGTTGTTTATTTAGTTGTTGTCTGTTGTGCTGGCTGTAACCCATTTGCCCTGATTGCAGATGTAAAGGATCGGAGGAGGGACTGGGGCCTTCAAAGTGCCATGTGTCAGAGAACACCTCACACCGGATGGCAGGGACAACTGGCATCTATTTCTCAAACCATGACCCCTGCCTCCTTCTCCCATTACACTGCATCACTATTCATAAAAAAAAGAGAGAAGAAGTTATTTTCAAACTTAATCTTTTTGAATGTTTCCTTTGGGTGTCCTCTATATTTTTTTTTTGCTGATGGTGAATTTTGTCCTTTTTTTTATTTGCTCTTTTGTCCACTTCTCCATTTCCTCTTCACTTTAATCAGATTCCCTGGGTATGATAAATCACGATCTATGTATTCCTTTTGGAGTTGGAACAGCGCATTGCGTCCTTCTGGAGCATCTGCTTTGTCAATTTAAAGGACAAGTAAAAACAAGGCTAAAAGTATGTGCTAAGACTGGAGAAAGGCAGGGGTGAAACAGATTAGAGAGTAAAAGAGAGCAAAAAAAGTCACACAAGGAAGGTTAAAGTGTGTGTACATTGAGGAAGGGGGGGGGGGGTTGCAGTCAAAGAAAAAGAAAGAAGCTAAAGGCGTGTACAGTATGTGCCTGAAAAAGAGAGCTGCGAGACTAAGTGGAAAAGAAGATATCTGTGAGAGCAAAAAGAGAAAGTGAGAGAAAAACAAAAGCAGAGAGTAGAACAGAGAGAGAGAGAGAGAGAGAGAGAGAGAGAGAGAATAAGGCAAAGTGAGAGACAGTGCAAAAAGGAAACAGTGTGAAAGAGAGAGTGAGAGAAAGGAAAAGTGGGAGAGAGGGAGAGAGAGAGAGACAGGGAGGGAGTATGATTGATAACGGTGCTGACAGAACCCCTCTGGCCATGCTCTCTGTGGCAGTTTGGGGAGACAGGGCCTCCCCGCGTGAGACCAAGCTGCCCCTCGCCACTGTCCCAGCACACACTCCACATCTGGTGGGATCGCCCACGCTAGGTCAGGGGTCACAGCACCATGGGGCTACTTTCGGACTCACTTCCCCAGAATGCTCGGAGAAAAACACAAGGCCTGTTGGGTCTGCGCAATAATCAGCATTTTGAAAGTACAAACATGAGCCTAATCAGTCCTTGGTGATATTTTGCTTCGTGCTGACCTTAGAAAGAGGTAAATTAAAAAAAGGAAAAAAAAAGAAAAAAAGATTTGCAGCCGCTTTAAAAATGTTCTTAGTTAAATTCTAATGACATAAAATATGGCAAAAAAACTCGGTTGAATTTAAGCAGAGATTTACTGCTGATGTGCATGCGCTGTGTGTCCTGTGTGTGTGTGTGTGTTCACATCCACTTTATGTGTGTGCATTACTGCCCGTGTGCGAGGAGACAACACTGATGAATTAGGGATAAATAATGAAGTAGCTTGGGGACTGATTTGTGATAGCAAGAGGGCCCATCAACAGAGAACACTAATACTTTTGAATGCTATGCTGTTTGATGTTGATCAAGTTCAACTTGGTTGACAGGGCTGAGAAGACTGTGGGGAGCACAGGGACCATACTAGAGAACCTACTCAGACAGGTGAAAGAGGAGAGGGACAATACCGCTCAGACACACTCACGTACACAGCCACTCACACATACAAATACACACCCACATACACCACACGCACCCACACACACACACACACTCGGAGGACCTCTTATCCAGTGCACACAGTTATTTAAACATTTTTTCCTTTAAATAAGAAAAGGTCAACACATTACTTCTAAACTCAAAGTTATTTTAAAATTACAAATCTGAATATTTAGCTTTGTGAAATTCTTAAGACGCACACTTTGAATGGCGTAACACTTCACCCATTTGTGTCTATAGACATTCATGACATGCCACTGTTCCTCCATTGCTTGGGGCATGGGTCATTTTGAAAGTGTCACCATTTAACCGGGGGGAGGGTTGGGTCTCCATACCTCCAGCATTAGCCCATGTGGGCAGAGTTCGGGTGTGTGGAGAGCGTGGCCTCATTATGAAGGAGATAAAGACCGTTAAGGCTGTTTGGTCTTGGGCCGGCTCCAGCCCCTATGGTGAAACACACCTGCTCCCCTCTTTAAAAAGCCCTGCTCCAGTTTAGCTCTTGGCCACGGACGAGTAATGACCTATCCAGGGGGCCGTAACGCCCGCTTCGTTTAGCCTGTCGTTAAGACCCAGAGTCAGCAGCATACTGCGGCACAGTACCGTGCCAAAACTCAGTACAGGGTGTCCTTGCCAAAGATCTAACATCAAGCCTACTCTGTTAGAATATGGATAACTAACTAGCAAACCACATTAATGAAATGGCAGAATAAATTTGGCAGCATTACTCTCCACTTGAAGAATTTCTTTTAGACATATTGTCAGTTGGGTTTGATACTTTGATAATTCAACTCAATCATCAACATGAATATAAATCAAAAAATAAGCCCTTGTATCTCAGCCAATAGGAGCACACTCAAGAATACAGTATCCACTTAGTAATTAGAGAACATAAAGTTGCAGCTTGACACTGCTTGGTTTCCCATTGTTGTCCTGTCTTTGTTGTTACACACACACATACAAGCACTTAACACGAACACACTCACACACATGTATGAGCACACACATGTAACATGCATGTGCACACATAAACGCACGGAGAGACACACATATACATACACGTGCTTTAACACACACAAACACACTCACACACATATAAAGATTTCCCAGTTTCCCAGTTATGTTTTCATCAAAGCTTTTCTTTGGCACTACAGAGCAGCGTCAGTATGGTAATGTGTTGTGCTGCCTGGAAAGCTGTCAAAAAGCTCCCACCTTGGATGAGAGACCACGGTAATTCAACTGGGCTCCTGTCTTCTGTGTGTTCAGGTCTCCTCATTATTCCGCTTTGCAGGGTAATGGCGTCTTGCACTGTTTTATCTGTCAGCTCACAGCAAACTATAGTTTTTTAGCCCTGTATATTAGATGCTAACATCAAAGGCAGCTGTCTTGACACAGGAGAGAAAGAAAAAAATTGTTGCGTAAAAAAATGGAAACACTCCCGGTAGGCGAAAATTGAATCTCTTTACGTCTGGGGTGATGTGTGTATTGAGAATAGATTTGCTGGTTGGCGTCTATGTGTTTGTTCTCGAGTAAACAGCAAGGCTTGTTTGGGTGTAACTGTCAGGTATATGCGTGTGCCCCGTGTGAAAATGGGTTTGTTCGCAAAGTGGGAGTTAGAAAAAAACAGCAACACAAATTCACTCTAGCTGTCTGATCAATGGGGATTTAAGTTACCAGTGACAACTGCACAGCAGATGTCAAGAGACATAGACCCCTCGCATACCGCAGCAATGCTAGCCGCATATTCTATCAGCAGGTTTTGTGACTTGTCTCTTTTTACCCAGTTGAACGCTTCTGAGAAGTGATTTGTACATGCACCAGTTAGATCATTTGAGCGCACATTTTGTTTGGAGTTTCATTCAAGTTTCAAGAAAAGTGAGCTTCCAAAACTCAAGTCTGGCACCATCCTGTCTCCCCCTGCACTCACCTCTATTTGGGCATGTGGGGTTCCTGCCCCTTGGGTGGAGACAGATTTGTATATGTGTGTGTGTGTGTTTATTTCAAGTGGGTGTATGGTGAGGTAAGATCTGTGTTTATAGGAGTAGATGAGTGTGTGTGTGTGTGTGTGTGTTGGGGGTAGGGTTCTTCAGAAGATGCGAGTAGAGCAAATTAAAACTCACCGCAGGAAATGAGCGCCCTTGGCACTCCTCTTCCCAAGCAGCTGCACACACCCCAACCATCATCTGCCATTTTGACACATCCACGGGGCGTAGCAGGCAGCGACAAGGGGGGAGCGAGGGGTGCCAACGTGACACCCACGGCTGTAAGCATCGCCGGGCCGCAGCCTCCAGCCAAACAGGTGTGTGACATCATGCCGCTGGTTCCTCTTCAGGGGCCCGGGGAGCAGGCTGGGGGACCGGAGCAGAGAGGGGGGTGGAGGAGGAAACAAAGGGAGGTTAGGTCTCTACCTGACAAGCTCATTGATAACGTTTGGGACACGAGCCCTGAAGTCGATGGCAAATTGCCTCTAATGTCTCCCGGAGATCATGGGCCAAAGTCAGGTGCTGGGCGCTAAATGGGCTCATTAGTTATGATTTTTTTTCTTTCTTTTTTTGGACTTTGCAAGGAGTTTTACACTCACACAAACACACACAAGCACACGCACACCATGTCAGAGATAGTTGAAGCCAGAGGGCTTTTGCAAACTTGGGACGTCATCATAACTCAAGACAGGGTTATAGTTGAGCCCAAGTGTTGAGACCTTTTCCTCTCAGTTCTTGTAGCACATACAAAACAGGCCATTTTCGTTTTGAGTCATAGTTTTAACTATCTCAGCAACTGATACATGCTGAGTTGTCAGGGGAATACATAAGTCGAATCAGAGTGGTCTGAAATCAGTTCTATACAGACAATGAATACATTTTCATCAAATTTGTAACCACAAAAAAAACTTAAAGAAAGACAAAAAATGAAATCCACACGTACCTATTTAGAATTCTCTGCACGTCTCCAACATACACCCCTCTTCACACTTCAGTCGAATCCCCCAGCGACAGATCCTGTAACAGAGGAGAGGGAGGCTGTAAGTAGCCTGGGGGGTTCCTAAAGGCACCCGTCTGGGACCTGCTTCATAATCAGTGGACAGAGAGGATAGTGGTGGTACGGCTTCCCAGAGCCACTCTCCCCCCCTGGCTGCCCGAACTCTGGTGAGCACCCCAGGGCTACCTGTTAAGGTGTTCCCCCTGGTCCAGTCTCTCTTCCTGGGCAAAAAACTCACATGCAGTCTGCTGTCTCTCCAGACTATGGTGAACAAGATCTGGTTTCTGATTGGATGAACACGTACTTGTGTATTGTTTGTCTGCATTTGTGTACATGTACATAGCGACGTGACTGTTATGTCTGTGTGGGCACACATGTGCAAGCACAAACGCTCTTGTACATTTGTGAGTGCGTGCATGCAAATGCATACAAATAGTAAAAGTGTGCATGTAATAATGCTTTGTGTGTTTTCTTGCGATATTAATGGGAGGTATATTATTAGTTGTCAAGGAAACATTGCAAGAGAGCTGGAATTACTCACCCACATGGACATAACTATAGCCAAATAACAGCCTGGACAATACTAGTCTCTCTGCAGACCTGTTTGGCCCTTATCACCAATAATTCTTGTTAATAATGTGGAATGGCTCTAATTAGTCTGCAGTGAAATTAACTTCTGCAACCTAATAAGAAATTATCTTACAGATAATAAAAAATTAAAAGAAAGTAAAACACAGCCTGTCACAGACTACGCTGGAAATATGGAACCTGGTGTGTGTTTTAGATTGTTTTAGCTTTTTAAGAAAAAGTACATTATGACATGTTGCCCGGGATCTGTTTTTATCTGTGTGAGTTTTTATTGTAGTTACTGTAGATATATGTAACATTGGCTGTGTTTCTGTTTCCATAGTCAGAAACAATATTCCCTTGACTGTGCCTCAGGGTATCTCTCCTCCTTTCCGCTGTTCTACAGCAGACCTCAATATCACCGCTGCTGTTGTAGATGCAGAAGACACTGTAGTAGTAAGCAACCAGGGAGGCAGGTCTGAGGCTGCAGCCATGGACTTTCTAATTCAGGCCCTGGCCAAGGGATCCGGGAGACATAGTAGATTTTAACAAACACACTGGCCATCTCCAAATCTGCCGTGTGTGCTCAGCCGTCCATGGTTCTCCAAGATATCTGGAGGAAAGGGAGGGAGGGTGGGTGGGAGGCTTGGGGAGGTGGGGTGTACAAGGCAGAGAGAGCCAGGACTGTGCCGTCTCTCCAGTCTGGTTTGGTCCGAGCACAGAGCCAGCTGGCCTCATTAGGACTTGATGGGAGGCGGGCTGGCATGAGACGTGCACATGCATGCACACATCAACAAATGTAGTGTGAAGCGTGGCCTGATGCCCGTGAAAGACCCACACGAAAGTTTTTTTCTCTCTCTTTTTTTTCCTTTTTTTATAGAGTGCACTGTGGATTATGGACAGAGGGAGTGTATGATGTGGGAGAACATGATCATTAGTTTGTGTCTCTCTTTAAGGTGCTGTCTTTACCTGGCTCACCTGAACTACCTCAGTGCGCTTGAGTGCTTGTTTGAGGAAAGAGCGAACCATGAACAGGGGCGATGAGGGTTGGGGTTGGATGGAGTGGAGTGGGTATAAAGGGATGAGAGGATATGATTCATGGTAGGGTGGGTTCATCACGAGAGACGGCCGCTGACCTACAGTCTGAGGGCCGTTGGACCGGAACCAAGGCCTTGTTCCGACAGAGCGAGTGTAGCGTGAGCTGTGACGGATGGCGGCGGTCTGTTTGAGAGCCCCTGAGCAGGTGTGTGTCTCGCTCACATCTGCAGGCAAGCACAGTGAACCGAGACCAAATGGCAGACGCACGGGGCCCATCGGGTACCTGTGCACTGAGACACACTAATGATTATGGATGCAGGCCTATTAACGGTCACATCTGTAAGGGAGAACAACAACCAGCGCACTGGGAGTGAGTCAGCAGTTTTAACTCCCCTCTGGAACATAGACATGCTGGTGTCAATGTTGGGATAAAAACTCAAGTCAAAATGCTGCCTTTTGCTCAGTTCGGGTCCATGTATGGACCTCAGCTCTGCACAGACTTCACCTAAAGATGTGGCGCTCCTGCCTTCTTCAGAGAAGACTTGTGGAAGTTTACTTGTTGAACTTGAAATCTGACACACACTTGAGTTGGATTTCAGGACAGCAAGTGAAGGACATTCTGAGAGGTAAAAAGAAAAAGAAAAAAAACTTGCTGGTACAGCTCAACACCAAATTATCTAATGAATTCATCAACTTAAAAACAGCGTTAAATATTCATTCTAAGAGTATAGATAATAAATTAAATATAAGTCATTGACTCATTATTTAAAAATGCATAATATGATTTGCATAGTTTTATCCTGATAGGAAATAATAATGGGTAGTTGTCTTGTAGCGTCTTTCATGACGGATGAAGCTTGCGTCTTTTTGTTCCCTCATCATCCCTCTCTCCTACTTGCTTCTCATTAAAGTTTTAACGGAGGCTGTTTTAATTGTCAATCCTTTGACAGGTTGATAAAAGCAACTTGACAATTAAGTTCATTGGCTCTGCTATGCATATTAATTAGGTCTTATTTGGGTTTCTATTGTTATTGGAAGGAGCACTCATGGTGTAGCAAAATGTCATCCATTAACTTCCCTCTTCTCAGAACTTAATGTAATTAAGCTTGCTATTGTATGACTACGAGAGGAGACTCTAGAGAGGAGAACTTTTAGTATTCATTGTATAAATGAGTAATGCCATTCCTGTGACACTGCAACAACGCTATTTCTCCAAAATCAGCCATTCACAACTTTATTATCTATAACAACTGCTGCCTGGTCTTGTTTGGTTAATGGACAAAAGAATCTTGCTTTTATGTCATTGTGTGCACATGTGCATGTACTGCGTGTGTGGATCTGTGTGTGAAGAAGAGATGAAGGGAGGGAGTGTGTGTCAGACGGGAAAACGAAGCAGGACATAAAGGGTGCAGAGAGGTTCAGCACCGGGAGGGAGGGGATAGAAAAACGAAGGAGTGGTGGGGTTGGAGGGGTGGTGGGGGTGTTCTAGGAGATTACCCAGTACACCTTGCTCAACTCTGTAGGCCCACACACTCACATCAAAGTGGTACCCCCTATCTGCCCGAGGCTTAGTCGGCCCCTGTCCACCCCCCATGTCACTCCATACATCCTCCTGTTCATGTTGAATAATTGACAGTTCTGTTTTACATGCTCAGCATTTGCCAGGACATGGAAGTGTGACTCCAAACAGGGCATGACTCCGAGAGGCGCTGTGCGTTGGGTTGACTTCATTAGAATGTGCCATACTAATGCTCTACACACACTCTGAGCTGAATACTATCAAGTATAATCCACTGAGACGCTTAAATCTGACGGAGACTGTTAAATCAAAGAGGTGGAGGCTGTAATAAAGATGCATTTTCGCTGCAGTTTTATCAAGACTTAATTGTCCAAGTTGCTTTAAGAGTTCCCTTTGCCACAAGTGAGTTGAATGCAGGTTTCATTTCGTTGCCAGCTTCATGAAGTGAGCAACAACTCCCTTCTCTGCGATGCAAATGTTTTTGTTCCTTCTTTGAAGATACTATGTACTGTCTGGTGTGCACTTACTTTCAGATTGTGCTGAACTTGTTGGATGTCACTCAAGACTGCCAGAATGGCCATGCATTGCAAAGGACAATGACTGCCATGGGTATGTGAAGGGGGCTGGAGTGTTTGTGCCAGGGCGATCTCTGAAGTCAAATAAGCCATTATCAGTCTGTCAAGCCAGGTCTCATTGAGGTCTCTTAATAACAGTTAGGCAGTTTGGTGAAGTCTCCATCAATGCCCCAGTAATAGCGTTTTACAACTACTGTAGAGTAATTAGACAAAGAACTGAAGTGACAAAGTAAGGTTGCAACAGGGTGGTGAGATCTGCCGTTCGGCTTTATATGCATTGAAATATAACTAGTTTTTTTTTGGTTTCTAAAGAATTTTAAAGCTTTATAGTAGTAATGTATGGTATAGTCCTCAAAGCAAGGGAGTGGAAGGCCTGGCTGTTCATTTGATAGTTTACCTTGACCCCTGAAGTGTGTCGCTCGCACCCTGAGGGCTTGGGCTGGCAAAACCTTTCTCAGTCCCCCCTGGGAATGATAATCTCAACGTGGGCGTTTACCACAGACACCAGACACAACACCATTAGCCACAGCTCCGCTGCTGCTCATTAGGACCCCCGATCGATATAGGCGGCCACAGAAATCGCCAGTGCTGCGGAACCAGCTATCACTCTTCAGAGTTATTATCGTAAACAGTACAGGCCAAGATTTAGGGCAGCACCCCACTTTCACTGAAATAGAGAGTTGCAAGGGCAGTAACTGAGTGACTGAAACCCTTCTGAACACGTTATATTGTATCACTTGTTCTGAAACTTTGCACTGTCTAGAGCCACTGCCTTGCAATAAAATTAGAAGCAGTCAGGAGGCATGATTGTATACACTGCGCTGTTCTCTGGGGTTTAGTATTATGACATGGTCAGAGCAGAAAAACACTGACACAGAGAAGTTTACTCATTACAGCGGAGATATTTGAGCTCTGATGTCTCCCTCATTGAGTGTCAAAAAAACAAATTAGGATTAGACACATCTACAAAATTTGCTGACTTGCAGTGTAACTGGAAAATGTGGAATTAAAAAAATGTAGGAATCTATAAGAGTAAAATGAGATCAACAAAATGCAGACTGACCACAGTGTTGTTAAAATATTTCGACTCACAGTGGGACCTCTGTTTGATATCCTCATGACAAGATAATTTAATTATTTCCCAATTCTCTCCCTGCGAAGCATGAGTTGTGGAGACATTAGTCACAGGAAATTGTAGATGAAAAGGCAAAAAAAGGATAGTCCATTGGTTTCTGGCAGAGGAGAGAATAATATTGAGGCAAAATTGTGAAAATAAGAAAAAGGGGAGATGTATTGATTTTTGTTGGAGCCAGGGAAAGAAAAGAGAGGGAATAAAGAAGTGCTCTTTGGCCGATGTGTCCAAATGATGTCTCAGGGGAGGTTCTTAATGGTAGGGGGAGGGGTGGAGGGGGGTTAAGGGGGTGAGGTGGGGGTGATGGGGGCAGGTGCCTACCCTGACTAAGGCATGGAACTGCCCTTAGGCTAGGGCTAATGGTATTGGCTGAGCTTACTTTAAGCAGCTCTTTCCTAATGGCCAACTATGAGTGTGCCACAGGATAGACAGGTATTGATTGGTTCAAATGCTCTTGAGTTGACAAGAACTGAAAGTCCCTCAAGCATATACAATCTTGCAGCAAATTATGTCACACGGAAAGGTGATTAAAAACAGAAGCTTGGGGCAGGCACACTCATTAAAAGTGTATATGATATTTCTCTTGTTGTCCTTGTACCGCTTTCGTCTTCACTCCCTTTTCTGCCAAAGCCTTTGTCTCTCTGCTGTTTGTTTGTTTTTGTAGTTTTGCAGAGTGAGAGATGTCTGTTTCTACATTGTAAAAATCTAGCAGCGGCACAATCTTCAAACCTTTTTTTTTTTTTCCCCCCTTCCATAATAGAGACTCAGTGCATTGACGGTTGAACCTCCATTGCATCAGTCAAAGTGGTGCACATAGTTATGCACTTTATCAGCGGCATAGGACTACAATTTGAATGGAATCAAATGGTCTGACATTTAAAAAAAAAAAAAAAAAGAATACAGGTGTGATAGTTATATTCGCTTAAAAAAGGTGCAGCATACAGGTATAATATACAGAGAACAATGCCATATATTTGCTTTGTTGTCATGCCCCCCTTCCTCATACACACATACAAAAAATGCTGTGTACAAGATTTTCTCTTATTCACAAGGGGCGCTTTCTAGACTGCTTGAGGCATCTGCTTTGATTGCATAATTCCCAAGAGACGAACAACACAAAACAAAAATACTGACTGAATTCAGACTTATAATATACCGAACAAATAACATACCAGCTCCACTCTTCAAAACCATAGTTCTCTAAAGAAAAGGAATTGGAGAGTAAATTCAAAGTTGAAAGCTTAGCTGTTTCACTGCGAGTGCAGGGATGAGGGTGAAAGATGAAACAAACTTTTTCCTGGCTGAAAATGTGTAGCATTACCAAAACAAATAGGCCATAGCATAAGCATTTATGTACACTTTAACCTAAGTGGGACATATCAAATACCCTATAAACCATTTTTTAAGCCATGAATGCTGCAGGCGCTTCAGGAATGATTGGTGAGGAAATGTAAAATTATGCAGAGGTAATACAACAGGTCCCCGACATCATCTGGTGCTTTGCCAAGTGTAGCATGACAGTTTCAAGCAAAGTAAACAGTGTTGAACAAATGAAAGTTAAATGAAATGACGGGTCCTTTTTCCTCAAGAAAACACAAAAAAAGCAAGAGATTTTCTGCATCCAAATGATATGGCTGCACTCAAAGCTCACAGTTTTCCTCACTTTCGATTAAATGCTCTTTCTCTGGCTGTTTGTGCTTTACAGTGGAGTGTGCTACATCGCTACTTTCTTCTCTACAGGGGCCCCTGGGCTCCCCAAGCAATAGGAGTAAATTAGAGTGCACCTGTTCCAGCTCCAAGATAAGCCATCTCCAGAGGATTTCCTCTGAGTAAAATGAAGTGAGTGAAGAATAAACAGAATATCACAGCATTACTCCGCCAAGGTGAAGTTGCTGCTGCTCTGGGGACACGGTTCGTTTTGCACAACACCCAGCAAAATATCCTCTATAAACCTCTGGATGTAAGACTGTAGGAATGGTCTCTGCTCACAGCGGAGAGAATAGGCGCTGCACTTTGTGTTCCAACCAAGGCAGTGAGTCTGCTTCCCGACTGTATCTACGCACAACATTGAGTTGAAATGCTGTTATTTGTGGTCTGGGTATTGTGGTTTGTTTCCAGCATGTTTTGACTCTGCGTCAACACATCTGCGATAGTCAACCATCAAACCACATACTTCCCCCTTTTCCACTCCTGTACCACTGCCAAATTTCTGAAAGTATTTAATTAAGTCAACTGAAAAAATTGTCAGTGCATGTCTCGTCTCTTCTCATCAGCTTAGCCACATGAGTAACTCCTTGTATGTTTCTTAGAGGAAATAAAAGATGTAACCTCAGTGTGACGCCAAAAGACCACTGACCATAGATGTCTAGAATGCAAAATTCACTCAGTTGGTTTACACATAAAAGGCATGGATAATTAGAGGAAAAATGTAATTCATCATACGTTTGATAATCAGTCTGATTTGGTCTCCTATCTGCACCAGGGCATTCAAATAACCCCCCTACTATTAGCACCCCACTCTCCCTCACACCAGTAGTCTGTTTTACCCTCTCTTTGTTCCCCTACAACACATTATCATTATTGTAGCTAATTGCATGGTTTGCCTTGAAGTCGTGCTGGAGACTCGTGATCTGGGGTTGAAACGTGGACAGGGATCCAGTCTTCTCCACAGCTTGCCTTACACTGCTAATTGCCGTTACCACAGGATCAGGCGCACTCCTCGCTGTGGCCAGCCGGACGATGCTGGAAAAAGCATGGGGCGGGTCGGGTGGGGGGATACTATCACACAAGGGTGGTAAGACGTGGGAGGGAGAGCCAAGGGTGGCATAACTTAGGTGGGATGGGTAGACCAGATTGGGGAGGGAAAGGATAGCAGTTGGGGGTAAGCGGGGGGGATGGAACCAGTGTTAGATGTGGGTCAGCGGGAGTGGAGTACCCTAAAGATTACAGTTGGTTAGTGCGACCCCTCTCTGACAGGATCTGAGCCCTTACTCCCAGCAGAGGTGGACCCTGGCATTTGGGGAACCCAGCTATTAGTGAGGCTAATAAAGCCTGAGCAAAAAGTTTTGAACCTCCAACAGTCCAGAGACACTGTCCTGCCACAGGTCCAAAGGCTGGATCCTAGTTAATATACTCCTAAATGACTATGGAGAGTCTTTAAATGATTCTTAATGAGACAGTGCAGCAGTGATGTGATATAAAAGACATCTACAGGCACCACTTTTCATTTTAAAGCCTAACCTAATAACCGTGTTTATATGAGCGTAGCTTTTTATTATCTTTGTTTATTAAAGAAGTGTAATATGAGAAATGAGTTCTTCTAACTCTAAAAATTCGAGATTTGTAAAAGCTCTGATAGTTTCTTAATTCAGATGGGAACATTAGTTTTACACCACAGTATCAACTTCCAACTTCAAAATGAGTCACAGCTCCCCGATGGGGTTTTAGAAAAGGAAATGGAATCACAGACATAACTAGTGACAAAGCCTCCATCACCTCATATAAGATCTTATTCCATCTGTGAGAACTTTGGGTCTACCCTAGAAAAATAATAAATACCCTCCTCTCATAGCTGGCGCTCGTTTTGTTCAAAAGGTGGTTTCAAGACCAAACAAAGGAAATGGTGTCATTAATGATATATATTATGAACTAGGGCCTCTTAGAACAGTTTCCTACAAATGCATGGATAGGCGTTGATCTCTTTCCTAACAAAGGATCTCTAAAATATGAAGTGAAAAGCTACCCAAGATGAAGCTGGTAAAGAAACAAGCGAGGAAGAGCCTATTTCCACAACACAAACAGATTTCCTGGCCTTTAGCAGTCTCTTACTGGGATACTTTGAGACATATCCATCAAAACACAGCTGTATTCATTCATATTTCATACCTTCTCCTTCTCCCAGTGCTTTAACACTGTTCTTTGATCAAAGGAGAGAAGTCGGATCACAACAGGAAGGTTCCCTGCCAGCCAAGAAGGAGAAGGAAGGCCAATCCACTACTGTACTGTACACGCTACGATGTAGCTTGCTGTACTTCATCTTCACTCTTAAAAAAGAAAAAAAAAAGAAAAGAAAAAAAAAGATAAATTAAATTAATGTCTTACAAATGCAAAACTTAAACACTTGTCAAATTCATGACGTCTACACACGGCAGTCCACATTTTCACATCGCCATCCTGTCCAGCTTCAACAGAATTGAACAAAATTATTGTTACAAACACAAACTCCATCAGTCAGCTCGTAGTGAAATTAACATTTTTCGTGGCGTCGGAGATGATTGATGGAAGGCTTTGTAAGATTTAGACTAATACAGTTTCTGCAACTTAAGTGATGGAATTGCTGAAAGACTGACAGCCAGAAGCTGATGCAAAACACACAGCTCAAGAGTGTCACCATGTGGACACACAGGGACATGACAAAAGAGTATACTGTGCTCTGAACAAATGTTTTACCTCCGTACGCAGCTCAGTTAAGTGCAGTCCTTTTCCATTTCTTCTGCATCCTCTTCTTTAGTTATTTCTTCCAATTAAATTTTGTGTCAACTGCTTTACATTAAGTGTTCCGCCTCCATCTCTCCCTCTCCTCCACCGATATCAGTTCCAAGACAGTGTACTTCCAAAGATCCTTTTCAGTAAGGCTTGGGAAAAAAGGGTTTGAAGACCTCCCTGACATTTAGACTCTCTCTGAAGATGACTTTGCCTTCTACTATAGCCTGCGGGAACGTAGTAAGACCCACACTAAACTTCAATTGATATGCAGTGCCAGATACCTCTAGGGGAAATTATCATTCTGTTCATAATAAGAGCCACAACAAGCACCTGGAAAATGACTTTATTATACACTCTGCTTCAATAAAAGTTTCCTATGACCCATTGGAAACACACATGGTGCACCGAGCATAATCGTGATGAAATGAAAACTATATTATGCATATGATGGAATGCTTATTTTGATGGCGGACTCTGTGAGGATGCACATCTGCTCGGATGTTCTTGATTGGCAGGTGTGTTGATGCATTGCCGTAGCCTTGGATGGCGGTGCTCTGAGACCCCTTTTTCCTGAAGCCATTATCCAAATATGTTCTGTTTTTCAAACAAATGAATGGCACAAAAATCAAAGTATCAAAAATGTATTGCCCTTCATAATGGAATTCCCTCTGAGCAAGGACATGTAACAATGGGCCATTCTCAGCTTCCTGTCCTTTCCCTCTCTATATGCCAATGGATGTGACCTCCACAGCTTTAACAATGGGGCATCCAGCAACATAAGCACTTGGCTTCTCTCCACCACCACTACGTGCAGTAAGGTTGCTTTCATCCGTGTTGTTATATTTAAGGATGACATCCTAGCCTGTCGGCCTCTACTATTGTCTTCACCGTGATTATTTTCTACTGTTGTTTAGCCCCAGTTGTGGCGCTTTGATGAAAAGGTCGCCACTCAATTGGAAAACAGTCATTAAAATGCGGTGGGTACTATTCACCAGTGTGCATGGGGGAACCAACTCAACTGAGCTGGTTAATCAAAAGTTAATTATATAATTTTCATGCAGATGAGGGAAACATTCAAATGAATCCCAACTCTACAATCATTACAAAAAATAAATAAAGAAATAATTCTAAAATGCTATAAAATGTTCAGGGACCAGGAGGCTGTAAACAATATGAAGTTTAATTTGAGGTAAACAAAGTGAATATCCACCAGGGGGTCTGGGAAGGAGAAAGTGAGGTTAAATCAAATTTGGAAACATAGATACCAGCAGGTTTTGTTGTCCTGATATACGTGCAATTAGGCAGGTCCTTGATGAGGACACTGGGAGTGAGAAAGTTGAGTTTCACAACAAATGCTTTGGGATTCTTTAAAGGGAATTTATGGGATTTCATGTGTTATCTGTAAACATTAATTATTCTCACACTAGTATACCAAATTGAATTAAAACCATATTTTAGAAAATAATATAAAAGCATAATTATCTTTTATGAGGATGTTGCAAAATTACTGAAAACTTAAAGATAAGCTCAGTTCACGGCAGTCTGTTGTGACTTTCAGAGCGAGAGAAGCCCTGGACAACATTTCTTTCAGTAACTTTGTCAAAGAAGGTAAAGTAGAATATGTACTTTTCAAAAAATCCTTAAGTCTTTCCTCATCAAAGGGAATGACTGTGTTATGCAAATTACAACCATGAATATTAAACCAACGATGTGAAGTATCACAAATGAACGAGCATTGTTCTGGAAGTGCAATGGAATGTGGTTTAATTTTTCTTTAATTCTATGTGCTTTTATAATGTTCACCTTTTCCCAGTTGTGCCAGCGGGTTTGGGTTCATTGGTGTGCATTACAACCACGCTCTAACAATGCAGGGCCTCCCCGGTGTCAGCACAGTTCATGAATCCTGGCCCCTTATGCACCAGGCGATTAGTATGGTGCTCTGTCTGTGGGGCTTTGCCAGAAAATGAGTTCTCTTTAAAACATATGCCCCCTGCTGATTCTTTTCCTTTCCTGATATGAAATTCCAATTTTTATAATGAACACCAATTTCCTGCACGGAGAGGGGGGGGAAAAAAAAAAAAAAGTTTTACACTTTTGTCTGTTTTGGATGACTGCGGTTATCCTAAATGAGTGTAAAGCTGTTGCGGACGTCACAAGTAGATCGCATCATAAACAGAAAATATTTAGATAAGAGGGTTTTTTTTTTTTCCCCCTCCATTTTGGGGCTAATCAACATTCAGGTACAAGCATACAAATCAGCTGGTGTAATTTTCCACATCACATTTACACATGGCTGGTGTGGCAGAAAATGGAATTACCAAAACTGTAACAAATTCAATTAAGTCATTGATTTCTAATAAATTGGCTTAATCACCAGCTGTTGTCATGCTAAGATTGTTGTGTCACAAGTTTGTCATGCTTGTCGGTCGTGGCTGCTTTACAAAGACAACTGAATCTATTTGAAGGCTTTAAGAATATTTTACCCTGTTGTCATTTTAGAATAATATCATTTCAGTTGTAGCGACTGGAAGGACGGGTCGTGCTCTTCCAGTGAATAAGCAACAACTTTAAACTTCAATATAAAAACAACACTTATCTGATAAGGATTCAAAAGCTTTATTACAATAAAACATACATTGCAATGTTACATCTTAAACATAATTGACATCTGTGTAGTAAATGTAATGATGTATTAATATGAGAAACCGGCATCCTTCGCTCCATGGTTCCGTCATTCTACAGTCTGTTATAAATTTTTCCACTTTGACTCTTTATTCAGATGGGAACCTTTTCTTCCGGTTGAAATAACCGGAATCATCATTAATCTGAAGAGATTAAAATTTAGTTAGTAGTTTGATCTGCATCTTGAATATTTAATCCAACAAACATTAAAATTTTCATTGATGTACGATACTAAATAAGTCTGGGCAAATTAGCGATGCATCCACCAACCTCCAAAAGACACAATTAAGCATGCACATATTCAGTCACGCAGAAAGAAAAAAAGAAAAGATAAAAACAGCCATTGGACAGTTTGTATATTGTCACTGCTGCTTTGGAACACAGTGCCACACAGTGCTATAGTGTACATTAATATTGTACAATTGAAGTAGACACTGGTAATAAATTATGTATAATAAGCACTTACTACATTGTATGGCCCGAGCCTCTCTTGGGTTTGGGCACTCGTCTCCTCAGGAAGAGACACCACACCTCCTGTACCCATCATCTAAGTACAATAAAATAGACATTTCCAGTAGCCATTATTAGATCAGTACTAATGGAACAAATGCTCATATGTAATCTGAACCCACCGTAATATCACAGTATTGAAAAAAAAAACAGCCTGGTTCAAGCTTTGATGTTTTATTTTTCCCAGTGTTGCCTATAGATGTAAACTAGTCCAACGACTTACCCTGATGGTGGCCTCCAGCTCTCCCACGCTTCTCTTCCCACCTGGTAGCCATCCATAGGACCAGTGCTGGGACAGGGTGACCTGAACCAGCAACGCCAACAACAGCACCTGCACCATCACTCTGCCGCTCGCTTCCATTAGAGCTGCGGAGGAAGCCAAGTTTGTAATGAAAACAATAATGTCACTGCCTCCTCTTTCACAGCTCCACGGCTCGTAGACCGGGGGGGTTATAAAGCATCGTCAGACATTAGTAAACAACATTTTAGACAGTAATTAATAAGGAGAGTAATTCCAACTTAATGAACACTGAACAAACTTCACTGAGGACTGACTCACCTCTGCGTTTGCCTTGTTTGCATGTTGTGCATTAGCCAGGAGGGGAATTTATAGGTGTTGGAAGAAGGCTGTTGTTAGGATTATAATCCCCTCTCTGCAGGTGTGACACATTCACTGACTAATGGCACACAAATACTACTAATGGAGCTGGCTAAGTGCTCAAATATGCTGACATCACTGGGAGTGTTCAAACAGCATTAAATATATATATGTATAATACATCTCTGTATTTGTATCCAATGCATCCTTGCAGGGGTAGACAAAAGGACAACAAGACGATCTGATATGACTTTTCTGTCCATCTATAATTTATTTGAATCAGCTTTTAGCAACAAATAGCAGTTTAAGTCCATACAGAAACAAAAGGCAGAAACGAAAACTGAAACGAGATTCTTGTGCATTTTAATGTAACATCAGCTCAGAGGCCTCACAATCATTATGCCCATATTTTACCCTTTCGTCGTGGAACTTGTTACGTACTTATGTACATTAAAATTAGGTCTATAATGATTTAGTGACAGTTAATGACCACAGTACATAAAAGCAAGGTGATACGCGTTTCATGTATAAATCCATCGTACAAATGTGTTGTAACGGAAGTCTGTATAAAGTTCTTCACCTAAGCTTAAGACGTCTAAACTTACGGGTTTTAAAAAGAAGCAAGCAGAAGCCTTGCAAAAATATACGATTTGGATTTTGCAGAAAAGCTGTTTCCTTTTTTTTTTAAAGTATGAAACTAAGAGTTACTACAATAGTCAAAATATGTCAAAATGTCTGTGCACGTACATATTTTTCATTTGGGATGAGCATCGGTTAATAATCTCAATGCTTTTTTTTCTTTTTTTTTTTACTGTCAACATTTTTCTCTCAAGAATGATCACAGATCGGTCAGATTAACTGTTCTTTAAAATCTACGTTTTCTAATGATGAAATGACTGTTTTTTTCCTCCCTCTCCCTCTACTTGTTACATAATTATATGCTACAGCTAAAATTATAGTACATCTCTTTTAATTCTAATAGAAATAAAGAAAGAATAATGAATAAATAATACTATCATTTATAAACAATAACCTTTAAACATGTATCTATTATATCTGCATTAAACATAAACATCTGGCTTATCACAATTAAACTTGTGTCACTCGGTGACAAGTCGTCATGATTAGAATTGTCTTCCTAATCAATATGGCACTGTATTTGCAGATGTGTGTGCAGTTGTTTCGTTAATGTGTATAAAAAGTTATTTCTTTTAAATGCAGGACCTGATGTTTTCCTGCAAATCCTTAGCTGTACTGATACTTCTGGGTTCATGTGGTAATACTTTATTTTCTGCCTGTTTCAGTGTGGGCTAATTTCAGTTTGCAGCATCAGGCACCAAACCACTAAGTAATATTGCCACAGGCAAAAAGGAAAGTTGGTGAAGTTGAATAAAATTGCAACAGGCAGCCGCTGTTAAGTTATTCATAGACAGAAGTGAGGTAATTTGCAGTGTGTTAAATGGAATGATGTGTATCACAAGTCTTATGTTTTTGTTCGAGCTAAAAGTAGATCACAAATGTTATTCATACACAGGCTGTAATTTTAGCAAAAGCATTAATCATTTTATCCATATTAATCAAGCAGCCATTTTATTCTCTCAACAGTAATCACGTGGGAGGCATAAAATACAAGTAATATAAACCAAAGGCATTGTGGTCATTAAAATAAGCATAAATACAAGATAATGGCTGTATCGTATTAGACAACATATGTGATGCATTTAAGTAGAAACTGAACAATATCAGAGTGTATATATATATACATATATAGATAAAGTTAGGATACAATTATTGAATGTTTCCTCTAAAACTTCTTACTGACCCTTAGGATGCTGCACTTATGCAACAAAGAATTAAACAACCCAACCGACCCATTAAATAACCATTACAGTTGCTGTCATTTACATGTGAGGGCTTGAGGATCGTTCCTCAAAGTGGCAGAATCTCCTGGAGCACATATCTTCAAATATATTACAGTATATTACAACAAACTGGATCTGTAATCAAGTGCAAAATGTAAAAAGAGCTTGCCTTAGAAAACAACATTCAGAAAAAAATTGCATAAGTTAATTTGACATTACTACACAGAACAGTTATCAGACAGGTATTATTTGAAATTGGCGTAGTCTGAGAAAATGTCAACAAAATCCTGAACCACTCTGTAGCAGAAGTCGTATTGCTCCTGGAAGGTAAAAAAAAAAAAAAACAGAGGAAAAATGTTAATATGCATGTATGTGCAGAAACGGATCCAAACAACACAAACTTTGAAAAAGCTGACAGTTTCTGCTCTGAACATTTGATATGATTGTGTTTTGCACCTACCACAGTCTGAACCATGTGTGGTCTCTGCATGCGTAAACTCTTGACTGTCTGAAAAACATCGAGGAGGCCTTCAGCTTTCACCCTCTCCAGAATGTTACTGAGGGCAATGAAGGTACCGGTCCGACCTGCACCGGCACTGCAACACGAAGGACAAAACCATAACAAACCACATCGCATCACAAAATACACTCAGTGGAAGGCCTTGGAAAGCCTTGAAACTTGAAACCAGAACTGCAATTTTCCAGGGACTGTGGACACTAGTGCAAGAACATGGAGAACAACTCGTGAAGGAAGCCCAGAAGTAGAATTGGGGAATTTCTGACATCTTCTCCATTTCATTAACAATAATGCTGCAATGAAACTCTTGTAGCACATCCTTTTCCGTTTAAATGAAAAAGTTTGCCAGAGAAAAGGTGACCTTTGTGTAATAGTGCTAATAATCATCCTCACTTAAAGAGAGACTAATCCAAACGCTAACACTAATCAGTTTGGAGGCTCAGTGTTTGACTGAGTCAATGTTTACAATGATGGCAGGACGGAGGGAGAAGCAGATAGATGAGGAGTGAACGCGAGCGATGTGCGATTCGGAAGAGAAGTGTAGAGAGACGTTAGGGATTGCAACGGGTTAGCCCCATTCCCGAGGGGAAGAGAAAAAGCTTTAAAAAGCCCCTCTTAGACAAGTGGTGATGAAGGAATAGAAGAGAGTGATGACACCATTTCCTGTCGTTAGCTCATCTTATCAGATTAATCATAGTGGGAGTCAGAGGAGATTTCACTTTGAGAGGTTTTAATTGACTGTGAATCAGTGGATTGGATCAATCCCACAGGGGCATGCTGCTTTAGAATCACTTCACCTGAAGCTAGGTTCTGATCAAAGCTTTCACAGCTAAGTCTTTATAAGGGATCACATAAGTGGTTTAGGCACAGAACACCAGGTCTACTGAGGCAAAATGTAGAATTTATTGTTACAGACATTTGTAGGAAAGAAAAATGGATCGGTAAAATTGAAATTCCTTCCAGTATCATTCTGGGATTCCGACGATCAGGTAATAAAAGTGAAATGAAAAGTGGTTATGCCTGTTTGGACAAAATGTGCTGTACGAAAAGTGAAGGAGATACATTATATTAAATCCAGAATTTTTATCTGAAGATGCACATCCTGCAGCAGAATTGTTAAAATTAAGTTTCTCACCTGCAGTGCACAATTATGGGACGGTTTCCAGACTGCTGCTGCTGCCTCTGCACAGCAGCAATAATGTCAATCATCCCTCTTCCCTCTGCCGGTATTCCAATCTCAGGCCATCCATGGAAGTGGAAGTGTCGGACGTGTTGTGACTGCTTTTCCTGGCAAGACGGAGAATTTAGACAGTTATTCTAAATATATTCATGCAGCTAAAAATCAGTCGCATTAAATTGTCAAGAAATGGCAGTTTCTTCATTTGTGAAGACAACTGAAGGACAACGGGCAGGCAGAGACATTTATTTATAATATTTTACTCATTATTATTTAAATGTTATGTGTTGTAAATGAAACAATACGCACGTTTCTGTAGGTGAGCACCATGTCTTTGAGAGTGAAGGTGTCACAAAGTGTATCTGCAGTCAGCTCCACGGTGTAATCTCCAAATGTTACACTGCCCTCTGATGGCCAATACTGGAAACATTTTTCCTGGTAGAAATGGTCAGATGGAAATGCAATCAGGCTACGTTTGATTGATTAACATCCTATTTTTGTTTTCTTAACTCCCGTGTGTTCCACAAAAACATTGGAAACAATTAAATGCAAATACATGGACATTCGGGGAAACCTGAGACCATAACATAACTGGATAATAAAAAAACGCAACTGAAGCAACTCCACTTTTCAGCAAGTTCCTTTGCAAGAGCACCGCGCTGTACTGTACCTGCTCCCTCTCCTTGAGTTCGGTGAGCATAACGATTGAATGACACCTCCACTCCCACACCATCCTCCAGAAGTCCTCCACGGTGTGAGACAGGGGGCCTTGGGTTGCGATAAAATAGTCCTTCTGCCTGTAGCCCTGGAGGGCAGATCAACCAGTAAACAACACTTGAGAGAGCAGCAAACATAATATTTTGCATTGTTTGTAAAGAAAACAATGAGCTTTATATATACTTCTATGGGAAATCTATACAAGGGGTCGTGAGGGAGTGCTTACATCAATAAAGGAGGCATTGATGTAGTCTGTGAACTCCTGTCCCCTTTTTACTGAGAGTATTACTCGGTTGAAATCATCTGCAAAAGAAAATACAGGGGAAAAAAAAAAACTTTCCACAAGTGATTCCTAATAAAATAGAAGTTTGAAAAAGCTCATGGAGAAAAAAAAAACCCCAGCACTTCAGCTGTGTTATTATGGCCTAGCACACCAGCATCCATATCAGGTTGCACTGCAGAAAGTTGTACCCTTGCTTTCTTTTTCCACTTTACTCACAACTTTAAGGCAAGATACAAGCCTCACTTAAATGTCATTGATCACACAGACCTGAATCGACTAGAAATACATCTATGTACGGCATCAATAAAATCAGACACTGTGGTGTGCTTTGATGTTACTTGGATGTGATGTATAATGAAACTGGTCGGAGTATCGGAGTATTCCTTACACGGGATGATCTGAAGTACACGGTTCTTCTTCATGTTGGCAGGAAGGTTCCCAGTTCTCATGTTCTCCTTCATTATGCGTACATTGGTCAGCTTCTGATGGGAGCACATATAAGTGGATTGACATGATCAAAAAGGATCGTTTCCAGATGCACAGGATAGGGAAATGCTAATAAACAGGTTCATTTTTAACACTGCTGATGCCAATATTTCATTCAACAAATGCAGCAAGCCAAAAAAAAGAAGCTGTACAAAGTAAACATTTCTTATTAGTGGAGAAGATGAGAGGAACAAGAGGCACCGGGGATTCATTCCAGTCAGTACAGGAAACTGTGAGGGACTCTTTGCGAGGAAAATGAAAAATATTCATCGAGTTACGGTAAATTTTATGTGGCAGATGGATGTAACTTATAAAGTTTTAGCTGATTTAAAGAATTGTTATTTATGTTACTACTGCCAAGAGCAGCACCCTGGGCAAATTTTCCATGAAAATACACCCATGCAGGGTGCAGGGTGATGGGGACGATTCATTGCTGACTGAAATATTTAACAGTGCATTTCTCTTTTCGTACCCTGAACTCCTCCTCCAGGCCCAGCCTGTCGTGAGGAGCCCTGGTGTTGTGAAGCCTCTGCAGATGGCCCTCAAGAGAGCTCACATCTAGCTCTGTGTCTCCATACAGATAGTACTCCAACAGAGCCTGGTAGATGAAGGAGTACTGCATCTGAGGGGGAAGACAGAGAAAGCCACGGAGAGGAAGGAGAAGAAGAAGAGGCAGAGGCAGAAGAAGAAGTTGCTTTAGTTTGTCAAAGTATTTCTTACTATTTTAGTATCATACACACAATTGTTTCAGTGTCTTCGCTTGTTTATGCCACGACTACAGCACCGAGTTGAGCTGTCAGTCCAAGGTGCAACAGGTCGGACGGGGTCAAAACTTACATCTGTCTGGATGAGTTGACAGCGCTGCTCTCGTATTCTGCTCACAAAGCTGAAGACATCCACCCTCTGTTCCATGTGCATCATGTCGATCATGCTGTCAATGACAATGAACGTCCCGGTCCTCCCCACCCCGGCACTGCAGAAACAAACAGATAGAAGGCACAAGGTCTGTAACAAACAGCACAGTGTACAAAACCAGTAGCAGCAGTAGGAAAAAAAAAAAAAACAGAACGAGAGGAACGCCATGTAAGAGCATTATGTATCTTTACAGAATAATCAGAACAATAATGAATACAGTCGTTAGATGACACAACAGCCAGAAGCGCTTTATTTTTGACAGAGATGTCAACCTTCAACTGTGGACAGCCCTGAGCATGTGTAAAAGCGCTTCACCTCTGCAGCTCAGAAACACTCCTAATAGATTTACAAGGGTCATTTCGGTAGACGACACCTTTGGGAGCACAGAGCTGGGATTCCACAGCAGGGTGTTGAAGCCTCTTCGGTGGGCCCCTTTCAAAAAAACAACAGTCCCTCTCCCTCAGCACCTGTTGCAGCAGTTGGTACAATCGGCTGCAGATTAGCATGGCTTTACACCGACCATCAAGAAAAACCAGGCAGGCTATTACAGAATAAAAAGACGACGCTGATGATGGTGTGACTCATCTGTCATGAGGGTGGGTGATCAGCCTTTATATATTGTACTCATAGTAAAGAAGCTCTGCACTGGAATAAGCCTCATCAAATTGTTCATTCACTTTAAAATTTAAAAAAGAATATGAAGTTCCACGTCGAAAACTGTGTCTTCTTATAGTTTTATGTCAAGAAAGGACATTCATCTTTTTAAGCTCACGAAAGGTTCATTTTGCCCACACCAGAAAAGAAAGTCTCCTTTAACATTCTTGCCCTGTCAAACTGCAAACTGAAAGCAAAACCTTTAATGGCTACTCACACAAGTACTTTAAAGACCTGAGGGTTGTTTATTTTTACCGTGCCCTGTTTCAGTGCTTGCTTTCATTTCAAAATGCTCCTACTTTTACGAGTACAATAAATGATAACGAATAGTAAAACTGCACCTTAAGTCCTTCAGTTGGAAAAAAAAAAGAGCAAATCTGCAATTCTGAAACTAACCCGTACTCTTTTTTTTTTTTACTGCTGTAATTAAATATATTACATGAAACATATTTTACCTGCAGTGCACAACAATAGGTCCAGCATAAGATGGATTGACGGTTTTGACCTTCTTGAGGAATTTTAGCATGCCGATAGGTGAGAATGGCACCCCGAAGTCTGGCCAGCTGGTGAAGTGGAGCTGGGTGACGAGCCGAGGAGCTCGAAGGCCATCGCTGCCCTGCTGTGATCCAAAGACACAGAGTCACAAACCTCCACGCGGCAACGGTGGACATTTTCTGTGGGAGCAATCGATGCTCAGTTGTGTGGGGTTTGTTTTTTGTTTTTTTTGGAATAAACTCCATCAGCTATGCAGTCTGCAGGAAAACCAACCCAACCCATTCTGTCATATTGTTATTTAAAGATGACAATATAACCATTAAACGTAAGTGCACTGGTTTACATTTGCTTCTCTTCTCAGAGGAGGTACATTTGTGCTTGTTGAACGCTTTGTTCTTTGCGTTCAAAAACCTCTACGTGAAAGCGCCTGCTCTACATCAGCGAAGTCACACTTTGCACAGAGTCAAAGAGGATATCTGCACTTCAAATGGAGAGGAAACAAAGTCAATTTCTTAATATGAAGGCTCTGCAGTGCACTTCAAACTGAGCAGTAAAAAAAACACAAAAAAAAACATTCAGACCAGATACGATATCTGAAGAGTCAGTGTGAATTCACTGTATATTTGCAAAGTAAATAAAAAATTAAATACACTCTGTATTGATAATTTTATACTGTGTATTACATAGAGTCATTTAAATGTCCTTTAATGTGTTTCCATACTGCTTTTCATTTATTTATTATGTTTCATTTCCTATTACAGTTTACTAGAATGTTCCACTTCCCCCATGGGAAGCATTACTTTTCTGCACCAGCTTTGTTTAGCGTTAAATTTTTAATAAGAAAACTGCTATAATGCTTATGGATATTTATAACAATTAAAATTATATTGAAAAAGTATTGTGTTTTTTTTAGAGCCTTTGTATTTCTAATTATACACAACAATCCTCTTAAGTTATAGCATTTCGTGGATAAATATCTGTTACTTCCTACAGTGTAATTACATTTTCGCTGATGTGCTGAGGCATAACTCATTGCCCATGCTGCGCCAAATTAAAAATGAGTTTCAATAAGCCCGCAGTGTTAGCCCTTTTACTATTTGTGCCGATAAGGAGCTTAAAATGCATTTTACATATTTTACTTACATATTGTACACAGAATTTTCTAATAGTGTAGTCCACCAGTACGGTGAAGTCCTCCATTGCCACCCTGACGTTCCCATACATCCAGCAGCCTTTCTCTGGCCAGTACTGATAACATTTTTCCTGGAGAGAAGAAAGAAAAAAAAAAGAAAGTCACTCTACCTAATCTTAACCTCTAAAGAACACAGCGGTTTTACATTATGGCGACTGACATTGCAACATTACTGCACCGCTGTGTAAATTGTATGTGCATGCATATTAAGGTGGATCCGCTGTGTGTGTGCGTTTCACCATCTCATTCAAAGGCAATCAAAGAAACTTTGTGCTACTCCGTCAGTCAATAAGATCTTCACGTTGACGTTTCAACTCATTAACTAGATTCTCAGACTAATTATCATGAAGCCTCTCAGGATCTTATCAACAATTATTCCGTCATTGATCCCCAATGCCTCTATTCTTCCATATCAAACCTGCTGTTAAGCTCTCAATTGATCATCCCTTTGAGGCTAAATTTAATGTGATGCTAAGTAATCTGCTGGGTGACACTTTGTATAGATTCTCAGCTGGGAAAGGGGTCAAATAAATTATACCCATGACTTTGGGTCATGAGATTACAAAAGGGCCTCAAGTAATTGTGCGTTGTAGCCTTATAGATTGCGCAGGTTAATTCTCATTCTGCCTGGCAGCGCTTTAAGATTGATGTACAATGGAAGAATTCTTATAGACAAACCTCCTTTCGTTCTTTCAGATTTGTCAGCATTACTATAGTTGCTGTTTTCTGTTCCCAAACCATCCTCCAAAAGTCAGACACTGTCTCGGGTTTTGGGCCTGAAGAGGAGTGAAAAAAAACACCAGAGTGTGAAACATACTGATTGAATCAAACATATTGATTCAAGATTATTAACAAAACCTTTACCTTGAGCAGCAATGAATTTACTCTTCTCTTTATAACCCTGTGCCAAAAAAGAGTGTATTAGTGGCTACTAAATTCAGCATCAATGCACATTTGAACTAAGCCCGGGCGATGTGGCCATAATAATATCGACAATTATCATGATAAATGTCAAATTATTATTTATTTCCAGTTTAAAGGCGGGTTTTTGGTCCTGAAGAAACGTTTTTTCATGGTCAGAATATTTCAGAAATCTAGACGTAGAAGATTCAAAACAATTCAAATGATAAAATGGAGTAAAATTAAGTAAAATAACAAAACGTTGAAAGCCCTAAAACAATTATGATAATTATCGTGATATAAAATGAAAGAAACAAATCAGAGCTGCTGATCTCCAAGGAAAATACTCGCAACACAATCTAAAAATATTGCAGTAATTATCATTATTGTGTTATTGCCCCCTGACAAGATCCAGAAAAACATCTCTCAAGACTCACGTCTATGTAGGATGCGTTTATATAGTCTGAACACAGATGTCCATCTAGATGACTTAACACCACTCTTGAATGGTCATCTGTGGAAGACAAAAACAAACTCCGGTAAATAAAGTTGGCTCTCGTTTTGATTTGACATCACCTGCCCTTAGATTTAGTGATCAATAAAACTGTAAGTCTAAAGGTTACAATAACATCATCTGCTGCAGAGCACAGATAATCACTCACATGGTAAAATGTTTGGGTATCTGTTTTTCTCTCTGTTGTGCTCTCTGCTCGCCTCCTCAAAGGACCCATGGTGGTAGTAACACGGCAGCGACTATAAAAAGAGAACCCAGTCCTCATGAGATTAAACCATTCGTACACTTTCATATCTGGCAGGCTACTGACATAACGTTTTACGACTATTTTCTGTACTTGTTTCTACAAAAATTTCAGTCACATACTGACCGCGCTGCTGCATTATGCACAAGAGAACGCAAAAAAAAAAAAAAAAACGTACATTGAACTCCTCTCTAAAGAGCTTGCCATCATCTGCTGAGCGTATCCGGTACTCTTCCTCCAGCGAGTCCAGGGGGATGGGGAAGTACCTCTTGGATGGCGAGGGAGACCTGGGGAGGAGGACCACTGTCTGTTCTCCTGTGTGTAAAGGAATATATGGCGGTCACAATGTTAACATCTCCCAACAGAGAACATTACAAACCCTCATACCACCTGCAAAAACAAGTCTGATGGCCATTAAGATTTCCTACTTCTGCGGGTACATGACAGAAATGATTTCTGGAGTCATAAACATAGTGCTGCTGCTCCACCAAACTGTCTTACCTTCAAATTTGGCCTTTCCACTTATTTATTTTTTTTTTAACTTGAAATGAAACTTTATATGGCTCCCTATGTGCTATGAAAGCTAAGGGCCTACTGAAAGCTTTCCAACTACCTCGGACTTCAGAACATGAAACTTTCCTAGTCCATAAAGAATGTAAATTTAGAAATCAAATAAAAAAGAAATAAAAAGTAAAAGCCAGCATTACATTTTCATGCACTGGTGGTTATATTGAGTACAGCACAATAGTACCTTGTTCCTCCAAAAAGCCATTTGGAATCTTTTTATCCACAGAGGTAACCAGAGCTTTCCTGTGGTTTTTGAACCTACAGCAACGACAGAGAGAAGCAAAGGCGGCAAGACGAGCGTCAGAGTGATTAAAGGGCAGATATCTCTATATTGTAAAAGCAAAAAATGAGCTAACCCTGATCTCTAAAAACAAGCACACAAACACCGAAACCAATATCAACCATCTGAGTGAAGCAAAGCTGTTCCTCTTCATGCTGTCATCAGGAACAGGCAGTCTGAGCCGGTCGGTCAGTGAATGAGTGTCTTCGGCCTGACCTGACCTCGCTGTTTGTTTGCTGTCTTACTTGAGGTGCAGCTGTTTGCCCATAAGCCACTGCTCACCGCCTGCTTCCAAAAAATCCAAACCACCCCCACGCTACGCCCTGACCCACCACCACCACCACCACCACACACATATGGTAAAGGGGTGGGAGGGAGTACAGAGAAAACAAGGAGAGATGCACTTAAAAACAGGCAAACAGGGCTGTGTAGGTGTGTGTGAGCGTTGGTTTTATTCACCTCAGACAGTAGATCGTCAGCAGGACGACAATGATGAGAAGCAGGGATATGACCAGTGTTGACGGTAGCACATGAGCACCCTGATGGGTGGGGTTTTCTACATAGAAGACACAGTGAATCACGTTAATATTAACATGTTAATTTCAGTCCAAAACATATGCAGATAAACAGTTTAGATTTGACATTTAACCTCTATTGCAACAATTACCTGTTGTTTGATTGTCATGAGATGAATTATTCAAGGCTATAGAGATCCCAATCAGAAACAACACCATTGTCACTGTAAATTAAAAAAAAAAGAGTAATGTTTATTTGAAATCACAAAAAACACAAAAACAATAAAATGTTTAAAGCAACGCCTTTTTGTGCAGCACCTTAAAAACAGTTATTAAAAGGTTATTTTCTGTTTTATGTGTGCAGTAAAGCAATGGTTCTCAAAGTGGGGGTTGTGAAATAATTTGCTATAAATTATAAAAATGTGCTGGGTTACTAAAAGTGCATATGCATAAATGGGAACTATTTGCACCAATAAAACAAGCATATTGTGTCCATTAGTCTCACCCACATTAGCTCTGGGCCAATCCAGACTCTGATGTGATTGTGACACATCACATCATTCACTCATTTCACTCAGATGAACCAGTCCTGCTGCTGTTTAACTTGGCTTATTAGTTACACGGAGAAATATTTTCTGAAGTATTAGGCCTAATTACTCTGATTTGTTCAATAATACTGTTATGGCAACTTTTGTTACTATTTGTTCAGAGCTGCCAATTATTTTAACAAGGAGCAATAACTCAATTGCTTCGTGTCCTCCGTAAATGTGAAGGTTTTTTTTCTGTTACTAGGAATGTGCCAGACTTACTAAATGCTGTCAAGCTGAGTCCAAATGCAATTAGAATAAAAATGACCCTATGTTGAGTGTAGTATAAACATGATTTGAATCGAAATGTGCTTCTGTTTATCACTATGAAACAGGTCCAATGAATGAAATAGTTCAATAGCATATATACGTATATAGCATAGAGCACAATGTTGAGAACCCTGCCTGTAAAGTGTATTTATTTTAAGGACCGACTGATCATTTTCTGTCGTGATTTACAGGCATATCCACATAAACATAAAATCCCAGTTGTTCTGCATTCCCACATAGCTCCACTGGGAGGTGCCAAAACCACACAAATTGTCAGCTTGTGAAGCGCGCTAAAGCCCAAATGGAGATTTCAGCTTTGAAGAGGCTTGAGAGTGATGTCTGCCGTGTCTCACTGCTGAACAGTGAACCTCCTTGTGGGAAATCTGCCCACAGTCTTGTTCTGTCAGACTGACTTGAAAGAGTCACCAAATGTAAACCGTATCAGTATCCTCACATTCAGACATCAAACCAGTAAAGGAGGCATTATCCCACAGGTGACAGTAACCATATCCCCTGTGGATTTGGGGTTTGAAACTGGGGTTTAGCTCAACGTGGTATGTGTAAGAAGTCGTCTCATTTTGCAGTGTTGTCTTTGATATAGTACACTGTGGAGCATGGCAGAACACCCTGCTTAGTGACAATGAAACTATGCAACCTTAGTTTCTCAAAGGCACAGTAACATTGTCAAGGACAACTAAATCACTGTGGATGTGTTTAAATTAGCATAAGTGTACAGGTTATAGTGTTGGTTTCATAAAGAAGACCAGATGGCATTATGTCCCTTTAACAGTAGTTTTCTCCTTACTCGCTCTTTCCGTCCGTCTAGTGTGAACCGAAAAACAAAGTGTCACTCTTCCCTTTAACATTGCTGTTGGAAGCTATTAGTGATTTATCTGAGACGGAGCTCAGCGAGCGTCTTCCAAAAAGAAAAAGGATACACAGCGTTCCTCACTGCACCAGACTTAAATTAATCCCGACACATTATCCTTATGTCGTATTATCTTGAAATGTAGCAGCCAATTTCTTCAAACTCAAGTCCGTCTCCTCATTTCTTCCCCTTTCTCCAAATAAGAAATCACAGAAATAATTGGGCAAACAGGGGCAAATCTCCCTAAATGACTTTGATGGAATAAATGAGAGAAGCAAGTTCTGAGTGCCCTAATTTATCCTCTGCTCTAAGTCCCCTCCTCGTTACAGAGGCCACAAGATTGGATGGAATAATTCATTGTGTCAATTTATTTCTTCTGGAAATGGGTCATCTAGGGGCCTAATTTGTGATGTTTGCGAGAATATCTCTGCACATAACCCTAGGGGGTTTCGTATGAATATATCTCCCAAAGCTTTTGTAGAAAACAGAGCTACATATTAAAGCTTTAACAATGCACTCAAAAGTGAATTTACGTCAAAACTTATAAAGTATTATTCGATATTAAATTAGGGTAAGGGCTCTGGATTTTTTAAACAAGCACTTTTTGTAGTAATACAAGGCACAACACCCGGGACTCTGACAAAGATACACACTTGAGTTTTCACATACACGAGGGTGTAATAAGGATGGGAAAGCCTTCCTTGGAAAGTCATTATAAATGTGCTTCTTTTACCACTAACTGACACAGTAAAGCCACTGGAAATTTATGAAATATTAAATGTCTTTCTTTCAAATGTGCAAAACTCCCTTGCTGTAAGTTCACCTACAGTACATTTTCAAAGCTGCAACCAAAACGTCCCTTAGATCATTAAAATCCCAGAGTCATACTTCCTAATACGCACACACACACACACACACACACACAAACACACACAGCCTATTCTCACATCACATGTATCCATGCCAGCACATACGTTCCAGAGCCAAAGGCTATGTGCTGCATATGTGCCGAACTGTGTTGCAGGAGCCAATTCTCTCCCCAGTGTTAACAAGATGACAGTGTCGGCACCTGTTCCCCACACTACCCCACTGGGCAAGTCACATTCACTCACACAGAGCCATCCTACAGCTCTATGCTGCGTGACATACTGTGCGTGCGGGTCACTGCACAGGCCGCGGCTTATCTGTCATCCCCTGTCAGCCACACTACACAGTATTGTTTTATAGAGAGGGAAAAGGGAACATAAATGATCGAATATGTCACACGCCGTATCTTGAAAATAAATGGAACTACTGCCTTGATTAAATATGTTGCTGTGCTGCTAAAGAAAAAAAAGAAAGAAAAAGAGAATCAAGATGTATCAGCGCTGCAGTTCAGACCTGTGGCCAACAGAGGGTATTGATAAAACAACTTCAGAGGCAGCTAAAATGATGAAGAGCAGCTAAAATGATGAAGAGCAGCCGATTAGCTGGGGAGTCAGGACAATATCCTGGATTGCCTGACTCAACAGTATTACTTCTTGAACTATGACTCACTTTTTCAGACAAAGTTGACAGGAATTAAAAAAAAAAAAAAAAAAAATCTAAATGGACGTCATTCCATCAGCCACTTATTGCAAAAGAGACCCGCTTTTTGGTCTTTTTAACAAATTACTAACAACAATGACATTACTTCAACCGCCAGCACCTGCTTGCCATAAATGTGCTCAGTGAATTAAATTATATTGCTTCACTTGAGTTGCAAGTGCAGATGCAAATCATCCCATCCATGCGTGAGCCAGTGCTAACATTCAGAATGGATTCCGTGGCGGCTGAACCTCGAGGCTGATGTTCATATTTTCTGCACTAATATGCGTTATACAATATTAATCAGTTTCCTTTTGTGTTAGAGAAAAGAGACGAGAAAAGAGAAAAGGCTGATCAGTCGTGACTGTGCATAAAGTGTACGGTAGCTGTGGGAAAAACATCCCCATCTATGGTAACTCGGTGATTAAATTCTCAAAATGGAAACTCGGGGTGTCTTACAATGGTTCGGTTCTGCTTCGCTTAGACATCACTTACATCGCAGATATTAAATGTGCTTCAAACATCTCCATGAGACTGACTGGCACTGGCTTGTTCTAAAAACTGTACACACCACGCCGACTGAGTCCGACTTTAACAGATTTGATGCAACTGGGCCGGACCAGTCGTCGCATAAATCACGTTCATAATCTGTTTTGCCAGTGTGTGTGCAGCTTCAAGGAGCAGGTGAGACTCAGGAAGGAAATGTCCCCAACGTGCCACATCTGCACACTGTTAATTTACTGTCTCTATATGATTAATTTAAACGATTAGTTGTATCAAATGACCTAAATATGTCTTCATTTATGCTGAGAAAATGTCATTGCCGTAATAATAACGTTACACCTTTCACGGCTGATCTATGTTGACATTTCCAGAATGCAAAGGTCACTACAGTACACGCAGATGTAAAAAAAAAAATAAAAAAATCTCAGTCCAACCACTTAGGGAGAAAATCAGATTTTGTTTAACACGGCAATAAAACATATTTGTTTATCGTACAGAGAGAGAGCGAGAGAGAGAGAGAGAGAGAGACGTGGTGTAATTAATGATCATGACAGTTTGTGGACACATTTCTGTCCTCACAAAGACATATTCAGCAGACGAGTTCTTAAAAGTTTTTTTTTACAGGTCCCAGCGTCTGGTGACAATCTGGCAGGCTTCCTCTTCGGTCAAAGCCAACACACACACACACACACACACACACACACACACACACACACACACACACACACACACACACACACTCTGAGTTAACTTCAAAGTGAAGTGTGTCACACTTGATCTGTGCTGCCCTGCTCAGATCCGCACAAACCTCTAAGGCACATCGCACCGAGCCATAGTTAGACACTAAAATCAGGAAGCCGTATTTCAGACAGGAACACTCTCACATTGCAAGAAACCAATCAGGAGATCAGAAGAATACGGTTTCTGTCCAAGTGAAACATCTCAGTGCGTCTACTGGAAGAATTTCACAAGGCTTGATCAATTCTGAAAAAAAAAAAACCAAAACACAGCAGATGCATTAAAACTGTGCAAATTCAATATTATCTTGTTCTTCTTTGCAGTCTTATCGGGTCTTTTTGTCTTATTTGCAGCCATGTTTCCGCTTCATGCTCCTTTAATATGTGCTGTCATAGTGCATTGGTTTAATACAACGCAATAAACAGCAGCCTTGTATTCATGTGCAATCTTTATCAGCTTTACAGACACAAATCTCACTGAGCAGCTTGCTCAGCAGTTCTTGTATATGAATATGTCGTTTTTCTCAAAATCATATGAAGACACTATGAAAGCGAAACAAAATCTTTGTCCCTTAATGTCCCAGTTACATTCTAAATATTAGGTTTATAGGATGTACAATAAAAATGCTCATAACAATTCACTTCAAGTCTTTCAACGTCTTGTTTTGCTCAACCAAGTGTCTAAAACGCAAACATACTGAATTTACGATCATGGGACAAAAATGAAAGACGATTAAGTTAAGTTGCTGATTTGTTTTCTGTCAGTCTCAGCCCTAATTAGATGTGGAGCGAACGAGCAGAGGTGACATTAAGTACACACTTTAACATCTTCCACAAGACACAGTGCAGTGACAAGCTACTTTACTAAATGATGCACCATTGCATCATGGCAAAATCTTCCATTAGATAATGATTAATTGCTAGTGATGTACAGCTTATTATTCAAAAATATGAGCCTCACTGACCTGCAACAACTTTGCTGTAATTGAAATAATCCTTAACTTGAAAAACGCCTTACTTATAAATCATTCAGCGAAGCTCCATCAGTGGCGTTGAGCAGAGGACATTAATGGACGTGTTTGCTGATGTATCATCTTTGGTCTCATATTGCTGCTGTCAGTATATATTTCAACACATTTCCTAAATGTCATTTAGGCAAAAAAAACAAAACTGTTTACAAACAGTAAACTAGTACTTTGCAATGAATGCAGTATCTCAAAATAATAAAATATATCGAAAAGACGGTTGCATCCAATCAAGTCTGAGCTTCTCCACAGATCAATGCAGCCTCAAAGACAAATCCACATTTTCGATTGGCACAGAATAGATGACATGTGTTGTACACAAAAAAGATAAAAGCTTTTTTTTGGGTTTCCAAGAAGAGAAAGAACAAAGGCAGAACAAAAACAGAATACCAGAAACAGCCAGCACTTCTGTTGCCAAGTGTCAAAGAAAAGGATGGAACTAGAGCACAAACACATGTCAGTAAAGTGTGGCAGCAGAGAGGGGAGGAAAGATGAGAGACGAGATGAGATGAGAAGAGAAGAGAAGAAAGAAGAGGACTGGAGCTGCAGGAGATAAATGTCTAGATTCTGGGTTGAGAGATAACAGCCATAATGGAAGACATCCTTGGTACACAGAAGCAGTAAAAAGGATTACGCTTCCCTGTCTTGTAAATCTTAAAAAGAAGAGGAACAAGAAGCTGTAACATTTATATATAGCTTGTTTTATATA
>JAPQRN010000008.1:15837504-15857276 GCA_037367275.1 Coranthus polyacanthus | reverse complement strand
CTGTCTCTGTCTCTGTCTCCTATAAATCCGCTGGCCCATGACTCCTTCAATCATCCCGATTCGTTTTACACTAAATTTTTACAAGCAAGATATCTTGGTCTGTAATGAGACAAATATAGATTTTACAGGTTCGCAACGTCTATCTGGCAGAGCTTTCCTCGCTGCTGTAATAAACAACATTTACTAATATGCATTTCACCTTGAAAAATGTTTTGCTGCATCGTCACTGTAAACAACTGCTCAGTTTGCAGCAGGATTATCATTCCACTGCATAAAAAAAAAAACTGAAAAACAAAAAAAAACAGACTTACAAAACATGAATTATATTGGATCTAAGTAAAACTGAAGTGTTAAGTATCCTGATAACAAAGCAGCGCCCCGCTCTCAGCTTTTATCAGTCCTTATTTAGAAACAAAACACTATAATACAGCCACTTTATGCAATTGCCTTTGCAGTAAAACCAACAGCAATACCTTTTCAGCGTTGATGCCCCATGGTACACTGGAAGACATTCATCTTACACACATGCATATGTAAGCATATATTTTATAGCAAGTGTCGACATAATATCACATGACCACTCATGCACAGACTGTCCCTCATGCTTCCGTATCACACGGATGCTACGGAGGAACACAAAGAGTGATAATCATAACCTCTACGGTGGCTAGTGTTTGAAAATTGTTCTCTTTAAATTATTCATCACTAGCATATTTGTCAGCCAGATCCTAGTGTTCTGTAGAGGGTATTAAATATTGAATAGATTTCACATCTAATAACACCGGCGTACACACTAAACTCCATAAAGTAACTATCAGGGAATGCATGACTCATATACAGCGTGTGTCAGCGAAGCTCAAACAGCAGAAAAGAAACCCCCTGAATAAGTCAGCATCACTGCCAGTCAGCCACCGCGCTGTATGGGGAAAAAAAAAAAAGGTAAACAGTGTGAGAACATCCCGGTGAATTTGCCTCCCACTCAGATCCTGCAGATTTCTGATTCTTTACTGGTGGGAAACAAGGGGGTGGGGGTCAGGCAAACACTGGCCCGGTGTTTAAGAGACCCTGGAGTTCAGGTATACTTCCCTAATTGCGGCTGTGGAGTCGGGGAGGGTTTGACCTTTACTGGTTTATTTAGAAACATCTCTATCATCACAGATGTGGCTCCTCCATGGGAGAAATCCTGGACTCACTGCAGCTTAAAATATGCAGAAATATCTAAAAATAAATATACTTCTTACAAATGCAGCTGTCGTTTATAAGACACTGAAACAGCCAGACACACACTGGTGTTTGTATGTCTGGCGTGAACACACAGAGGCTGACAAACGCGCACATTCCCTCTCCCAGAAATCCAGCAAAGTCATTTAATATTAGTACAGAGCAGAGTTAAGATGAATTAATTAAACTAACTAGTTTGAGGTTACATTTAAATTTCTCTCAAAGGGACACTGTCCTCGGGACTTTAGTAATGTTTGCATTTTATTCTGGGCTAAAGATAACATTGTTCGTTGCTTGAGCCCCAGTGAATATATTCAAGGTTGTGGAGCGGTCATTAAGCAACTCAGTGTCTCTTCATCTGTTCAGATACCCCAACCAAGAACTGAAATACTTTTGCTCAGTTTTGAACCCGTTTTCCTGCTTTGGCTGTAAGATGTGATCTTTTACGTTGATTCAAAATTCAAAAACTGATCATAATTTGCGACTGATGAGTGCTAGCCCCTCGCTGAAAGATACAATACCGAGTTGCTAACTGTAGTATTAAAGCAATACACTACTTCCTCTTGAGTGAAATTTCATTAAAAATGAACCAGTCTTTGCCTCGATGCCTCTCCCGTTACACCGCAATGCAATACATCTTGTTGTTTGACACTTGAGGTTGCTGAGATCAACATTTTGTGCTTGAAACACATTATGTGATGGATTAGTGGTAGCAACTGACTGGATAACAACCGTAATCAATGCAAACTACTCACCAAATGGCACATTAGCTCAATATAGCACGAAAAACCATAAAGTTTGTCACAAAACAAATCAATATGCAACTTGTAAATGCTACAGATATGTAAAATCTATACTAACCAGTGATCTACCATGCAGATGATAAGTAGAAGAATGCATCACCAAACGGGGACAGTAATATGACTGGACATTTGTTTCAGGCAGATTTCTTTGACTTATATTCCACAATCTAATAAGAATTTGGACCTCTTGTATTTCTCAATTTATAGTTTCTAAGCCAATCATACAGCAAGGCGCTCAGTATAATTAGCAAATAACTAACAATTGGTCCGGAAAGAGGAAGCAAAAACTCGACAAACCTGCTGAGATCATCATTAAAGATCGTGTGCTTCATTTTAAAGAGATACGCCACAATGAAAAATAGAATACTGGTCATGCAAAGAATAATGTAATTGGATGAGAATTCACGATGAGATACATCAAGAAACTACATCTAATGCTGATGAATGCCTGCACAAATGTAACGGTCAGTAACATAAATATTTCATCTGTGGAGATCTGACCCGCAAAATGTGAAGCTGGGAACTTAGGCACACGAACACGACACACGTTGTTATAGATGGAGGGCGCTAACAAGCTCATGTCTTCTAACGGGCTCTACACTGGCAGATATTTCAGGTCAGGTTTGAGTAAATAAAAGAGTAAATGAAATGCTTTCATTGCTCTAAGATATCAAACGTGGTACTCTTTGATTTCTCTTAAAAGCCTTTGGTTGATATCCAAACTGAAAATCATTACTCAAAAATGTATTCTTGATCACTGGCCTCCCACTCCTGTGAGATCTAACCTAAGCAGATCAAATTAACAGGCTGTACACTGAGGATTTCTGCAGTGCTGCTCGCCCACCATGTGTGAAGCGGCCACAGGGGACAAAGTGAACAGCAATAAAAGAAGATGAGTGAGGGATTTGGATAAGTCACCCAGGATCACCCCATTATATGAGCTATTCCTTTTTAAACCCTCATCAGCATAGAAGGGATTTCCAGTGCAGCTTTAGCACAGCTCAGCCAAGACTACAGTCTCCCAAGAGTAAATAAAAATTATCTTTATTCTGCCGCACGATGCAGCTGTCACTTATCAGCTCATGGAAATAAAATAAATTGACAAATACCTGCAGCAACACCTGGCGTTGAGATCATTTCTACACAAACCTCTGCGAAGGAGTGCTCATTTATAGCCCTTTAAAGCGACATATGCAGGGAGAAAAGTCTTTCTATAATTTCCAGGCGACTGTTACTGCTAGTTAGAAATTGAATAGGTCACTCTCCAGCTGTGGGTGGAAAACAAAACAGCAAGGGCAAGTGTCACACATCGTATCAGACAGTGTCAAGTGAACAAGCTTTAGGTCAAAAGGTTAGTAAAGCTGCTGCGGACAAAGAAAGACTAAAAAAAAAACCAAAAAAAACATGATCCCGTTTGTGCCCTTTGATCAGAAAGACTGATTTTTTTTTTTCTTGTCAAAATTTCCAACTAAATCGCCAGCGATTCTCCCGTACATTTTGTTCCCCGTTCTTGTTGGCATCAGGTTTTCCAAAACATGTCCATTAAAGTGATAGCGCCCCCTTACCCCACCCCCTTCAGCTACAATATGGGCTTTATTGATCACAAGGCTGTTACAGGGATTGCTAGTTGTAGTTATATGTCATTGCTTTGGTCAAGTGGAGCCACCTCACAAACGCCACAAAAAGCTTCCAAAGCAGCTCTGGGAAGGACGCTCTTGCAGTACATCCAGTGCATTTTTATTTTGCAGTTTGTCTCTCCTCAAAATTCACATACTTCTAATATGTTTTAACAATTCTGTTTTCTGGTGGAAACATAATTGCTGCCCTGATTACGTTTTCAGGATGTTTTTTTTCTAGTGTAGCGTACATTTTGGTACCACACACGAAGCAGAGAGTGTTGTTTGTAATGACATTTTATTGTAATAGTGAATATTGTACAGAGTAGTCAGTGGTTAGTATTTATTTACCAGTAAGTAAGGTATCGACATTTCAGAAAGAGGGAGACAGATCGGTTCCAAACCAGATGGCATTACCGGTATCTTATAAAACATATTTAATGTTGCAAATGAATTAGTTCAGGAAGTTTCATTATAATGACTGTTTTCCTTAAATAATTTAGGTGCTCATTTCAGAGAAGCACATCTCAAGTCCACACAAAGTCCTCGGCATGTACTTGGGGTTAACTTAAACCATCACACAAAAGAGAAACACAATTGAGTATTGATTGGACTTTGAGAGGAAATAGATGTAGCCGCCTGCAGACAGCAGAACAAAACCACAGATTAATGTTGCACGTTTCCTTTAATCCGGTAAAAATACTCACATGAGAATGACAATCAGGACGGAGATGACTTCGGATTTAATATTCTACCTATCAAGTAGCCTATCAAGTGGTTCATTGCCAGGTCTTTAGGGTATGATGTCTTAAACTGGATCTATACACGGCTGAGGAGTAAACTGATACTGACACATCCAAGGAAATCTGATTTGTTCTGTCATGTGTTATCCCTTACCCTCATTCAAGTATCAACACCTATACAGCTATGAGGCGCTGGAGGTTTATCAGTGACACCTATCTGCGATCGCTGCAGTAGAGTAATTAATTTTTTTTTGTTTTTTTCCTCTGGGCAAGTTAAGTTCCAATCTGCGCTCCATGCTGCACTTTATTATACCGATTCCTTTGTCTCAATTACAGGTGTATAAAATTAAACTGAGATTTATTTTTCTGCTGGGCATTTAAGTCGATCCGCTGGAAATCTATTATGAAGGGGAAAAGCATAAGGGATAATTCAAGCACAGCAGGCTCACAGACTTTCAGAGCAGGTGTGAAGATACAGCAGAGAGATACTTTATTAAGTCGATGTCAGACCACAGTGGAAAGAACAAGGAGCAGAGGTAGGTGTCATTCTGACAAGCAGCACAGAGAGGAACAGGAGTAAAAGAGCTGGGATCAAGAAGCACCTGCTGCTCCCTCAAGAGCTCTTCAGCAGCATGGAAATGCTGAGAAGAAGGAAAAACAATAAACACTTTGCTATGCAGTGAACAAACAATTCTGGCTTGGCGTTTTGAGCGGAGAGCCTAATAATGGCATGAGATGTGTTTCCAATTCTATCTCTGCTGAGACCGTAATCACATTATGCATAACATTTTTTCGCCTGAATACAACAGGCCCTTTTACCTGCACAGTGGGACATCACAACGTGTGGAGCTCAATTTGCAAATACTGATCCTGCTCCTCTACCTCAACCCGGGGTGGCCTATACACACAAATACCCACAAAGCATTACACATTTATGTATATTCATGTGCAGCTTTTGTCTTTTGGAACCGCACTGAAGAGAAATGAGCAAGGGCATGTGTTACTGCAAAGTCATACACAAATGTAAACACCTACATCCTGTACTGGTCCAAATTAAACACAGTTGGCCTATATGTTTACCACACTGTAGTGATATACTACTGCAAAGCTGGGGTGAGCACGCACTTGAACAGAGGTCGGAACTGTAATGATGACCGACAGAGGCAATCAGGGCTTTTCTCCTGGTGGTGTGACTTTCCCACAGCACTGTACGTGTTCATTATGCACCCCGTGCACATCACTTAAGTGGGCTAGCTCTTATCGATTCCTAAACCTCACCACACGCAGCTACTTTTTAAACTCGGCCACTACCATCGGCCATGCATCACACCGACTGCACAAATCAAAGAGGGATGGCTAGAGGACTCATGTGGAATTCCTAAATGTTACATTAGCACTTCTATCAACTCTGCACTGTACGAAAAAGAACAGAAGCAAGACAAAAAAAACCTCCAGCTCAAAATGATTAGAACTGTTAAATAAAATTATACAGCGAACAATAAAACTACTCTTAAAATATAATCACAATAATTGAGAAAAGTCCCAGTATCCAACTGTAAATTACGCTTCACCTTCTGTGTATTGGCAAGAATCTGGTGATACAATAAACATCGTGATACAGGAGTGACAATTCCACATACTGTAATATATTGCAAAACTGTAAACAAGTATATATGCTGTGATTTTTAAAAATCTAGTTAAGTTGTCGTAGTACAAAGTACACAGGGGTCGGTTATTGGTCACCTGTGCCTGTGTTTGATTCCACTTCATCATCTGAACAGAGTATTTGATTTTTGCAGGGATGACACATTAGCTTACGCAGAACTAAATAAGTTTTTGTATTTTTCCCAAATTTGCTGCAGAGCATTCGATGAGACTGGTGTTCTGTCGAAACGAGGTAGGCCAAGGCAAGGTGGCAGCTTTGTGAAAACTGGGTCACTACCCTGCGCACCAGCAAGGCAGGGTATTGTTGTAGCTGAAGTCTGTCTGTGTGTGACCAGAATAACTCCTGAACGGATACGTCGGTCTTTGTGAAACTTGGTAGTATATTGATAGGTTGATTCAGAGATTTTCTTCAAGAGATTCTATTTTGGTGTTTCTACGTTGATAATTAATGAAACTGCGTGTGAAAAAAACAGTTATGCCCATTATAAGAAATGGGCATTTTTTTTCCCAAATGCAAGATTTGTATCTCATCTTGGATGCGTTTTATTTATGCTGTACCGGAGAAAAAAAACAATGAAAGATGCAATATTCTGAGGTCACCTGGCAGAGAGAAGATAAATTAGAATTTAGCTAAGCTTTTAGTATTTATCAAACGGGTCCATGTAAGTTCTGTGATACAACACACTCTTTATCTTAATAAAATTCAAATGGGTCGCATCACTAGTACAACAAAAATCAACAGAATGCTGGCGCATGACGTAGATCTGAAATCACACCGAGCTGAGTATGAAAAACAAGAAAAATGGAAGGGAGGGGTAGAAATCTAATAACATGAACTTGCTTCATTATTATTGGTGTGAGTTCATCGAACACAGTGAGAGCACCATAAGACAAAATGAGGGTCTGAAATGCACCACGAACCACCAGTTAATAGACTCTCACACTCTTTGAGTGATTGTCTGTGATAGTGGAGAACACCATTACACATGTCCTCTGTTTCCATTCTTCATCATGAAGCAAGGGTGCAAGGGAAGCAGCCTTAGAGTTAAAAGACCAAGGCAATGATTCTTGCTTTTTGTTCCATTGCTTTTAAAATGAAAGTTATGCTTCATATTCACGTAATAAATGATATGTCCATCTTATTACAATATTTTCCTAACATGCCATTGTGCCGTATGTTTAGGATACTGATTTCACCTGAGTATTTTCATGCACGCTGTTTTCTAGCTATTTGCAGTGTACATTTTGCAGTTAATAGATACATTAATCATGTTTCATAGAAGGCGTCTCTCATGTGTGTCTTTGTGTGGAAGCAAAACGGAAAAAAAAAAAAAATCCCAGCATATTCAAGGAGCACCCAGTGGACACGATACTAAAGAAAATCAACATGCACTTCCTCCATATTCAGACCCAGTCGCCTTCTCCCGGCATGGATTATTTTGAATCAGTGGACAGTAATGCACAAACAACAATACTCCTGTCAGACACACCTCCCCCTATAAAAGCAACAGCACAGCAGCAAGATTGAAGATGGCTCAGCGCTAGAATTGCCAGGTGTGATCCCCTTCTCATGTAGGATTTATTTGACCTTCAATCTCTATGTAAAACAGTAAACATTATTCACGCGCTGGCTCGCATCAGGCTGGATCTGAATTCAGGGACTGATTACTGTATATGAATTAGCCATGGAAAAAGGAGATGGATACTTACAAAGCAGCTCTCTGGCCTACTGCATAAACAATCGGGAGCTTTAAGGTCCCAAGCTGTTTGGTAAATCAACAAAAGCTTTACTGACTCCTTGCTAACAAACACTAAACCTGGGCTATTGATAACAGGAAAAGGGAATGAGAGAAAATGCAGACAGAAAACACACTCGTAGGGCACTCAGACAGACTGAAAGTCTAAAAAGCCCAAATTGGAATGGATTATGACGCTCGCTGTCATTCCACTACTTTTGCTCTGAAGACATTTTTCATTCTCAAGTGGGTCGACTAAGTTATTAATATAAGGACATGTCCTGGATGATGGAGAAAAATCCCCCTGTATTTTGATTTACAGGGGAATTGGAAAGTTGTAAAGGGATTATTCTCCATTAGCAAGTCCTGCCAGGTATTGAGACTTCAAATAAGCATCTTTCAACCTGAGCTGAACTGACAGGGCTTTTCACTGGCTGTGTTTACGTTCACGCTGTATCCGAGACACTAACAAATTCCATTTTAAGGTCTTATTCAGAATTTGATGCTTACATGCACATTTAGTTTAGCCTTTTAAATCCTTTTAACCTTACACATTCATAAATATTTTAAACTCCCACTGCTTTCTTGCTTTATTCCAGTCCATATTACAGTGCTACCCACTCTAGGCTTTTTGAATTCTTCGTTCAATTCATTCTATTTTATTAAAGCTTGTTCGGCATTATCGGTGTAGAAAATAAATGTAGCAGGTAATCCCAATATTCATAGAAACCAGATGCCAATTCAAGCAAAAACTGATGGAAGGACACTTGATGGATTTATCTACCGATGTGTAAAGTAAACATTAACCTGTCAGGGACGTTATTGTTGGAGCTGGAGTCAATCTTGTTGCTCAGTGACAGCTCTGTCAATATTGTTACTGCATATCCTGATTTGTTTTTATTGGTTTTGAACAACAGCAGAGTGGAACAGCATTATTGGATTTACTGTCGCCGTCAGAGTATCCCACTGTGTTGGCATGTCCTTGCATATTTGGGCTTATCAAAATTGGGAGGACTGAGTTTTTAAAAGGAGCTATTTCTATTTCTGCTTTAAAATATTGGATTAACATTAGAGTGATAATAAAAAAAAAAAAGAAAGAAGCCAGTGTATCGTATCGCAGAGATCTGTACTGAAGCGCCGTCCCGGACTTGCTGTAATACCAATTTGCAACACTAGAGTGAGTAGTGAGCCACTCAGAGCCTCAAGCTGTGTTCAGAATCACATACTGGATACCTTATGCTACCTACATACTGGGTACTGCATGCTATCACTATACCAGTATGCTGTATGTGGACATTAATGCAGTCCACTACGTAGTCGTATGCTCCCCAAGCTCAGCACCATGAAAACAATTACCCGTCAGCTGTTGACTGACCTTTACTGAAGTTTACATTTTAATTTTATATAGAAATCTCTGTGAAATAGTTTGACACAAATTAAACTGTTCATATGAATTGCCGGCATTGGCCTCTACCTAGTGTGAGTTGAATATTTCAAACTGCAACCCATTTTGTGCTGCAAATAATCACTTGTTTGAAAATATATCACATTAAGTCGTATCATGGCATAATAGCGTAGCTCTATGTACTTTCACGGTCACTCATCTCCCCCGCAGACCGCGGACGTTTTTGCCTACATTTCCTCAGCTGTACGTCCACGTTAAGTTGTGAATTCCAGCTCAGACTCTACCAACGCAGGTGGATTAATTGTGTCAATTGTGATCTGCCATTAGACAAAAGAAGAGGAGGACTGTAATGTACCGTGGGATGCAATATGTCACATAGATAGATGGAGCAGGATACTGAGAAATTTGGTCGGTGCAGTATACATCTGTGTATCTTTGGCATTCTGCAGAATTTCAGGTTTGTGCTTACATCAGTACCAATCAATATGCCAGGACTATGTAGCATGCCACTTTAAACACAGCCTCAGTGTGCTCAGTCTGACACATGGTAAATAGGAAGTAGCCGAGCTCTTTCACCAGGCCAATTCTAACCTCTTTTCATTCATGCGGACGTAATGGTGCCTTCGCACAGATTTACTGTAAACACTGAGCTTGGGGTGAGTGCTTTCAGGTACACCACTGGCCCCACTTTAGTTCATTTTTCAACCTCAAAACTACAAATAACCCCTTTAATAAACAGGAAATAATGTGCATGCATTAATGCGAATAACAAAGGGATGAATGGCACACAGTATGTATACATATGTGTAGTGAAATCACAACATCCTCAAAAGAATAGTCTGAGTGTCTGTTTTTGTACTGTAACCACGGAAACCATCAATCTTTTGCTCAATATCATGGTGAAAAAGCATAAGAGTAGCAAGTTTTTTAATCACACTGACATAATGCACATTAGACGTGGCATATTTCTTAGAAGCCTTTTGTTGCATATTTATGCAGATTTGCATTTCCTGTGGTTGTGGTATCTTTTTTTTTTTTTTTTTTTTTTTTACACGTTTACACACTTGTGTCATCAAGAAGTCCTAAAAATAAAAAAAACAATATACGAGTTGGATTCTGGGAAGATATCATTTTAGAATTGATGCGAATAAACATAATTTCCATATCAATGACATTGAAATAACTTTCCCATTGCCTTCATTCTGTTGATTTGCTGCAGCCACCGAAGGCTTGTGGGGTGTTTGCTGAATGTGGCGCTTCTCCAAATGGTCCCTTTGTAATAACGGGTATGATGGGAGTCACTGGTTAAGATAATTCACTGAGTCATTGGATGGCAGTTAAAAGATGTCACTGACACAAGCCAGCAAATGGTTTAAGAGCAATTTATGACATGGGTTGAAAGAACAGAGACACTTTAAATAATTCATTGTCGTTTGAATCAAGTCGGCGACAGGTAATACCACTCTGTGATGCCTGATGGGTAAATGAGAAACATGCTGATCAGCTGGACTAGTGTATTATATGAGTGCTGACTCTGTGGTTGGAATTTTGTTAATGCAGCGTACTGCAAAAAAATGCTTTGTTATACGAGTTTAAGTCTGTGGTAAAAATACGCATGATAGAATTTAGTGACAGGTTGTCTTTGCAAATCTGTGTATTAACCTCATGAGGACATTCAGTCTTTGAAGTGATCATAGACAAGACAAGCTATTAATATAACTTCCATTTTCACAATCACTATTCATTATCATCTTGTAAATCTGTAATCTCTAATAGAGGGGACTGCATAATGATATGGTTCGGCTCCACTTACTAACAAAAGAAGCAGAAGATAATTTTAGGACACAGGTAGAAAATGAATATGAAAGCAACTTTTAGCCATTCATGCTGTTGCATTTTCCATCACGCGCTGTGTTTCTGAAATAAATGAAATAGCTCCTAATGTGGGGGAAAGAGGATTCAGCAGCCCTGTGTTTCACGGTGATAAGGTTTGCACAAATAAAAGGATGAATAAATAAAATAACTTTTGAAATTAGACACCAAATGACAGCATTTTGGCTGGACTGGCTAAATGTGGTCTAATGCGCAGGCAGCACATTAACAGATAAAGGGTTATGATATTCAGCAGAGACTTGCCTGGCCCTGGTTTTTAATAAGGGCTCACTATGAGCTGCTGAGATCTGTAGCGCTGTACATTTCCACTGGGACTGTGCTGTGTATCGACCCCGTACGCTGGCTCTGAGTGGACCCATGACTGAGTCTTGCTTTCGTATTTCACTCACTAACCGTTAAACACTCCATGCTTGGTTAAATCGCAGTTTATAGGATATAGCAAATTATGTACTGAAATAAAAAAATAAAAAAATGAAGCCAGATCACTTTATTTAACATCGTTGGAATGTAGCCTCAACTGTCCGATGCACTGTTTTCGAGAACATGACTGTGTTGTAGTGTAAAAATCATCTCGCGGACACATCATGAGCTCCAGTGGCTTTCTTATATTAATGTTCTGCTCGTAACGCAGATAGCAGAACGCATATTTAGTAGGACTGTCAATCGATTAAAAAAAATGAACTAATTAATTACATAATTCGCTGTAACTAATTGCAATTAATCCCTTTTGTTCTTCTTGAGACCGTAGCTTGTAGAGTCAGAATCAACACAAAGGAAGTACATTTAAATTTATATCCTATTGTTTAAAGCTGCAGTGCTTGATAGTTTTTTTTTTTATGTACTTGGGCAAAAGTTCCATAATTACCTTTCAGCATATTGTAATTCAAGTGTTCTAAGACAAAACAAGAATTACACCGACTTCTGTGGACTTTTCAGGCAGTAGAAAATCTCCCCCGTGATGCAGACTCCGGCTAATCATAGGTGTGTTCAGACAGGTAGGGGGTTAAATAATTGACTGACTGTAATTACTGATTACTGTTCAGATTCAGTCACATGTAACTGTACAAGTCAACTCCATGTGTCGACCGCGGCATGATCAGGTCGTCTATGTGTATATTTAGTCTTTTGTTTTTCACAGGAGGAAGGTGTGTATTTTAAATTTCTGGCATTTTTTTCCCCCTGATTTCGGCTCTTTCGGCTTTAATGCCGTCTTTTTTTTTTAACTCTGAACTGCCGGTTTTCAAATTGAACTATCAAGCCGAGACAATCAAAACTCCTCGAAAGGCATATTTCTTATACGCGCCAACAGAAATAATAACAATTAAAGTGCAATTTGAATTTCAAAACCATCAAGGCAATTAAAAGTAGGTATCAGTTTAGAAGGTAATAATTTCTGCACTAATGTAAATGATAAATAACAACAAAAAAATGTGCTCCATGGTCAATTTCCACAATAGTCCAGCAAATATGAAAAAAGAACAAGGATTAATCAGGATTAAAGATGAATCATTCTGAACTTCAAGCAGAATCTCGCTTGAAGTTCAGAATGATTCATCTTTTTCACACCACAAAAACAATCCAGCTTCGTCCTCCTTTACATTCAGCAAGTTACCAAGACAGCCCGGTCTGTTTCCATTGTTTCCATTATCAAGGTACCAATGACCAGCTCTTCATGTGACCGTCACACAGATGTGCTTCACCATATGCTGCTTTGGGCTGCTTATACATCTGCATGGCAGTGGTGACACATTATCATACAACATGTCCTTTGTGTTATTTCAGAGTGCAGCAGAAAGCTGCTCGGGAAAATGTAGCCTGTGCGGACGCTACAGCACTACTGATCAGTAAAAGGGCTTCACTGTTGAAAAGCTGTATGAATCAGAAAACAGCGAAGTTACCGCCACGCTGTTGAGAAATTTACTACTACTATTAAACTAGTAATGCTGCAAAACACAGGCAGTAAACTGAACACAGCTGTGTTCATTGTATAGATGTTTTTTTTTAACAGTTTTGAATTATTTTGGGTGGACATTATTGCAATATTTTGACCATATCTAGATGAAGTAAACACTAGTCTCTATACATGCAGCTGCAGTGCTTCCATTAATTCCTTAGACTGTGGTGGCCTAATTTGTCCCGCTGGAGTTTTATAGTGAATCGAAAAATGTTATCACACTAGAGTCACATCGGAGTTCAGAAACCAGACCGGGACTTATGGCAATTCTCCGTTATTATTTCTTCAGCAGCAGCAAAACAACACGTTACACAAACTCAACAAGTTAATGTGGACTGAGTCTGAACAGATAAATACACGAACTGAAACAAACTCACCAGCCTAGCAGCCTATGCCGACGACATTAATGCAACAAACCCATAGGTTAGTGCATCACTTATGTGCAACGCGTCAAGTTTGACTTTTTTTTTTTGACACGATCCGTATGATCCCCCTGAAAAGGAGATCATGTGACAAATTAAGATTGATCATGACCTGAGATCGTGAGATCGCTCAGCCCTGGGTGCAGCTGTAAGTGATTTGACTGATCATGCAGTGGAAGCGTTCAATTTATTCAGCCCGCAGTCTGCAGTGAGTGGGATGTGCAGTCTCCCCTTTGTTGGCTTTGCCTGTCAGATGTTAATTTCAACCCACTTGTAAATCTATATGGACACTCTGGGGTTTACTTTATCACTTGATAACTGCGAGGAGCTTACCTTGCTTCTGGGACTGACTTCTCTCTCAGTTCTTGTTGCATATGATTAACCAGAGCCTATTGCTTCGGTCAGATGTAATAGCAGAAAGAACAGCAACATAATAACAGCCTAACAGCGTCATGTCTGTACTATGGTTTTGTCCCTGACTCCGTATTTGTCTCCAAATAACCTTTCCCCAGAATGAACACCATTATTTATGGCATCAGCCTGATTCTACATTTATTCTGAATATTTGAATATCTTGTTTGTATGTTGATTGTGCCTCTGCAAGCCCGCACAGCGCCATGGGATTTCAAAGAAAAATAGACATTGAACAGGCTCGCTTTGAGACTAGTTGAAGTGCTGCACAGGAGCTACTCCTGGGGCGTTCTATTATAAACCATCAGGAAACGTTAGGAAAAATGCCTCTGCTCACTTTGACATTTCCTGAGCAAATCTAATCAGCTTTGCTAAATCATGAAACCCCTGTCACTTGCCCAAGCAAAATACGCTGTTTGAAGACGGAGACAGTTCTATAAATCTCACCGTTGTCTTGTCCAGGACGGTTTTTAAGTGCATCAAAGATGGCTGCCAACTCTTTTTCCAGGGATCTTTGCACTGCACTGAAAAAGGTTAAACACACAAGCAAGATGCCTAGACAGAAAACTGGTAAGCCATCTTTGATCCATTTGTCTGGCCAGAAACTGATGCTGAACAGAAAAATAAATGTTTTGTACCAAAATAGTTCTCTAATTTGAAGAAGCAGCAGCCAATGTCAGTTTCTGTGCTTTTTCTCAAACAGCAGCATCCCAACATTGCAGCTGTGCATAATTACTTGCCACTTGCCCTGTCGCAGCACTAATCATTTCCTGTCAAGGCAGCAGAACAGCACATCACCGCCTGACTATTTTTATTATTCAGAGAGCAACCTGAGTAAAATGACTCCGACATGACTTTTGCACAGTCATGGTCAAAATTTTAACACAATAAAATGCATAGTGCTGAGCAGGACAAGTACAGCATGCATAACTGCAATGCATGCTCTGAGCAGAATCCACAACGCAGACAAACACGTAATGTGTTGTTTGAAGCTGGATCTGTTTGAGTGTCTTTTTAATTACATTCCTCTTAAGCGAGGTCAGCTTAGTTCTCCTAATGGACAAGACCTGACTAAAGAGTTAGCACTAACCTTTTATCGTTCCTCCATTTCTTGCCCCTCCGTGCTCCTGCCCTGTGACCCCTCACCCCAAGATGGAAGTTTGTGACGTTCCGCAGGGATCGATGAGACACGCGCTGAGAGCCGCTAACAGTTAAAAGTTCCGCAGAGAAGAGTAGCAGGAACGGAAATGGAAAGGAATAGGAGAGAGCACGTAGGACTTTTTTTCTTTTTTTTAAACACCAGACTCAGAAAATCAGCAACCTCCACTTTCTTTCATCTAGGACCATCTTGTATCTGTGTGACCTGAGCTCCAGATTGCTGCCTTCTCACCATTCATTATCTCTGCCCCCGTCTTTCTGTTTCACTCTCTTGTTTTTTTGGTACATTTTGAACTACACTCTCCCTTCCTAACCTTCTTACCCTTTAAAAGAATCTTTTCACCCCAAAACATTTTTCTCTTTCTTAACCTCAAATACCAGACTCATTTACTCACATCAGACGGCCACATGTCCAAGAACCTTTACAGCCGCTCGGTAATGAGACCATACATAAATATCACCCCAATATTCTAGATTTTAGCATTAGCAAATTGTTTAAATTGTCCTGATTGTAGTGACAGTAGGTGGAGCATAGCATTGTCTATGGTGCACACACCGAACCATTAAAAACCTTGGTATATGCAAATGTGGTCATTACAATTCAAATATTGCTTAATTTATCAGTTTAACCTTTATTAGCAATATATCAAATGCCATGTTATATTGGATTTGCAGTTTTATAGGCTTGCCATTGATTAAGATCATTAAACTGTTTAGGTGACCCTAAAAAACGTTCTGCAAACTGGGCAAAAAAACCCCATACATTATGATCTTGTGGTAGGCATGACTCTATGGTCACCAGTAAATGTTTTTATTGTGTATCTGAACCTCAGTTTATACTTTCCAGTCCAGCGATCTGGGTTGAACTCCTGCATGTCCCAAATGTCACCTTAGTATTATGTAGATAATATCCACCTTAAGCTATGCAGCATTGTACTCATAACTCATGAATCATTAAAAAATTCAGCCAGAGTCTTCCATTCGGGCTAAGTGTAATGTGAGACAAGTTCAAACCCAAGCCCCGTGCCCCTTCAGCACGCTCTGTTAAATTTTACTGGAAGGTATGGAAGCTCTCATCAGAAAGCATTAAATAATATGTCTGCAGGCCTCAGTCCTTCCACTTATAATAAACTAAGAACATACTGTATTTCAAAGAGAAACATAAACAACATTGATAATTATTTCATTGATGAGGCACTTGGTTAACATTTCCTGAATCAAAGACGTTGGCGGATTAGCAGCACTTCATAGTGTAGCAACGCACTTCCTCTGAGTCGACCAGAGCCTGCAGCAATGCCTGACTGACTCAATTCGGAAGCCCTCATGCATTTACACAGCAACACGTTGTATAATTCATTAGATGTTTTCTTGATGGGGAAGTTGCTGAAGTTACAGCAAGTGATTTGTGAATTGTAATGCAATCTCGTGGTCTTGTCAAATTCTATATCACAATGATTGTTTTTTGATTAATTGAGAATTACCTATTCCATCTAATTATCACCTGTTCCGGAGTGTTTACAGGAAATACAAATTGATTCATATCTTCTTAATGATATACATGAGGGAACAAATGACATGAACTGTAAGTGAACTGGTTCCGTTTCTCTTTTTAAATGTTTGAGTCAAAATTAATACATTCTGTCCAAGAAAACTGAATTGTGGTATTTTGCGTAATGGTAATCTCTCCATTTCGTGGCACAATTCACCTGTGAGTTGGGAGCACCTCCTTTGTGACCAGGTTTCGTATTCATAATGAGGCAAATTAACAGTGAAATTTAATTAACACCCTTCTATTGCCTTCTATTTGATCATTAACGACGTGGAAACACGTACCTGAGCTTTGCGTGGGTGTTTTTTTATGCATGTTTATGACTGAACGACTTAATAGTGTTGCAGATTGCAGCCAAGAAGAGTAGCTGCTTTCTGGTAAGCTCTGCTTTTGTTGGACTCAGAGAGAGCGTGCTTGGCTTAGTAGAAGGATCAGACTGCTGTGCAATTGATCTCTTTGACTGGATATTCAAAGCTGCAACATCAACAGTAAAAAATAGACACAAAAGAAGGGAGCGGTGAATTCTTATGCAGGAAACAAAATCATACAACAAAAGTGTTTGGAATGGGTAGTTGGCAGGTGGAAGTTTGAAGCAGCAAAAGAATCATCATCGCCAAGAAACGTGGGTTTCAACTGCTGGGAAGATCACTTGGGTTACTTCCATCTGCTTTCACCCTGTGTTACCTGGAGTGACATGACATAGTAAAGTTGACAGCTCTGCATCTGTCAAACAGGTTCAAGATCCAGTGAACAGTTCTCCATCCAGTGCACGCTGGAGGAAACACAAAAACAGAGATAACCTCAGCATGAACCAGTGAAGGCTGTGTATCACCAACTATTTGTTTACATTTCCAAAACTTTTCTTTTAAAATTCTTCTGTTGGAGCTCAGCTTGGGAAGTAAAGCTGGTGGAGGGGAACAAATATTCAGTTGGGCATTTGAAAACACAGATTATCGCAACCACAGAGTTGTGTAGTGTGAAATTGCCAAGTGGTGTAGTGTGAACGACTCAGCAACAGAAAGACCCTTACCATGAAAGACACTTGGCTTCTTCTCTTATCCAGTCTGTGGAAATAAAATGTCTGTAGTTGCTTTCGGTGATAAAAGTTTTAACAGATCCCAAACTGCAATGAAGTGCAACAGTGAACACCCAGGCCAACATCTGTTTCACTTGCCCACAGTTTGTCATTTTACTTCTGAAAAGGTCCTGCATAAGACGGACACATTTTAAACAGCGTCTATCAAAATAAAAAAAAAGGTTTAACAGTCCAGTATAAACAGTGTCTACACTGCATGACAGTTTAACTGTATCACAATTTTGGCAAACTGTATTCTGCTGAATATTTTTGTCTTCTTTCATTATTTTTCATTGCAAAATAGCAAAAGAAGTACCGTGTATGATAACAAGCAACAAATGTTCAAGCGAGGCAAGCTTTGAAATTACAACATTAAACTGGCATCTGTCTAACTACGCTGCGTCATAAAAGTTCCCTTTGTTGGAAATATAATCCAACTTCTTCAGACGGTAATATTGCGTTTGACTAAAAGTAAACAGAAGAAACACAAGTTCCGTATTTTCAAGTGTCACTGTTTTCTTTTGCCTTTTGTTCCCTCTGCACAGAACTTTGAGTGTTCAATTTACTGCCTGTCTGCATTTAACAAAAAAGCCAGACTTGAACTACAAAGATAAAGAGACACATCTGATCCCCTATTGTGTCAGCTGAGTGTGTAAAACATTGATACTTCTGAAGTGAAACACTATGCTGTCGCGTTTTTTGAAGTCCTCTGAGTGAAGTGTCAGTCTTTTATGAGACTATATACCTCCATGTTCCTGAGACCTCCACGTCTTTGGGAAATATGTCCTGCTGTTCTCAGCCTGTCCGAGCATTAACTATTGCAGCGATTTGACAAACCGTTGCTCCAGGCACAGATCCAAGATCTACCTGTCTAACATAAACACAGAACAATTTAATTAGATGTTTACTACAAATACAATGGCAGTGTGATTTGTCCTTTAACCCAGCCATACACATTCAATCAAAAGCATAAGAATGACAAGACGATGTGCTTTTTGAGTTTATTAGTTCCCATGAACTCCTCCATGACATTTGACTGAGTCCAACACCCACCAGGGGCTATCACAGTCAACAGCAAAACTCAAAAAAACAAAAGGTCAGTATGTCCAAATAAATTCACACTGATAGCTGCTAATCCACTACTGGAATACAGAGACCATCTTTATCTGGTGTTTTCAAAGTAATCTCAGCATTTGCTTTGTTAGGCCAAGTATTAAGAAGACAACATGCTTTTTTTTTTTTTAAATGTAATTTTGATGACTTCTGTATAGAAGGTATGCACTGATGTCACTTTCCCACCCAAAACAGTGTGGCAAAACATGGCAACATGGATAGAAGGAGAACTGTGAAACTGGGAGTAAAACAATTATTTGCTTCAATTAATTAAGACGTTAAGATCACACATGAGCACAAGCTTCAAGATTCCTGTGTCCAGTGGCAGCAGATGGAGAGCTCCATCCTGGCATAGATCAACGAGCTCCAGGACACCTTGAGTAAGAAGACGAGAAAATCGTGGAAAAAAGGCTTCGGGTGATCCTCGCAAACCCTTAACCCTGCACCCCCCCTAACCGTCCTAATCACCCCATGTTATGTATTCCCCTTTTGTACCAGGGAGACAAGGAAATCTTCATGATAATAGTAAGTAAGTAAACTAAACTGTTTTAATGGCTTTTCAGGTCTTCATCGCATTATGTGTGAATGAATACAAAGTGAATCATACAAATGTATGAACAGACCTTTAATAGAACACAGATAAACATCGGCCACTGCCATCGGTGAAATGTCATCTGATTTGCTGAAAGCTGATATCAGTCACTGAATCCCTACAGTGCAGACTACATCATGTTCCCCTTCACATAATGGATAAAAAAATATTTGGTTACTGAACAATTGTTAACAGAAATAAAATGTAAAAAATATTCAAAAAGTGTAGTTGTGTGAAGCTGCAATTACAAGAAAAAACGTAGCTCAAGGAAGGTTTAGCTGGATTTGTAGTGAAAACCTTTAAAAGGTTGCCTTTGCATGCAAGCTTAATCAACTGGAAACATTACAGGATTGTTTGTAGTTGTTAAAATAAAAATTTAATAGAGTGTTAGCTGAGTTTATGTTTTTTGTTTATAG
>JAPQRN010000008.1:15803523-15828489 GCA_037367275.1 Coranthus polyacanthus | reverse complement strand
TGTGTGTGTTCATGTTTGTGTGTCCCTGTGTCAAACTGACCTGAAGACCATATGAAGGATGTACATGTGTGACGTATAGTAGCATGTGTTCTCAAATTTTTTGTACATATACAGCATGTCTAGTTTTCTGAAATGTTTTTGTGTTCTATGAAATGTTTTGACCCTCATTGCCACAGTAGGAAAATAATAGACTCGAATTTCATTATCGGCTTTAACAATGCACTGAACAATTTGATAGACGGAAACACAAGTAACCCTGTGCTATCTGTATAATTCACTTCATTACAGAGTAATTGAGAATCAGACCTACAGAGCTTGTTTAATTATTCTCTACAGTTGCAGACAAGAGGTAAAAGTCATCAGGAAAAGGCAAATGAAGCCAAAAAGAAATCCACCTTGAGTCAATTATCAGATATAAATAGTAATGTATGGGTACAATCTCAAAAAGTAATAAGGTTTCATTCAGTATGTTTATGTATTGGTGAATGTGGTCTTCATTTAAACTTCGTCACATTGCGTGTTTAGCTCTGTTTCTGTGTGCATATGAATGTTTTCAGATTAATATTCAAGCAGTCCTGCTTTGCACATGCATCCATCATTGTCCACATGCAGGCATTTTGCTGAAGTCACTATAGATTCATTGTCCTTGTCAGTACCCTTGGGTGCAGACTGAAACAATATGGCAATCATCAATTCTACATTAGCGTTTTGATGCCAAAAAACATATTTGAGTGGCTGCATTCATACCAGTATACACCATCTGGTGCCATACACAGAAGACTAATCAAACTATAGAAAAATGAGTTCATGTGAACAGATTCATAAGACTCACTGGCCACTATACTGACATTACACATAACATGAAGTTGAGTGAACAGGGCTGCCATGATCAAATACTAATAAATTGTCAAATATAAAAAGAAAAAAAAAATTTAAATTGCATGCCTTCAATCTCCTAGCTCATTGCTCATCTTTAGGGAACTTTAAGGAGGTGATTGCATGACATTGTAACAGAATTCCCTTTGTGTAAAAGATTAATTCACCCCTGTCTTTATGTATAAGATAATGGAATAGTAAATGGGATGTCCTAAATGAAATGGCAGTACTTTTCTGCAATATCAAAGTCATAAATACATGATTAATGTCTATCTGAAAACAGTACTCACGTAAATGTGCAGAGCAGTGTGTAATACAGTCAGGCTGATAGTAGAACCTTCTCTGTCTTCGTGTGGTGAGTGTATAATGAGGGAAATCATCAACTTTTCAGTGTTGTCTAGGATTTAAATTTTAATACGGCACATTGACAAACACGAGTTACCTTACAAGGTCACTATCAAACTGTACATCAAGGGAACAGTCAAATCAGAAACTGTATAATAAAATCACAGAGAAATGCATATTTTCTATATTGCAGTTCACATGATTGATCAGTTAATTGAATATATATTAAATCCAAGGGGCAAGGAAAATGAAGCCAATGCCGAAGTATCTTAAAGCTGTATTACAGCTGACTTCTGCCCGGTGCTGGCTCCAAAAAGCTCTGGCTCCCATAGACTTACATTGAAGTTCTCTCTAAAAATACTAATCTAATCTAAATAATACTAGTCACTAGTCACTCCTATCACTTTTTTTTTTGGAAACTCTAATAAGTGTTCTGGTTGTCCATCTTTAAATTACTGCTCTGTTAATCAGATCTCAGGTCTAATAGAAGGCTTTGTTGTTTGCCATGTTAGGCTTTGATTAACAGGTCTGTATGACAGCTTGCTCGCCTGCCGAGTTGGACTTTCGGAGCTTCTGTTTATTCAATAAAATGCATTTTTTTTCCTGAGAGACAGCTCCGCTGTAGTTATGGTTAATAGGTTCCACTAACAAGACCGTAAAATGACTTTGTTACGCAGTGCTTGATGAAGTTGTAGTGTCTGATCTTCACATCATCGCTTAACATTTTACTGAGTCAATAAGCTAGCGTTTAGCATTAGCTCTGACTCTGACCCCTCACGCTACCACAGCATGGCCCCTTTAGTCCAAATATGGTCACTTCCGGCTCCAAAAAGCCAACAACAGCCAAATCGCAAAGTACTGGCTGTTGTTGGCTTTTCAAAATGGCAGTTCAGAAAGCATTTGGTGATGTCATGGTTTCTTCGTCCACTAATTATATACAGTCTATGGTTAAATCTCTCTACCTTTTCCAGGTAGAGACATGACTTCAAATGAAAGCTAATGATGCTCTGTGTCTGTCGGGTGCTCAATTCATGCAGGTTTTATTATTTCAGAGTATTGGGCATGCACAACATTAAAATTTTAAGACCCACAGTATGATCCACTAAAAGAAAGAATATTTGAGACAACAGGCAGCAATAGGAAAATGTTACCCTAAATGTTATGGCTTTAATTAACACACTACAGTTTTAAATTAGCCTTGGTTAATTTGTTTCTCTGTAAGTTTGCAGTTTATGATTAGTTTTGTCTAAAATTACAGCCCACTCCAAAAACCTCAGCACAGACATCCATATGGGCTTTCCCGACAACTGGCTTAAATGGATCTGAAATGGGGTCATTTGGCTCCATTTGGTTGTCCAAGCACATGCCTGTCTCCAAGAGATCAGCTGAAGGGATTTTTAAGTCTGTCTCCCATCCAAGATATAACAGTAAAAAGTAGGCGCAGTCTTACCCCGACTTTGAAAAACACATTAGAAAAGCAGCAGCTGTAATGAGAAAACTAGTAGATACAGTAATCCATCCTGGTTGTCCAAAGGAAAAAGGTTAATAGCTTAAGTGTTTGGAGCTCTTAACAGGAAAAAAGTGACCTGCCACAAACTGTCTGGGGCAGCCCACAGCCTAACCTAATTTCCTGGCTGCTGTTCAGGGTAGGATTGGATCAACGTAACTTGATGTAGGTCAAGAGTACTGCAAACATCTGGAGTCACGGGCAGGTCGTGACATCATTGTCCACATCTGTAGATGCCAGCTTTTGTAATTCAAGTGTGTTAAATTAGATAGGAATTTCATTTTCTGTGATATTTCTGCTCCTACATCACTATCAGTGACTCTGCAGAAAACCCTGGAGCCTGTAGCGGTCTGAATGACTTTTCACAAATATAATAAGAAATCATGGTGATTTAAGAGATAATGTCCTGCTTGACTCATAACAGTTTAGTTCATCTATAGACTTTCATGTAGATAGCACCACACTGACAAAAGAGATATTTGCTTCTTGATGATTATTGGATCTTCCCATCATTTGTAGATCCTATATTCTCTGTTATAAATAATTTAATCACAGCCAAGGGCAGTCTCTTTTTTTTCTACTTGATTATAGCTTCTTGGAGCTCCATTGGCTGAATCACCCATAGCAAAAGTGTAATACCATGGAAACCTATGCATTTTACAGACTTACTCACAAATGATTTTACAATTCCACATCATACGGGATGTTCAAATAATTTGAACTTTGCATGTTAAAAGTGCATATTTTGGATTTTATGTCAAGGAAGCATAGCGTGTTAACACCACAACTCTGTTTTCAGCATAACTACCACTGAGGGATATTTACAAAACAAAAAAAATGTTCAAGCGGTGTAAGCAATATTGCATCCTTCTATTTGATAGTGTTCACCTAATAGGATTATGCAAGGCTGCGTGTGATGGAGAGGAAGGGAGACTTCCATGATTTACAAGCCTGACAGGAACAATTAGGAGGGCACGCTCAGTGGGCTATTACTCAACTCAGACAAAATGAAAAGCCTACCTTTCATTTACATCAATAGGGCCATGAGGGGAGCGCGAGGAAGAGTAGCTGAAGAGGATATTCTTTCCAGCTAGTGAGACTGTTAAAGGCTGAAAAAGGCTCTGAATTTATATCTGCTTGATAAAGTCAAGCACTTAGGGCACAGACATGACCGCTGCTGCCCTTTTTCCTTACGTGCTGTTTGAATGGTTGACTTTGGACTCTTGCACAATACGACTTGTGTCAAGTTCATACACAGGGCAGACTGCAAGGCTGCACAATGTTCATTATTGTCTGAGTAGGTGCAATTGCCATGTGGCACAATACACTACAATGTGCTGGATGATGCATTAGGGAGTCGGGCCAGTTGATAAAAGGAGCATCCTGCTGCATCTAGATAACCATAAAAAGTAATCATGTGACAATGAATTAAGTAAGTATAGTGCACAATCCAACATCCAACTTGGACTCAAGAACATGGAGAGAATGATAAGCAAACCAGAGAAAAATATAGTTTTGTGATGCCAAATGAATTCATCAGTTTTGTATCTTAATTATAATAGATACCTTTTTGGACAGTTTTACATGTTAATTTAACTCGATGTAAACTACAAAACAAGGTCATGAACTTGGCACAGTTGTGGTTCTGAGCAACAGTGTGAAACGTTTTTGTCGAAATGTAGGCTGTGGAGTAAAATGTGAAAGAGATGTTGTGGCAAGTTGAGATAATTAAGACATGTTTAAGTATCATTATATGATATTCTATAAGCATAAGATCAGTGGTGCAAGGCATTACAAAAGAAAAACAAATAGAGGCTCTGCTTCCTCACATGATCTATAGAGAGCAGGAAGGCAAGTGGCAGAGAAGAGGTCAGTCTGCGGCAAAGGATCACAAGATAGACAGCCTAGAATAAAACCACAGATACATACTATCTCAACTGCTTTGAACAACAGTCATCTTTTCTTAACCCTAAACAAAGCACGTTTCTTGCCTAAACTCAAAAATCTATCGTAGTCAGGACACTGATGCTGAAGTGGTGTAGCCTATCATTAAAACAGTCAAGGGGCACAGCCATTTGTTGCATATCACTCCAGTACTCTCGCTCTCCTCACATTTCCTGTCCCCTCCATGGGGAAAAGTGCACGAAATTGAACAAAACACTGGAAAAAGGGCTTGGGAACCTTTTTGTTTCAACTGTATTTTGCACAGTTCATCTATGTGTGAGTGTACACTTGTAGATTAAAACTGCTAAAAGCAATGTCATTAACACTTAAATCAGGTTAACAGTTACTCAAAAGACATAAATACTGTGGAAACCGCTTTTAGGAATCAGTCTGTCCAGATGTCTGTCGGTCCGTTCCCTATCAGTAGATGATTATTACAACCAAACCTTTTGTCATCGGTCTGTAAGTCTGATGCTCAGCTTTACTGGTGAGAATGAGGTTTATTTACTTTTAACTGCATGCTGTAGTGGATGTTTGTTGACACACGCATGTTGTCGTAAGAACAAATTCACAATATCTCGGAATTGGAACTTGGGCCGTTTTTTTTTTTTTTTTCATTCGTATTTCAGGCCTGATGCCCAGCTTAGCGGTTTGTGAAACACAACACACTCTTTCTTTTTAAATCACTCAAAAAAGCCTGTGGAAGCTCTAAAACTGTCCTCTCTGCTCTGCTTTTTCACCTCACAGAGACACTACAGAGCATCAATTTACTTCGGATTTACCTGTGTGTATTAATTTTCTGTAATTTGTCATAAAGAGAAACTGATTTCCATGTAGCAGGAAATCCAGCCTCGGGTATGAAAAGATCTAAAAGGTACACTGTAAATGGACTGATAACTATAAGTGAATTATTTAAACGGCCGTTGCATGTGAATGACTCTGTCCCAGGCTTTTTGATCCATATACGATAAGCGTTTCTCTAACTTACGCGTTGCACTGATCCATCCTTTAATGCCATTTCCCCCGTCAGTTGAGAGGGGTTAATCCAGCAATGTTGCTAAATGAATCCACAGCTTTCATTTGTGGTCTACTGCTTCATTATAGCAGAAAAAAACGTTCTGTTCAGTTGAAAAAAAAAACGTTTCTTCTTCGTAACTGCGAGCAACCTATGAAGGCACGGTAGCAAAAACTTGATGTTGACATGGCGTTTGAACTCGCCTGCCACATCAAGAAAGTTGCAGACCAGTTTCATAGACTCTCTCAGCCTTAAAATTCTGAGATCATTCGAGCTAGAAAGCAAGACTGGCATTTCTATTCCTAAAAACTGAACCGCGCAAAAGAGTAGGTTAATTCTCAATTAAGCTGTTTTGTTACACAACTACAATCCTAGGTTGTTTACCCCTAGATGGCTCAATGGACACCGACCCCATGCTCGTTTTACCTCGAGGGGCAAGTTGTGCCACACAAAGCCCCTTTTTTTGATGAGTCATTGTCCTAAAACCATAATAGTCCATTTCCATGGGAATACAACTACCCGAAGTAATATATATTAATTTTGTAGTAGAATCACCAAATGTAAAAAGTGGCTCATATTACCCCATTCTACCTCGACACTTTTACACAGTACTGAGTCAGTAATTAAGGAACGGCTGCGACATTTTCTGTGAAACTACATCAAAAGAATCAACATGAATGAATGAAAGAAGAGTAAAAAAAAAAAAAGATGATGCATCCATTCTAGGATAATCATTTTAAGGAGAGCGAGCAGCAACATCCACTCTAAACCTCTCTTCACAACATATCCTGGCATGATGCGCGTCTGTATGAGTGGGTGCAGGTAGATGAAAGTCTCCAAACAGGACAGCACAGCAAGAGGCAATAAGAGCAGCTGCAGTATTTCTGGCCTAATGGGTCACGTGTGAATGCAGCAACGAGGGACTTCTAGCAGCTCCCGTCCCCACATCTGCTGAATAAATGAAGAGATCTCTCCAAAATACACAATGTTCTTTGACAGCTGATCAGAGTTGTGGGGAATGGTGTGCATGTGTGTGCGCTCGCTTACTGAATGGATGAATGATGAGCAGAATACAGATCAGCGCGGTAACCTGTGTTTACAAAGTATCAACAAAGAGCTATGTGGCCATGCTGATTAGGAATCTGCCTAAATTCATTCCCGTGATACAATAACCGGAGGAGGAAACGATTCGATTCCACTCCTGCAGGATTTCTGATCATTACCACTTGCTGACACAGATGCATCATTGCAAATGCTGCCTGCCCTCGTGGAAACAGTGATCATTCCCTCACCGGTGTCTTCTATTGAAAGTCTGTGTTAAACAAGAGCTTAAAGTATACATAATTAAATGTCTTATTTAACCCTTGTGCTGTCTTTACTTTCAAGATACTCTGGTATAACCTGGGTCAAAAATGGGTCATATCTCTTTTATCTCTTTTGTCCCGCTTGATGTGCAGGTGCGAGGGATATGGTGCGAGAAAATGTTTGATGTTTACATTGTTATGGAATAACATGGGGTTTGCAGGTGGACACATGACAGAGGGTAAAGAGTGAGCTCAAACAATAGATTAGAACAATGGAACATTATCTGTGTGTGTGTGTCCCTGTGTCAAACTGACCTGAAGACCGTATGAAGGATCTAAATGTGTGGGTTTTTTTTTTTACACGTTTATCACAGAAAATAAGCTAACGCCATTGAGTTTCAGGTAGAAAAAAATGTATACTAGGTAGGCTGGGGGAGCTTTATTTCATGGCTAAAAGCTACTATTTGTCGAAGCCGACTACAGATTCCAGGGGGTTGAATCATAGGCATTATTTTTACCAGTTACCAGGGAGAGATCGAGACGTTTTCGCTTCAAATTTGAAGTGCTCCCACGACGTCCATCATTATATACAGTCTATGGAAATAACTCACTACTCCCGATATAGTCCACTGTATTGTGAGTTCCTGATATTGCCCACTATGTAGTGAGTTTTCCGAATGAATAAAGAGAAATTTATTATTATACCTTCTAACAGTTGACTCAAAATATCCCACAGTGCATCATGAAAAGTAGTGACCTTGTAGTGGCACGTGCACTGCTTTCTGATAACAATCCCACAATGCATTATGTCACATTTTATAGATATGAAATTTACTGTTGTGTGCTTCCACAGCTGTTAGTTATAACACAAATTGACCAGTGTCCGAAATCTTGGTTCACTACTCGTTACTGAATGAACTAACGATGCAGATGTGCTCACATCCAGTTTGTGTTGGAGTCTGTTTTGTGCTGGGAGCCAGTCATTTGTTCACACAAGGTAACTCCATTTCTTAGCTGTAGCGGCGGTTGCCTACATCCATGATAGCAGCCTCTACTCTGTAGAGGACTTGCGTCGGTTTTTCCACAAAAATCCATATGATCGCTGCTGAATTCGTCACTGCCTCCCTTCTGCTCCTCTAAAGTGGCAACACTGTGCAACACAAGCTCCCGCTAGCTTAGAAATGGAGTTGGCTAACACGAAATGAGAAAACAGGCTCCAACGTAAAACTTCACATAGGCTTAACATGCACGCGCTAATCTTACATATTGAACCTTTGAATTAAATGCTACATGGCCGTACTGTATAGAAAGATGTTCGAGACAAAGAAGAATTCGAGGATGAAATATAACTTGGTATTTTCTTTTTCCTTTTTAGCACTCATTTGTGTGCCTGTGCATGTCTTTACTTCTGGTAAAGGTTCATGTTACTTTTATATTCTAGCAGATTCTCAAGTATTTAACAAGGACCTCTCCATCCACATTATTTCAACCCCCCAGTGACCCAAGATAATATGCCAATTTAAAATCTTCCCTAGGGCTCAAACACCCTGCTAAGAATAATACATTTGCGTGCTTGTTTTCATATTTTAGTGTCTCTTCCTTGACTTCCTGTAGCTGAACCCTCCAAAAGGAACATAACCATTGTTGTTACCTGTTATATTATGTCTGCGTTTTTTCTAGCGATGCGTATATGATTATATTGGTCGAACATCAGTATCAGCATATAAGATGTCATTTCACCGATGGCAGTATCTGTTGGGGTTTTTAACCTTTTACAAACTTTACCACAGGTTTTTTTCATAAATTTGTACGATTTAAATTTGTGTTCATTCAATCAAAATGTAATGAAGGATCGAAAGACTTTAAAACAGTGGAGTTAACTATAAAGTTAACCATTTCTATCTATATAATGAATGTTTCTGTGTTTCTCTGGCAAAAAAAGAAAGGGAATAAATAATGACAAAAACAAACTAAACAGACAATAACACTGGTCAAATTGTCATTTTAAACATCGGCATTGGTCCAGAATTATTGCAATCGGTGCATCCCTCCCTATTTTTTTTTCTCTTTGATAACAAACCCCATACATTAAAAATTAGTCCACACTATCTGTTATTTGTTGTGTTGTAGATTCCTGCATCACCCTATGTGCTATTTTACATGATAATTACTCACTATTATCTACAGTGTAAATAAGCATTGTTAAAGAGGGTAATTAATAGGGAATGCTGATTCTGCTGCGCTATTCCTGACACAGTTACAACCCACCAGTTAAATTAAGCCGTTACATTGATCTGTAAGCATTATTTTTTTTCCACCTGACAGAACCTGTGCTCGATGCCTTTACTGACACAATAGAATATGATCTAATTCTCTGCTGTGTATGTAGAGCAAGGTTTTGGGTGGAGCCAGTGCATATTATTAATAATTAAAGTGCTTTTGTTTTTTTTTGTTTTTTTTGGTTTGGTTTGAATTGTATATTTGAATTATCTGTATGCAATCATTATCATTGTTTCTAGGCAACCGAGGTTCCCAAGGACCAAAGCAGTATTTTTCTAAAAGCGAGCCGGACCAATTGGCTGGAAACTCTCTGGCTCTGAATACGCGATGATCATCTCCACAGATTGGGAACATATTTTTGACAATGATAAAAAAAAAAAAAGATTGCCCTCGGGTTTAATGTATACAATAGCTGCATATTTTCCCCCTTTTTTTCCAAGAGAGAAACATCCGCATTCAATCGATGATTTTTATACTTGTAAATTAGCGTCTGCTATTATGGTTCTGTTACTGTTGGAATGAAACACTGTTTGCAACAATCAGCCCCCAAGTGTTTCCAAAGTATGTTGCACCATATAATGTACTCTACTAAACAAATCAATGTTATGTACTATACATTTACAGCTTTCCTTCACTCACACACTCTTCACCCGTTTGCGTCCAGAGAGCAAAACTTGAATCAGATTGCTATCAGAGATTCTACAATTTTACAACCCACAATCTGCCTCCTGTTTCAATGCAGGCCTGGGTGGTTTTTTTTTGTTGACAGTCATCACTGCTGAGAACAAATGCAACTCCCAACAGCTCGCACTGCATCTCTGCAACATTCAGGTAAACATTAGTATGCAGGCTGACACACACACACACACACACACACACATCTATCAGGTTTATATCTCTGTTACATCAAAGCTTACCCAAAGCACCTTTTAGCAACACTCTGATGTATAGTGTTATACGCTTTTACGAATTGATTTCTCACCATTCACAAAATTCTTAAACTTCGGAACAGTGTTTACGGTTTTCCTTCCCTTAATTGGCCAGTATCAACAGTGTTTAAAGTAGAATTCTATTTATGGTGAGTAATGTTTAATTGTGAAAGCACCCCATCTGTATGTAGAGACAATGAAGGAGACAAAGGTTCTCGTATGGTTATATAATTCTCATGCTGGAAGAACCATTCTGTCAGTGACCTGTGTCACAGTTATAATTATCCCCATCCAATTAGAGATAGATCCTCAGCCAAGTCTACAATCTGTACCTTGAATTTCCTGTGCCTGGAATATTCCCTTTTGATTTCAGATCTCTTTTCATCACGAATGTGCCTTCCATCAAAATCATGGTCCCTACCCCCAAAAATATATATATTAAATTTCTACTGAGTCACGGCAGCTGGAAGAAAAAAGTGTGTGTGTGTGTGTGTGTGTGTGTGTACTGTGCATCCATCTGAATTGCTAGATTTAAAAAAAAAAAACATCCTGTCCGGCATTTCTTCTTTTTTTTCCATCAAAACACCTTCACTCTGCTTCTTACCAACGTGACACACATCATAATACACTGTAAAAGAAGTCACTGCCATACACTGTAAAAGAAGTCACTGGGTGTTGGATTCAGCAGTTAAACATGCAATAAATAATATGTCCAGTCTGCAGAGAGATCACCGAGATCACCAGTGGGTGTTCAAGAGCACAGTGTGTAAACCCAATGATGAGTAAGCACTTCCACTATTGTTCCTGACAGATCTGACAGCTTCTCTCCAGTAATACCGAGCTGCAGCTTCATCTCAAGGGTGTATGAATTGAGACAGATTATTTGGGGAGTGATTCAGTACTGTCATTATTAAGTCCTCAATACAATCTGCTGCTATTCAATGGGGCCACCCTGAGCAGTGGTTCTGCGAGACAAAGTCTGGAAACTATTTCAGCTAATGTAGCTATCCAAGTGGCATTTCTGAGCATAACCAATGTTCAACTACATGTGTGACAGGAAGATATATCATGACTGAGAGGAGAAAGTCAGAAAAAGGAAAAAAACAGGGAGTCGATATAAAATGGTGGTAGGGGAAGTGGTTTCAACCCTTGAGCGGCTCATATATTCATGCATCATCATGATTAGAATTTCTATTCTGCTACTGCAGTCCTAACAGCAAAGTCTGCTATATCAGGTAATGATGTTTGCAGGTCTGCGGATATGTGTGTGTGTTTGAATAATGCCTGTGTGTGCTCAATGCTCATTGTGTCTTAATTGCTGACTGGCTACAGGTCATCACGCATTATATTTAGTACCTTGTTGAAACAGCTGCCTCATGCTGAGCTGAACATTATTATCACTGCGAAGAAACATTAAATTGGCTATTTTTTTCCGCCCTTAATTTAGAACCTGCACAATCAGGTTGTGAAATCTTTAGTCCAAATGTGTCTTACAGCTACAAGAGTGTGGTATCACAACACACATACTGTACGTCAGGGAAGCAAAGATTCACTGATTTGCATCAAGATTTTGGCATAGAAGCTCAAGATGCGAGTGCCCTGATTAAAATAGTGTGCACCCATGGGCATAGATTTGCTTATGGACAGTAGGGAACATGTCACTAGCATAGACTGCATATTCAAAGTGGACCGAGCTGATGCGACGTCCCCCACTGGTTTTTGAATTGTCGTTTTGAAGCCAGGAGTTTGCATTTGTTGGCATTTGTCGCCATGTTGGCTCTTTGGAGCCAGTAAGTGACCATATTCAGGAGTGAGCTAATGCTAAACGCTAGCTTACTGACACGGTATAACAGTAAGCTGTATCAAACATCGGAGTAGGCCAATGCCTTAAAATCTTATTAATGGAGCAATAATTGAAAGTTGGACCACCAGAACGCTTAGAGGGCCCAAATAGAACGAATTAGACCAGAATGACGCCTGGAAAAAATGTATTGACTTGTGGTGTTTTTAGAGAAAAGTTCAATGTAAGTCTATGGGAGCCAGGGCTGTTTGGAGCCAGCACCTAGTGGCCTTCAGCAGTATTACATTTTACGATACTTCCTTATCGGCTTCACTTTGGAGCCAAAGTCCTTGCCCCTTGGTCCCAATATATTGGAAGGACAGAATTGTCCTCACCAATACATGTTTGTTTCATCGTATCTTTCTAAAAGGCGAAGTCATTTAGAGCTCTATCCATGTACTGGAGTTACAGTAACTACTGTTTTTCTCTGCGTGCATTGCGCACAGCAGTACATATAAGTTTGTCCATGTCAACAGATTGTGTACTTTCTCATGCCACCTCCAAAAACGGAAGGGACATCAGGAGCTTTTTCATCACCCAGAACATCAGTAACAGGTACTAAATTAACGTGTCAGAAGCCACATTATTATCTAATGTCACCATCCTTCCCACGATGGAAAATAATGTCAGCTGATGTTAACCTTGTTAGCTATAGCACCAACTACCAAGATAACCCTGGTTTCTGCCAACTGTGGTCTCGCAGTCAGGTTGCCAGCAGGAGTAAACATAAAACGAGTATATCAAACTGTGAGATCAATTTCAGTCTGTAAAGCTAATGAAACCACCATTAACTGATTATTGTGCATTTAGGAAATACAGCGGCAGGTTAGAGAAATGGATGATGAGTTTTAGGTGAGCTTTTAATTATCACTTATTCTAAGACAAAAATGCAGACTACGTGACCCAGTATTTGTGACCAGAAATGTTACATTTAACGGTAGATTGATTCCTCCTCTCTAAACTGTTTTCTCAAGCGTGTCTCTCAACAACACTGCTGTCAGTGGCCAATTCTCACCAAGTCTCGTGTGAGTATAAACAAAGCTTCAGGCTGCTACTGAGGCTGAGGCGTGTTTTAAAAGTGTAAGTGGAGACAGAGAACAGGGACTGCTTTAAGGCAAGGTCGAGGCCTGGTTTTATTTTATCTTTTGTCAGAGGCTTTTTTTTTTTTTGACTTGCGAAAAGCCTTGCTTGTGGATGGGCCAAGTGTTTCTTAGAAGTCAAAAGGAAATAAATAAATGAGATGACTACTGAACTGCACTACTAGAGAAACAAGCATGTGAAGTAAAAATGGCTCTTTATAGTTAAGTTATGCTTTGCTGTCTGTATAAGAAGAACCAAACAAATAAAATCAATAACTATCTTTACCATGGCGAACTGCATAGCATCATGTTCTTTTGCTTCGCATCGTATCACAATTGCACTGTGTTGAATCAAATCGTGTCAAATGATCCCGCAATGCAGTTGTGGCGAACTGTATTGCACTGTCTGGGTAGATGCTTCATATGTATCATCCCTGGCAAAGTAATTTGATATTAAAAGTAGAACGGTATTAATGGTCATTTGAAAATAGAACTTTTAAGCAATGTAACAAATCTAAATGTTCTCCTTAATCCTTTCGCAGCCAGCTGGAGTAATGTGATTCAGGAGCCTGGAGGTTCACACTGTAAACGTCAAGAGATAAGTCCTCCAAAGCAATTTAATCTACACTAATTGAAGGCTATTTGTCTACAGAGTGACATTTATCAATTAAACAATGCTAAGAGTTGTGACAAATGTCTATATACCTACTTAAGCTTGAGCCATGTAATGCATCCAGTGACCCACACCGATGTGGCTTTTGAGGTTAAAGAGTCTAATACTGAGAAAAATCGGAAACTATCGCATTCAGTAATAAAGTGTCATCAGTCATATTACTAAAAGAGGCCATGTCAGGGGTTAATCCCTTGATATCACAGCAGTATAGAGCATAGTCTGCATGTCTGGTTCACTAAATGGCCAACAGGGTTAGTTACCACTGAGATAGCATATGAGCTCAAATGGAAAAGCTGATGAGTAACAGTGATTTAATTTGGGTGAGCTGAGATGACATCTTCATGCATGAGGAGACTTCAAAGCCATATTTGGTGAGTCACAAGTGATGTCCCACAGAGAGTGGTGTTCTTATATTAGCAAAACTATATCAGTGCTAACTACAGATGTATGATTAACTTTTTCCCCATCTTCCCTATTTAATATTGTTCGAAGCTCATCTTTTACTGAACAGCACATGCTGCATATCTTTTTTACTAATTCCATGTAATATGTTCTGTTCTTCTGCGCTATTTCGAGAGCCACATGTCTTTTGATAAGATAATACCACTGCAAAACTAATGCACATCTGAAAATATCTGATTAGTCACAACAATGTGAGCTGCCATGGAAACAAACATCTTCTAGTTTGAAGTAATGCGTGCGAAAGGAAATGGAAACCCAGCACATCCAGCATCACTGGGGCTCAGAGATCATTTCTCACTTTGAAGTGTGCTGTCAACCAGAGCCTGCAGTTGGTGTTGACACAGACTCAGGAGCAAACAAAATCTGGGCCATTATGTATTTAATGATGGAAGAGGAGGTACAGTTGCCCCCAGAGAACATAACTGTTACTCTCTAGACTGTATGGACAGCAGTGCTGTCAGCACTACTGCAGAGACTTAAAAATAAATTGACAATATCAAGACCTTTATGTGCACAATATGCAAATATTTAAGTGGCTGCTGTATACAGTGGGACTGAAGAATGTACCCTCACTGAAAAGGATGGAGACTATGTGGTTAAGTTGCAACACTAAGCAGTTCTGTGTTTTTCACTTTTTTGCCAATATTTTCATTAGAGCACAGGGCTTGGAAATTGTTACACTCTGATTATTGTTAAGAGTATTATTTCTTGTTATATATTTATATTCCAAAAAGACCAATACAACAGAAACTTAAACCAAGCGGCTCAAAAGAAATAATACTCTGTGCTGGAACAATGTGTTTACAACAAAAGAAACTACTAAGAAATCAAGGAGTTGCAAGAGTTACAATTATACTGAAAGAAATTGCAATATTTAAAAAAAAATTCTAATTATAATGAATGAATCTATGGAGTCAAATGCAGACACAGAGTTGTAGAATAAGCTTTATTGTCTTTATTGGATCGGAGCTGGGGCTGGAGAAGAGATTGGAAGATGGAGCCGGCCTGGGCTTAGTGAGGCAGACAGAGGTCTGTGGCCACGGAGACAGTACAGCCAAGGAGTTGACCTGGGTAAGGAACTGGCTGGAAGACAGGTCAAAACCATGAGCAGTTTGAGAACAGGTAGACTAACCAGAACAGGAGCAGGCAGAAGGCAGTTCGGGGACAGAGCTGAAGGTTCCAACCGAGCAGACGACAGACGGAAGGCCAAAAACAGACTGGGTCGTAACAGAGGGTCAGGCAGAAGATTATCAGGCTGGAGAGTCTGACACAGTGGTACAAAACAATCTGGCAAAGGTGAGTAGTGGAGAGCTGTCGTATATACTGCGTCTGATAAGGTGCAGGTGGAGCTGCAGGCAGGGAGGAGTGGCAAGGAGGTGAAGAGAGAGACAGCAGGTAGAGCAGGAGGATAAAGCAAGGGATGAGAGATGGACAGAGAGGGGGAAAAGGAGGGTCCAGAGATGGAGGGGCAGGAGCTGGAAAGAATCATGACACCGAATGGTAAAAAAAAAAATGCTTGTTAAAGGTTTATTGTGTAAGATTTTGAGGGATTTAAGAGGATCTAATTGCAGAAATGGAATCTAATATTCATAATTATGTTTTCATTAGTGTATAATTACCTGACAATGAGAACTGCATTTTCATTGCCTGAGAATGAGCCACTTATAGCGACAGAGGGAGCAGGTCGCCTCCACAGAGCCCATCACGTAGCACCGCTGCTTTTCTACAGTAGCTCAGAACGGACTCCTTCGTCTTGTCCTTTTTTCAGTTTTATGTCTGGTGGCGTCCAAACCAGACAGCCCAGAGCTGGCAAAACAAACACTGGTTCATGGGGAGTGTGAGGCAAGGGGTATTCAGTTCGTTGCAATCTGCAACTTCACCACTAGATATCACTAAATATTACACACTGAACCTTTTAGTCAAAATATTACTTGCTAATATTGGCTTCAGTATTTCCCATGCACTTAAATATTTCCACTTAAAGCAACAATTCTTTTATTTATTTTTATGAATTTTATTTCTATAGCTCAACATCACAAATTCACCTCAAAATAGACTAAATGTACACCTATTATGTACAGAAAAATGAAAATGAAAATATGGGCGAGTGATGATGAGCAGCATTCGGTACCATCAGCGACATCGACAACCCTAAGTAAGCTCTCATGACTGTTAACATTCATCATTCGTCCTTGTTGAAAACGCACAAAAGCACAGCACGGAGATCTTCTGTAAACCTGTCTTCCAACAAGTGGTGTCCCAAATGCCAGTTTGGTCTCGGGAGAGTTGGGTACACGGTGCATATGCAAATATATTTAAAGACAACCTATTACACTGCAAAATTCTCTAAACTAAAGGGGCCACAAAGGACCTGTCATTTCTGGATAGAGAGGATTCAAGGAAGAAAGAGCAACAAAGACTCAGAGACACAGACAGAACAAGTTTTTTTAGTACAACACCAAAAAACACTTTTTTTTATAATTTGTCATTGTTTTTAGAAGCCCATTAAATGTAACTACCCAGTAATCATCTGCAGCAAACAGGGAAAATTATTGGGTTATGTAACAATTCTATATTACGCTGATTATTTGTGTTGTGTTTACGTGCCTGCACTGTATAATGGAAATGAGTTCAACAGCATTAGTGTTGGCTTCTCTGTGGGAGTTTTTACAGATACTTAAGCCAATTTTCCACAGCCATTAATAGTGATTAATAGTGTAGTGTTTTTAATGCTATTTGTGGGGATAAAACTGGAGTGGCGGTTTGGTGAAAGGCTCCAAAAATGGGGCAGCATGCAATGCATTAAAACCTGTTATCTCCTTAACAAGGACAATATCATTTGACATTATAGCAGTTTGGAAAATGACCACCATCTGTGTTCAACAAGGCGTGCAGTTCTTGTGTGTCTATGTGTCTGAAGAGTGGGGGTGGAGGATTTTGGAGGGTGCGTGATTGCATGTGTGGTAAAATAATAAGATCACACTGGATTTGATCAGTATTCAGTGCTCAGTAGACATGAAGCATCTGACAGAAATCATTTGTTTTGATCCGATGGTCATTGCGGAGTATGTTCAGCGTCGAGTTGTCCCGCAGATCAACACATTACTCGCCGCAAACTTCTGCTGTAGGTGCAGCCAGGATGTGTTCAAGCAGCCTCTCAGAGCGAGAAAGGTTTCATTTAGTTGTGTTGTCAGATATATCCAGTGATCTTACTCGTTTTGATCCCCATGAGTTTGCTGCATACAGTAGGAAAATACCTCATGAATAATTTAGTTAAGAGATAAAAATGTACTGTATGTTTACTGCTGTGGCTGTTTCATATGCTAATGTAAACATTCCTCTTTCACCTAGGGATCTGGGTAGATCTGAGAAAAGCATTTGACAGTGCACACTTCTCTCACCTTTGAGACTTAGAAGAACTAAGAAAAACCAGGAAAATGAAACAGAATAGTGTTTGTTTCTAATCCTGGACATCCTTTTTTGAATCTTTTATGTAACATCTGCTGTTATTCTGCTCACAACTTTTGTTTCATTGTAACTTTCTGTTCCAAATATACATTACCCCTGTTTCAGTGGAGTTTGGATTATTTTAAAGTGTGTGTCTGTACAGCTGGCCAAAGGGCTCAACCGGTCCTTAGGGATCCAAACTGAATGTTTAAGCTGACAGTCATCACTAGGCAGTGAGGGCTTTTTCTTTTTTCTTTTTGCATAAATCTGGACACTCCCCGTACAGTCTATGGCAGGTCAATAAACTGAGTTGTAGAAGGGATTGAGGAAAAGCAGGGGAAGGGAGAGGGATTTTCCCTACTTGTCAAGTCTGTGTTGTTCCACTCATTAAGCACAGTGAGATTAAGCTGGTGTTGAGACTGAAAGAGTGCTGTGGTTCATAGCGGGATGGATCGGCATGCATGCAGCGGGCACAGCCAGGAGCTCGTCATAGGCCTATGAACAGGCAGGGCTTGGAGGAAAACAGACAATTAAATCAATAAGACAGCAGTCAGCAGATCACCGCACAGGCTACTGCTCCCCCTCGGCCTTTTGGAAGAAAAAACTCATTTGGAAATGCTTTTCTGCTCTTTAGTTTGCTTGCATAGGCAAATAATGATCAAACTTTTGGTCCTTTAAGGCCAGTGTCTGACATGTCATGGCATCTGTGTCCAAAGTTTTACCTGTAACTTCTGTGCATCAAAGTTAATTAAAGTTAAACAAGCGCGAGAAGCAGTTCTCAAACAGAAAACCGACTCTAAAACACGCCTTAATGATTCTGACCATCATAATTTTCCTTCTCTTGAACTGAATATTACTGTGAAAACTACATTGCTGAGACTTTAGTCTATAACAGGGAGTGCAGTATTATAAAGCACAAATAAAGACATTTAGAATCGCTTCCCAGGAAATTAAGTGTTAGTTCACTGAATTTATAGCCAGCTGTCTGGGAGAGCTGCTCCTTTACATTTTCAACTTGTGAGGTTTAATGTGTGAGTATTTAAACCCATGCATATAGACAAAAAGTTGAAATAAAAGTTTAATACCCCCATGTGCATCCTATTTAATGAATACTGTAGAATCTTTCAAATTGTCTCAGTGGCTCAGGTTTTTCTTTGTGAAAAAACAGAAGCAGATGAATGCAGTTTGTGTGTTGCTGTCTACTTATTCATTCTTATGATACTCATACTGGATAAACAATGTGGAGAGTGTCAGTATTCACTGCTGCATGACGGTGTCTTTTTGGATACCGCCACTAGGATGTGTCAAAGAAGAAATGTTCAACTCTTTATTTAAACTAAACTCTATGCCTGAAAACTATCATAAAACAGACTTTTTGGGCCACTTTGGGGCCACTGATCTGATCAAACTGTAAGTGTTGAAGATCACCTTGTAATGTTGTTCCTGGTAAAGTTGTTGTGAATAATTTCTTACACATCCAGCTTGAGAGTGAGTAACAATTTAAAGACCAGAAACAAGATCCTTTTTTTTTAGGTTTTATTGTAAGGCCAATAATAACAGATAACTATGTCAGACTGAGATAGTTAGACCAACATTTTTCTTCAAAACCAAAATAATTACCCAAAAGACAATCTCCACAGAACAGAAGGGTTCGTCTGAACCAGTGACACCCTTCACATACACAGTGCAACTTCATGAGTTATATATTGATTAGTGTGGTTTTGATAATATCTTAAAAGAGCAAAGTCATTAAGAAATCAGTGTTGATTTTAGCCCCGTAGTGTTAAATCATTTGCTGACATTTAGACGCAACAGGACAAGTAACACGTTCACATATTATAAACACCTGTTTCCACATATGTATCACTCACGTGGATCCTCGTGCACACACAAAAAAATCTATTTGTCACCATAGTGTTTCTAACAAAACAAAAAAAATCATTTTTGAACTTTGGGGAGTACAAGAGAGTTATGCATGTCTTTACCGTGTTGTGTTTTAATATTGTATGTTTTGATTAATGGTTGTGATTTTACCCTCAATCTCCAAGAAAGCAGTATTTATAATGCCAGGTTTAGGCTACGTATCAGCCTGATTGTGACCCATTCCGGCAGATGTAGAGCCTTAGGTCATACCAGCAACAACAAAAGTGAAGGTGCGTGACAGTGTGTGATGTTTTATCTTGTGTAGCATGTCATAGTGGACAACAACTGGTGCCATATCTGGGATGTCTCGTGACATCCTGACAGAAAGATTACAATGTCTCATGACATTGACCAACAGGGCCACAGAGTGCTTGGCGGTGCACAACTGTAAACACGGAGAAGCAGTCGTTATTTTTACCTCAACCCTTAATTTACTCTTTCTGAAGAAAGAATTTCTGACTCAATAATCACCTAACCCAACACAGCAGCACTGTAACAGGCAAAAATATCGTGTAGTCTGAACCGAGCATTAGATGCGTGTTCACCTGAAATTCTTTATATTATACAGGTGTTAAAATTATCATTACTCACTAAAATATCAGCATTTTATACAGACAGGTGACAAACGAAAGGAGGTAAGGTAAGATGTTAATGCCACCAGAATGGCACCAATCAATGCCCGAACAGGTCCACTGCTCTTTGGCATTGATTCTACAGGTCTGTGAACACAAGGATGTAACACCATACTTCCAAAGGATAGTCCCTCATTTGGTGATTTGATGATTACCATTCAGTAACCTTTTGTGCCCTATGGATTGGGTCATTGTCACCCTGGAAGAGACCACTCCTATTACATTTTTCCAATAATTTGTCATCCATCTGTATGTCATTAAGCAATGAATCTCTAAGGAATTTAGAGATTTGAAAAATCAATGTTCCCCTTTTTTTTCAGTTAAGTATATTTTTCTCCGTGCTTCTCTCTCTAACCCTCTGTCTCAGTGTCTCTATTACTTCTTCTCATCATTTCATTTTCTTTCTCGTCTCAGATTCTCATTAACACTGGTGCCCTGTTGGCTCTTCGCCTCCTCTGCCGCCCCCCCCCCCATCCCCCCACCTTGTGCGGCTACAGAGCCACTTCTCCTTCGCTTTGCTCAATTCAGCCCCTTTCACCACCTCTCATAAACAATGTGTCAGATGTATGAAAGTAAAAGAGGGCAGGAGACATCCAATTAAAAGCACAATACATTATTATTTCAGCACTCCCCTTCGCTACCGTCTCCTGAAGCCCTTCAGATTATATAACAGTTCAGTGTCAACAGAGCCAGTCTGTCGAGGACAAGTTAAGGGGGTCTTTGCCGATGATGCAGCTCAGCGACTCTGGACTTTCCCCAGCAGCTTGCTTACTACCCCTCCACTCCTCCTCCTCCTCCTCCTCCTCCCCCTCCTCCTCCGTCTTCCTCCCTTTGCCATATCCACCCACCCATCCACCCACCAGCCCACCCTCTCCCTGCCTTTCTCACACACACATACACACATACACTCAATCACGAATACACAGGGATTGCAGCAACAGCAGCAGCAGCACCGCGAGATGGAGATCTCCACTGCGTGTGTGAGTGCCTATTCCCGGTGAGTGCAGGGACTAGAGCGAATGAGTGTCAGTGATGCTTGAATGAGGAGTATAAGGGAGAAGAGGGGGAGAGAGCAGAGTAAAAGGCAGGAGGGGGATATTAGTGAGGACACGATGAGGTTTTGAGGCAATGTCTGTCTGCTTTTTTCCCTCTCCCATCCTGATAACCTGAATCCTTCCGGATGTGCCACAACTACTCCAGCTGTCACTGCACCGGCTGCCTCGCTCTCAGTCCTCCCGCAGCCTGTGTGAGCTGCCCCCTTGGCTGGACGGTACCCTGGCATCCACTGAATACATGGATGAACACTGGCTCTACGGGGGATCTGTGCTTTCTTGTCCTTTGCACCTCTAATCTGTTTCTCAAGGTAAGAGTTACACTTCCTTTCGGAGTTGCACATATTCACAGGAATTCCAAAAAGAGTGGAGAATCTGGCTCCTCTGTCTTTTAAAATCCTAATTGAATGAAAGTGGATATTAAAAGCACGCATGAATTATTGATAAATGCTGTTAAAGTCTGTGATTAATGTTGCATATGTGCATGATCCCTGAATGCATAAGATATGGATAAATTAGGGAGGGGGCATTTCTGCATCCAAGCACTGTAAGGTTTAACGACTGATCAGCAGAACACGTAAGAGGTTTTTTCTTTAAAATACTAAATGAAGATGAGCATTGATGTAATTTAGCCATTATTAATATAGTTATAATGTGAGTCTTTGCAGCTTTGAAAGACATGCAGCATTTAGCTGATGAGACAGAGGCTGATCATCAAGATTTCCCTACTTGTGAATCCTCTGTGATTGATAGTGAAGAATATTGATGAGTGCTCTGTAATAGACTACGTATATTGTACTTTCATAGACTTGGAATGATGATCATTTATTAAACACCAATCGCATGGAGTGGCGCAGACTATATGACATGTTTCATATGTAGTGAGCAATGTCCTGCTCAGGGCTAAATCTGATGAGTATGTGACTTATCCTAACTAATGACATGTACGATCCGAAAAGCCCTAAGGTACTGCATCATACACAGAGCTGCACTTATATATATATGCTCTATCTCTGTGTCCCCCCCCCCCCCTCCTCTCCCTGTCCCTTTATTCCTACACGTCATTCCTTCACTACCTAAAATCACGAGAAGCACAGATGGGGTACAGGTTGGGGTGACAAACTGAATAGAGCAGCATCTCAGCCTCTTCATTCACTTGTTAGATTGTCTTCCGCCTCACATAGCACTTAACCATCAGCGTGACTTCACTATCCGTGTATTCCCAACCCCTTCATTTATGATCTCATCAGGGTGATGCACTATACATGTACTCTGGTATTAGAAGGACAGACTGGCTGCGTCTCATTTTATTTAAAAGAGGAAAAAAAAAAAAAAAGGAAAAATAAAAAACCTACCCAGGTCGGAGGGCATGTGATTAAAACACCCCCACATGCCCCTCTGTGTCTGCTTCTCCAAGCTTACTTTTCCCAAGGATCCATTTCACAGCCATTGCTTACAGCCAGGAGTTAGAGGAATGGGAGCTTTTTAAAACCTCCCGCTATTCCCCAATAACAGAAAGTGCTGCTCAGTGATAAATCTTTTAAGCCAATGCCATAAAGCAAACTTTCACAGGTGTAGCCTGCAGCTTGGCTATATACAGATAGCTGGAATAAGACTGTGTATGTGTGTGTTCTCATGACTGTGGATCCCTCAAAAGTGGGCTAGGGTTGTTTTCCAAAAATGGGCAAAAGTCAGTAAAGGGGTCTTGTGCAGTACTGCTGTAGGTACAGATTATATTGATAGTTTACTGAGAAAAGATTATTGCAACGCATGGGCAGAACATATATATACTGTACACATGCAGAGGCACTCTTCCACTACACACTCACAGCCATTTGATTAAATAAAGGCGCAGCTACTGTAGAGAAATACACCTCATGCGCTCATACGCGTAACTGGTGCAATGTCATGTTCTGTAATGTATGCAAATAGTGGGAAAATATAAAGCAAAATGAATCCCGGGAATGATAGCAATGAATAAAATGCAATGATGATGATGACTACAGTGTAAACCTGTCTTATTATTAATGGTGTAGCATTTACCTTGCACACAACCTTGTTTAGCATATTTTAATTAATAGCGGAGCTTATATTGTTGGACAGCGCACATTCATGATGTGTTGATGGTGCAGTGGAGGTTAATATGCAAGAGGAGTGGGAGGCCACTAAGATAACATTACTTAAACATTAATGAGAGTGGCTAGACAGGCTTATCCTGTGCAAATACCCTACAGATGCACTTCAGTAATTATTGTGTTGATATTGGCTGACAAGGATGTTAAGCAATGTAAGAAAAGAAGTCTATTCCTCTCTGCTTTGCAACAAGGCATAAATCATGAGTCAGCATGTTGTTGACCAGCTATTGCACGCAAAATGGATCCAATCCCTCCATTAACATTCTTTTCAAACAGCCACGTTTCTACAACATTGTGGTCATAGTAAATCAATCATGATACAGTAGCTGAAGGTGCTTTTTTCATACATGGAGCATTTTAGCGTGAAGAACTGAAGGGCAATTGGAACAGACAACGTGGTCTGCCAGGGTACATAAGGAGATTTCAGAGGATTACTTTTGCAATTTTAGAGTCAATGCATTATTCATAATCCTTTGGATAGCTGAGGCCAAATCAGGGAAGGACCTCAGGTCATTAGCAGAGATATAGCTTGCTTTGAGAAGAGGAGGAGGGCTTTGAGGAGGAGGGAAAAAGAGGGCGACAAGGAAAAGAAGATTCACTCTTTACTATCTGAATATGTCCATGTGTCACTTCAGTCTGTGTCTGTGTTTCGGCTTATTCACAGTCTCTGTATGTCTGACTTGATTTCCAACAATAAATAGTAATTGAAGAGCTTTTCTCCATAGCCTTTGTGCGAATCAGCGTTTAGCTGCTTTACATGCCTTACATGACTGCATATGAAATTGTATGCGCTTAGAGGAGACTTCCTGCGGATGTGATTACCTTTTCAGTGGTGTGAGATTGGTGTTTCGTAGTGTGAAATAGTATGATCCCATGTGAATCAGCCTTGAACAGATTCTTTTTAGCCATGGAACTGCCTCTGACAAACAACATACGCTAAAATCAAAGTGCATACTAAGCTGTTTCAGAACAAATACAACCCTCAATAAAACTCAGCTGCTCCAAATTCCAAAACAACAGTGTGTAAATTCATGATACAGCATACCATTAATGTTCGGGCATAATGAGATGGAGCTAGTTACTACTTTAGTTTTTTTTTCTCTCGTCTGGCGCTAAATGCATTGCAGTGACTGAAGTTACACTCAGAGTTGCTGGCATGCTGTTATTTTTTTTCCCCCAGTGATAATAGGAAGCAAGATGAAAGACTTGCCTCTAAATATATTCAATTTAATCAACAATGTTGCTCGGGTTAGGTTACAGTGGACAGCGTGCAAGGTGAAACACATGGCACGAGTCCCAAGGAACACAGCCTCACGCTTTTTGTTATCAGGCCTTGTCTGCTATTGTGTGCTTGTGCCTCTGTTTGAGCTCGCGTATGAGGGAAGCGCTCACTTGCTCCTTAAGATGCTGGCAGAGGCCTCTCTTTGAAAAGGTGACAACAAGGCTCACACACACACACACACAGTTTCTATTTAGGATGTACACAAAAGCAGAAAGAGATTAACAAACACATGGGTACTAGA
>JAPQRN010000008.1:15783400-15803423 GCA_037367275.1 Coranthus polyacanthus | reverse complement strand
CACACACACACACACACAGTTTCTATTTAGGATGTACACAAAAGCAGAAAGAGATTAACAAACACATGGGTACTAGACCATGCAAACATATGAGTCTCCACATAAGGACGCTTGCGTGCATTCAGCTGTTACATAAACAGAGAAAGATTTGCAGTAAAAATGTATATACTTCTCATTTTCCACAGACTCATTATTTTGTAATTACACGCTACACAGTTAATCATTAGGTCACTTTACCATCCTCTCCCACTGCAGATGAAGCTCAATTGCAGATCAGAATGTAAATTAATGTAATCTGCTCATTCAGTTCCTTTTACAAATTTCATGGGGGTAGTAAAACTGACAGTAAGGAAATGTCTCTTCAGTATGAATTTCCCCACCAGAACAATCACATTGATGGATTTACAATATCTCAGAATGATAAAACATGATTACTTTCAGAGGAGCCGCTACATGGCGAATAGCCTCCCTTTGTGTGCTAATAAATGATTCATTGGAGTTTATTTATCGCGTGGTGTCTTGTCATATGAAAATGATTAACCAGCTCTTTCTGATGTTTCCCTTCAACCGTATCAGACATCATTTCATTTCCTCATTCTGCTGTATATATTTTATGTACCAGCAACAAGATCATACAAACGTGTTTCATCATGGGTGAAACCAAAAGTGCCGCATTTCTCATAGGATTATGTTGATGTTAATTCAACACTCTGCATGCAGAATGACTATCAGTGCACACTACTTTGTTCAGTTATAGCCTCTCTGTTGCATCAAAGAAGACAGAGATTCATGACACAATTATAAAGTTTTCTTGTGTGGAATTTTACTACTACTACCCTTCTATGAAGCTGAAACAACTAGTTAATTCTGCACGTCAGTTCAGTCCACACTCCGCTGTGATGTTGTTTGAAACACTGAAACAATGGCTTTTATCCTGGTGAAAAGAGTTAAATCTAATATGTAACATTTCCAGATGAAAATATCCAAAAATGACTTAGCCTCAGTTATAGAATTTGATGACTTGTGCAGTTACATTATATCAAATGTTTTCAGCAATGTCCAAATTCAGAGCAATCCGTCATTTTATTCTACATAACGGCCCATTTCATCTGCTCGCCAGTGTCATCATATTCCCTATATGAACATTAATGTTAACATTTAATGTTACTTGTAGCTAATTCATTAGAATGAACTAACATACCAGGAATATGCATCACTACACGTAATGTAATAAGATGTTAATACATTGCCTTACATTATTTCTGCCAGACTCACGTCAGATACTACACCAACAACTCCCATGATCCCATGCTATGTCACAGTCTCTATTTCGACGGCGAAATTACCGTGCTTTTAACACATCTTTTTATTTGTACAACAGTGTTATTATGATGGAAAATAAATGCATCACATATGCTCATCGCTGTTTGTTGAAATATAGTTGCTATAATACAGCAATAGCAGGTTTCAGTTTCATTTACTAAATTTGGGGAACAGGCCATCCTTTACATTTGGATCACATTTTCCGTCTTTAATGGATGCCATTATAAGGCAATGTCACAACAAGAAAAATGAATCAGAACATCTGCTACACTATCGCTCTGGAATGATACTAAATCATAATCCCTCTCTTTAGATAACACACAGACTCTGATTTTTTTTTTTTTATCTCTCTCTCTCTCTCTCTCTCTTACCTTTCTCAGGAAATATGGTGAGCAAGGAGGACACCAAATGTGTTGTTCTCTCAAATTCAGATGAGTCAGATTCAGAGACAGCCCAATCACACAGCCTTAATGCACAGTATGGACCAGAATCTGGCAAGCAGCAGGTGAAGAAGAGGAACAAGGCTTTACAGGTACGTTTTAAGGACATCTGCGAGGCTCAGAATGAGCATCGGAGTAGACGCTCCAGGTCCATTTCTTGTAAAGTGACGCACAGAAAGTACATGACCATGCCCGCCAGACGCTCCATTCCCAACGTGACCAAGAGTACCGGTGTCCAAACATCGCCAGACCTCACTAAGCGATACAAGACTTTCCCTTTTGAGAGGAAAAAAGGACATACGTTTAAACACACTGCATTGGTGGAAAATTACAGAGGACAGAACAATGGGTTTTTGAGCGATATAAAAGCAGGTGAGGATGGACAAAGTATTGAGGAATCCTCAAAGTACAAGGGTAAGATTGTTGGGCAGACAAAAGCATTGCTTCACCACACTGATGACAGCAGTGACACAGAGGATTTGCTTTCCAGTGCCAACTGTGTGGATGGACCCTCGTGTCCAGAGTCCTCACATTTCACAGATGAGTGCCATCCAAACAGCCCTCCATCCCAAAGCGAGCCAGAGTACCAGGTTTGTGGGACGAGGACCAAACATAAAGGATTATTCAAAGAAGACATGGACGCTAGCACTTCCTCAAAGCGCCAGCTGGCTAACTCTGGGTTTTCACAGGACAAAGTAAAGGGCTCAGGCCCTGTTGCATGGAACTCTTTGACACATGTGGAGTCTTTAGGAAGCCCCTCTGTGAGCTGTAAACGGAAAAAGGGCACACAGCTCAGCGAACAACAGTCACAGACACTACCCCATAGTGCCAAATGCTCTGTGCAGTCACAAGGGCAATGTCGGACAAGGCATGTGTCAGCCTCTTCTAAACTCCAGCAAACAGTTGGGGGGGATGTGGGCTTCCCCCAAGGAGATACAGGAGCCCGGGGCATGGGGAGCAGCCAGCAGATAATGCCCTTATCTGGAGATAGGGATATCAAAGCACAGCTGCAGGCCATGGAGACTCTCATCAGTTCAAGCCAGGAGACCATCAAGGTCCTACTTGGAGTTATACAGGAGCTGGAGAAAGGTGAAGCACAGAGAGAGGGGTGAGTTTATTAAGTTTTACCGAGTAGTCCTACTGCCATGCCATCCTCCTGTTTTAGATGCTGCATGTATGTGCACAGTAGCTGTCGGAGAAAATCATACTTCAAAGTGCAATATGTAACATATGTGAAGAAATGTACATGGATTAATCGCTTTTACAATGTGTGAACAGATAGTAATGTACCTTAAAAAACGAGCACCTTCCCCAGCTGTCTCTGCTTAATCCACGATAACAGTATGTACTCGGATTTCTATGTAGAGGACTCAGGTTTCCATGAAAAACCTTGCTCCCGAGTGCCTCATTGCCTCTATCTGTTCCTCTACAGCAGCAACAGTGTGAAACACTTGCTACCATTAGCTTAGAAATGAAGTCTCAAGGGGCGCCCGGTTGGCTAACCTGGTAGAACGCATACCACATAGGCTGAGGCCTCACCGCAGCGGCCCAGGTTCGATTCTGACCTGAGGGTATTTGCTGCACGTCATTCCCATACACACTTTCTCCACATTCCCTGTGTCTCTCCTCTTGAACTATCCAAAAAGAAATGGAGTCTGCTAACACCAACAAATAATAGGTTCCCAGGCCAACTCTAATTAAGCTCATGAGCATGCGTGAAGGTTACATAGCGCATCTTTAAAAAAAATTAATGTTTTACTGATGTGATATAATAAAATAACAGGGTCTAATGGGGCATTTTAAATGTATTACCCAATTTGTTACTGTGTGTATGTGTTGTTCCAACGTGACGGCAAGCGTGCATCTAGTTTTCCTTTATGTAACACCTTGTTCATTAGAGGTGTAGCTTTAAAGGTGAAAATACATTAACAAGCTTCATAAAATCCTGTCCACAATGCCCACAGCCAGACTTATGCAGCAGTGCATTGGTAGGAATCAATGTACTCCAACTCTAAAACCCACAACAACATAAAGCAAATTGTATTTAAGTCTTATCCATATCCAGTCAAGAACAAGGCACCCTACTGTGGCTCTGTGGAAGTACTTTTAAAGGCCCAATTAGTGCAGCCTCATAACACTTTGCCTTTCATCTTCACAAAGTTGTGCTTGCTATAGTGTCTGCACAGCATTGTGTTCCGTCACCACTGTTAGAAAGGTGCAATCACAGGACGCAAAAGCCTGCTTTTGATTGCATGTTCCCGAAAAATCTTCCCCTTTCTCCATGGCTGACCAGTCAAATAGCCTTTTACTCTGAGATGAACTGAAAAGTAACTGAAAGCCTTCCTGTTCTCGTCAAGGATTAAGGCACGATGCCCACTGAGTTTTAGGCATAAGAAAAGGGGCAGTGTAATCTGCTGATCAAGTACAAGTGAAATACGGTACATAGTTAAGAAAATGTGATTCACAGTTCAGTCCAGTTCACTGTGTAAATTCACTGTCACTAAATACCACGCTTCCCTTTTAGAGATTTTAACATCATGTGACCCATGTGCTAAATAAATAATAAATAAAATGTACTGTCAGAAGAACACAGCTGGAAATTTGAAGCTTTTGGTTGTCTGTTTGCGTTCCTCTCTGAGGTTTCCAAAGCAAAAGCGGTGACACATGATGAAGTCATATTTGATATTTCAGTGACTTTCCACAAAAACAGAACCACGAATAATACGCTGTTCATCTGTTTCACATCCTGTTAGGCTTTCTAAATTAAGCCAAAGCGTGTTAGTGATACTCGATAATGTGGTACCGGCTCTCTGATGTCCAACAATCTCTCTTCTTCCAGTCCTTTTTAGTTACCTCAACCTCCCAAGGGGAAAAATCTGGGTCTATAGCTCTAAATGATTCACTGCGTTTATCAGTTAGTTTCTTGTTTTGTCTTTGTGCTTTTTGCTGCCAGGCAAGTACACATCAGTGAGTTTATCGCACCTGGAAAGAAGGTTGATTGGAACAGTGAGACTACATTAAAAGCAGTAAAGTTGTGGGTTGTAAAAGCAAAACAATTAGCTAAAAGAAAGTAATATTTTCTTTTATAGAACTGAGGGGAATCAATCCCTTCACTACACACTATTACTTTTGATTCCATCCATTTAAAATATTTATTATTGCGGCTTTAACATCCTGACTCTTCTATTGCATTATTTTAAATAAAAGCGTGAAGGTTTTCTGTGTGATTTTCAGACATCTAACTTTGTTTTGTGAATATTGCGCACGTTTTACTAATTCTAAAACAGTGTCCATCCAACCATTGCTTGTTATGGTTTGATGACAGAACGTGTCTCCTTAAATCATGTCTGCCAATCTCTGGCTTTAATGTTCACCACGTGTCTACTATAAAATAATATACACAGCCCATAACATTTGAGATATCAATTTGTATAATGAGACCTGACCTGATTTTAGCTTTTGTTGACAGATTATTAATAAAATCCAAAATGATATCCACTGTTCAGGCACGCAGAGCAGCAGGCACGTAGGCAGGGGGTGTGGACAGTGGAACCGAAATGATGAGGGCAGGGACATATCCCAGGACAGCTGACGTGGGCAAACAACACAGCAGTGAATCTGTGCCAACAAACAGTCAGCTTAGAAAACGACTTTCAGAGGTGCAGTTCTATTTTTTTTTTTTTTTTTCTCCACAAAGTACCTACTCGCTCTGTGTGACATACTGTACGTTAATATAGTGTCACCATACTGGGTAATGAATATAATTGGGGCAAAGAAAGAATTTTTTTTGTGCTGAGCATACACATTGATTGTAAATTTAGGCTAATATGCTTCGATTATTACAGCAGGGCTCTTTAAATTACAGCACTGGAGCAGACCTTGTCTATGCGGTGAGTTACTGTCCTTGCTCACAGCTGTTCAAAGAGACTTCATTTGAGAACAGGGCAGGACGGATGAACTTGTTGACCTTGAGCACCCATCAGCATTTTCGATCCACTCCGAGTCTGTTCTGTCTCCCCCCCAAGTGAGGTCACCTCTCATGTCACGGTGAGCAGTTTAGGTCCAAGCCCACCGCATGTCATCCATCAGGGTGAAGGGCTACAGTGACAGCAGGCAATTACATGTGCAGCTCCGACACGGCCCCTCCCAGCATCACAGCACATACCACTGCAGCCTGCTGTTGCATGCAGTGACGTAAGGCACAGATACGGCCACACGCACCTGTACATTACAGCATTTAAACGCGCATGTGAACTCAGATGAGCCGACATGAGTGGAAAAAAACATGATATATGACTTACTGGGACTTAGTAGAGAACAGAATGGAGTTATGTTTATATTTTTACATGTGTCCTCTTTGGCATGTGCACACATCGGCCTCCACTGTGCCCCAAGGGAAGGTTTACCTTTGTGGAGGTCCTTTATAACACCTACCTTGAGGCAATGTACCTGTGCCATGAAAAAAAAAAAAACCAGAGATGAAATTTGTCTTGTTGATTGCTTTTTTTTTGTACTGTTTATGCTTATTATGTCTGCAGCAAATTGAGTTGGATGAGAAATAACAAAGATGCACAGGAATAGAGCAGGATGTAAAGATATTGATTTTGCATTTGATTTATGCCGCATTTAGCTGCTACTTACCGCATACCGCCTATAGTATAGAGACACAGATTTTCAAACTATGTCAACAGAAAGCGAGGTAATCCTATTATGTAAAATCAGCAAGTACACACTTGATTAACCGGATCTGAGAGAAGTGCAGAATACAACCACGACTGCATTTTTTTATTTATTTATTTTAATCTGAATAAACAACACTGAACAAATGTGGCTGATGTCTGTTGCCCACAGGTGATGATATGAGAAGCAAAAAAAAAACCTTTTCACTGAGGATCACATTATATCTTTTCATCTCTCTGTTGACAGGCTCTCCTACCGGACAGGACAAGACACAGCAAACTGTGACACTTGTCGAAACAGCGCATGCATCATTTACAGGTGGGCCCTTTTAACAGTGCTGCGTTGAATGCTGTTTTCTGTATGATAAATCAGAGGCGTGTGAAAGAGACGCTTATGTAAGGTGTTTGGGACTGTGATGCTTTTCTGTGATGGAAATGTGAAACGATAAAAGAAGTATGATGTGACTAAGGCAAGACAGCTGAAGCGAGAAAAAAAAATGAAAATAAATAAACCACTAATTTATTCAGGTGTTAAAATGAAAGTGTTTGTGAATAACCTTAAGCAAAATCCGATAGGAGAAGACTAAGAAAATTTGCATCGGAAATATGGGAAGCCTAAGAAGTCCATTTATAGACCAGAGAATTTTATGTCCATTATTACATCCATTACATCCATTATTTGTCATCATTTTAGAAATTTCAACCAGCATTGTGCCAATCCTTAATTCTTTACTTTTGGAAATTAATCGTTATTGTGGAAAGATGATTTGCCAGAATATAAAAGAGCCTTACACATGTTATGACATGTTCTGTGCTAAAAAAAAAAAAAAAAAAAAAAAAAGACACAGAGGCAGGTGCTAAATCCACTCAAGTTGTAACCTTGTGTCATTTGTCACTGAAATCCAAAGGCCTCCATCTCTGAACAACAATTGCGGCAGCTGTTTGGAAAATCCTTTCAAGCCCGGGAAATACACTGCATTCATACACTGGGTTTTTCTCTGTGTGTGTGTGTGTGTGTGTGTGCGTCTCATAGGCCAGAGTGAAAGGTGCTTTTCGATGTAAAGCATTGTATGTGCTGAAGACAAAAACAAAAAATGCTACAGAAAAGGGATCTCATGAACTTTCCAGCTTCTCCTTTAGCCTTCCTCTTTCACAGACTACGCAGCAAAGAAGACAGAACGGTGATTGTTAAATTCCGTTTTGTGGGATACACTTTGTAGATCAGTGAAATTTCATGTGTTGCTTTAAAAGATGACAAGTGGGGAACTAGATCACTGTGACAATGCAAGGATGGGGAACGCCGTCCCGTTCTCCAAACAGAAAAGATCTTTCCATAGAAATAATAGTTACTGCCATGAAATCTCTAAGTCCTACCTGAAAATTGACAGGAACGGTCATTAATTCGGGTTTCCTCTTTGTGGAGCCTTAAAATAAACTCGGATACATTCTCAGCAGTTCTATCAACACTAACTATTTATTATTGCATATTCTTACAGAGGAAGTGTGAAATCCGACTAAAAATTCTGTCAGAAAACGCTCTCCCTACTTTATAATTATAATCTGTGACTTTTTAATGATTATAATTTTCCCTGAACCACACGAGGATCACAATAATTAAGGTGACAACATGGTGGGAACAAAACAACACCTCTGTGCTTTGACAAATGGAGTTTGTAGTATTTAAGCTCTCCAAAAATATGTTTTCCTGACTGCCTTTCTCATGTAGACATTTATTGATCAGTGTCCACATTGATCAGACAGGCCTTTTAAAGCTGCAGGAGTGCAGAAATCAGGAGAATTTGAAAATACACACCTTCCCCCTGCAGCGCTAAATCGAAAAAAGTAAATATAAAGATAGACGTTATGACGCACATGTGTTGCTTCTGTGAGTAGAAACAGAGTCTGTGCGGTGCAGATACGGCCGACAGAATCTTAACTCGGTGATTGGTCATTACCGCTGTCACTCACATATTTAAGCCCCCCCCCCCACACACACACACACACACACACACACACACACACACACACAAACACACTTCTTTAAAAATACATGTAGGTAAGTGTGGTTTAAACTATAACTGCATAGAAAAATCTAGGACAATTTAAATGAGCGTCAGTACGAGCCTAAAAAAGCATTTTTATATGATTCTGACGATGGACATGTCCTTAAATGATGTCCTGTGAAGAAAAAATGGAGCAGTCAAGCAGATCTATTGTTTCACCGACTGAGACAGAGAAAGGCACATTTTAAAGTCCACTATGTAGAGGAATAAAAATAAAGCATAAGCGAGTGAGTTTCCCCTTCTTATATTTCAGGGATCTTATCATGAGATAAATCATGCCAACTCTGCATGTCAGTTAAAGCAATGTAGTTTAATTAACAAAGTCTGAACGATTATGATGGCAAAAGTGCCAGTCTTCAGCCTATTGTTAATAAACCAAGAAATGTGGGATGGCAATGAACTCACAATGAAGATGCACTCTGCAAAGTGCTAATAAAGTGGAAGATTATCATTTCTTCTGTGCTCTGTATCATTAAAAATCTGTTTATTTCAGCTCATCTGACTGTTTTTTTTAACAGGCATTGAAGGGAACCGAGCTGTAGCTGGCAAGCAGGGTTGTAATCTATCACGGTCCTATGTATCTCTGCCAAAGCAATTGTCAAAAATATCTTAAATTCTGTAAATAGTGCCGTTTAGTATTCCTGAGCAAACCTATTATGGGTTTTTTTGGTTTTTTTGGTTTTTTTTTTTCCGTGGTCTTTACTTTTTTACTGTAACATTAAGGTATCTTATCACTCAAACCGCTGTGTAAGCCCCTCATCAGTGTGTCTGTTGTGATAAATGTGTATTAAGCCAGTAGGTGTAACTGTTCATAGTGCAGCGGTAATCACCTTGCAGGACGAACCACTCTGTGTGACACCCCGATGAGTTGCTGGTCTGAGCACAACGAGGCAAACGGTACAAGCCAAAAACAGTAAGTTGAGACCAAAAGGCCAATTATCCCTTCAAAATTGGATCACAGCTGCATGATGCAATGTTACCAAGATTAGCAGCCTTTGAGACTTAACCCCTAATTTAAGGCTGCAGCTCTTATACTGTACTGTATGGTCAATAAATTCAGGAGTCTTGCAGCTGCAGAGCTCAGGTAGTCAATCTCTGGGTTTTACCCCGGCTTCAGCTCTCCACCCACCCCCCGTATAATGCAGCATCTCATACATCACTTCAGCAAATAGGGCATACATATGGGAAAGTAAGAAAGGGATACAGAGGCTGAATGTATGGTAGATTAATCAGGGGAATAATCATATACACTTGTCCTTTATATGCTTTTAGCCTGAGGTGATGCACAGAAATTCATTTAACTCCGTGATGGATGATTAAGAGTTAAGACTGGATCCAGCTATTTATATTTACTCGCGATGCTTGTCCACGTGAAGTTTAAACAAGATTCGCAAGAGCATCAATTGCAAATTAGTTGAGGCCTACCACTGATGGTGTTCAACAGGAAGCCCCGAAAAAAGCATGTTCAGATCAAAGCTTTAAAGGCTTTTATTCTTATCGTGCTGTGTTGAGTAAGAACCAGAATGTGAATCAAAGTATACGCTATAGTGTCTCCAATTTGGGCATAACAATGACTTTGAAAAACAGTCAAGTTCAATAAAAGGCAACCGCAATGTGATATGATGAGGCACAAGGATCTAATTAGCACTTGTGTCCCATGCTGAGATGCTGTGGTTGTTTTGGTGAACAATTGTCAAGATTGCTTATTCTGTTTTGTTCTCATTAATGAGATTGGGTTTTTCTTTTCTGTGCTTTTGTGAAGCAGAAAGCCATGTAATAGACGTGAGCGATGGCTTTTGTATCTGTATTTTTTTTGTGTCTGACATAGATCGCAGAAGAAGAATTTCGGCATCTCATTTGCATAACCTGTGGGAAGTTTCTGCTTCAACTGTTACCTGTCAGTGGAGGAAATAACTGTCACTCTGGTGATTTAATCTACTACTCACCATCATGTATTTCTGATGATGTTACACTATCACGGGCCTGAGCTACTCTTCTTGTCAAGTGGAGAGTTTGAGATGTGAGTGGCCGAAGGGGAAATCGCAGGAGAGGAAATGACTTCATGCTGAAAGGTGCCAGTATCAGAGAGAACAAAGTATAGTAGAGAACAAATGAATGTAGAGTATGCTGCGCTAAAAAGACACTCACAGCAACAAAATCCCTCCTAGGAGCAACAATCATTGAATGGTGCTCAGCTCACCACGACCGCAGACAAACAAAAGGCTCGCCACTGATCACAGCAACAGCTATTTAACACTGCATCGCTAAAGAGATGATTAATCTGCTTTGCTGAATGCCCTAGAAAAGCCTCCCTGTCTCCAGCAGCTTCAATCTGTTTGTGTACAGAGATGATCTTAGATATAGGGCTTTTGTTTGCTGAAGCACCTGCTCCCCAGAGCCCCCCGCATCATACAGCACTGCCTCTGGTTTCCCACCGAGGCATTTGTCCACAGTATACAGTAATTGCAGTGATCTGCCAAGTGATTAATTGCTTAATAATTGCCGAGGCCATTCTGCGGCGCGCGGTGCTCATGAGACTCCGCTCTGCTGTCTGTCAAACTACAATAATTCATGCAGAAGTTGTAAAAGGCAGGTTTGTCACGAGGTTTCCCGACAGAAAACAAAAGATGCAAGTAGAGATAAAAGCAAGAGGCGATAAAACAAAATATAACGTGGAAAAAAGTGCGTTGCATACTTTAAGAAACAGCAGGTCTGCCGAGATAAAAGCTTCAGTCAGTTTTTTCCATTGAATTCTACTAACCGAAAAAATGCACAAAAATCAGAATGACATGTATGTCTCTGAGCATCCATAATGATTCCCTCCAGTCATCCACGACATGTCCTCACACCTAAAAGACAGAATAGGTTGATTTCTAAATCTTTGCTGTTGCATTTAGGCTTTGAATGTGTCGTGACTCCTGCTTAAGTCACACAAAGCTTGTTATTCCGCCACATCCACCCCAATCTAAGCATCCTCCCTGTTTGACGACGTCAGCTGGCCGACGTGGCTTCGTCTTTATTCCTTCACTTATTCGTACAACTGCACAAGAGGTCGCCAAAAGACTGCGAGGAGCGTAAACCTGGTCATTTTCGCAGTGAGGTCGGGCTGGTCATTTTATGAAGAAGACATAAACCCGAGTTGAATAAAACTTGTCTGATATGGTTTTTCCACAAAAAAAAAGCTCACTGACCTCAGTGAAAACTGTATCTCCACCTCCCTCACTTAAAATCCAGAATCTTAAATGATTATTTAACTGTTTGACATGAAATGTTTTTTGTTATCCTTAAAATCAGACTATGAGCTGTGATTGGCATACGACGACTGGAAACAGATGAATATGAAAACATCCTGACGGTAAAGAGAGAACATCAAACTGAAACGTGCAAAAAATACGTATTTTTGAATGGAGGAAGACTTTAATATGCTTTTCATTTAAAAAAAAATGAAATTTCTACTTCTCCAAACTCAGGCGTCTGTACATCTTTTTCGTTTCTTTTTATTTAATCTAACATAGTGATTCATCGGACGTCGCAGCCTGCCAAACTACGATCCAGTTCTCCAGCCAGTTTCTCCCCTGAAGGCTTTAATAGAGCTCTGTTCTTAACTGACACTTATCTTAAGGGCGAGGACAGTTCCCAAGATTCATTATGTCACTTTGAGTATAGCATATCCTTCAGCCAACTAATTACACTGCCCATCAAAGCAGTTAGCCTATCGGGCCTGGCTTTGTACCTGAACGTCTATTTGTCTACCTGCAGACAAGGAGGAGACGATGTGTTTGACCTTCATGTGTCAGATGTCATCTCTTTTGGCAGCTTCTGTTCTCTTTAATCCTTTAGACGCTGAATGGCAGAGATGAACTGTGAATGTAGGACTATTCACCTTTTCAAGAACTGACTTTTCAAATAATTATGATATATGAAGAAATTTAAAAAGAAAAATGCCCCAAACCAAAATGTCTGTTGAACTTTTAACACAAGGTGTAGATCGCTTCCCCTCAACAACAGCCTTAACAGTACGAGAATATATGTATAATGAGTATAATTAATATATATAAAATGAGTAATCAGTCTTTCATTTTAATAAGGCGGTGGCACTTCAATGGTCTAGCCTCTGTTTAAAAGAGTCAGAGTAGACTTTCAGGAAATCTCTCCCAAAAAATGGAGTTCACAGACACTGCTTGACTCTGCAATGTTGACAAGGCTGTGCTTTATACATCGGAAATACATTTTCAAGTCTATTTTTTGACACATAAAGCCAGTGTTTAGATCTAAGAACTGGAGCAATATGGTACTCTATCTTGAGCTTAGCATTTTGAATCAGCTGCAGCTGCCTGATTAAAGCTTCAGTGCATGATATTTATTGCCACAATTGGGCAAAAAATTCCACAATTTCCTTTCAGCATGTTGTAATACATACTTCTGCTCTTCATCTGGACACCCCGTGATGGAAGATCATGGGATATGCAGTGTTTTCGGGCAGAATCGAAGGTGTTTTTAGAGAAGTGGGGGTTTCTGTTTATGTCAGACGCAACATGGCAGCTTCCAAACTGCGCTGTTATGGTTTCACTTTTCCAAAGTGGCATTAAACAAAAAAAAATCTATTGACTTTTTTGATTTGAACAGAGAGGAAATCAAATTATGATTGCTTTCCCCCTGATTTCTGCCTCCTCCTAACTTCACTAAAGGTAGAAGCACAGAGCACGCCATTTAATTCATGGTTTTATAATTGATTACATGTGGGTGTTGAGGCCATGGATGAACCAAGAATAATTATCATTTCCCATCTCTGACTTGTTAAATGTACTCACCCAGTGACTTTAAAATGGTGGTACTGCCGTGTTAAGAAGTGTGTGTGCATAATTATGTTAAGATATTGTTTTTCCATAATCAGAGTTAGTGGAGCATGTAGACGTTGAAAGGAAAAGTCCTGGCCAACACCACGCTACACACTGTTTTCACGTGATGACACAACATTGTAGGAACACCCATCTGGAGAGCAAAACAAGGCCTTCTAATGCCGCCCGCTAGTTATTTTACCAGGTTTATTGAGCCAAAATACAGGACAGCTGTTGTTCAATCGGAAGCACCAATCGTCCCATCTGAGAAAGAATGGGTTAGCTGACATTGGAAAAAAGGTGTTGATTCGATTTATGTTAGATAACATATACCAAAACTGACCAAAATGTTAGAGCCTTGTCACTACCTCCTGAAACTAATGATCCATGGGCCAGTGCTCGGTAGCTTTGAGCTGCAGACCTTCCTTATTCCGTTACCAATACCATTACCAATACCAATACCATTCCAATATAAATATAGATGAACCTGGTGTCATTTCACGCCGCTGTGGAAAAGAGAAGACACTTTTCCGAGCTTATTCCAAGAGTCCACGGTAGTTGGCAGAAGTCTTGTTTCCTCTCCGAGCACTTGAATTACAATATGCATGAACTTTTGCTCAGTGATGCCAAAAAGCTATCAAGTGCGGCAGCTTTAAATTTTGTTAATTAATAATAACCTTTGCTTTGACACACTTCCCAAACAGCAGCATTGTTAATCCCACATCAAAAGTACATATAAATGTCTGTACTTTTGTACACTTCCATCCTGGCAGTCGGTGTAGTAGGAGGAAGGATTCTCCACAAGATATACTGTATGTAAACATCGCCAAAGTGGAGCTCTGGCAGGGCCTTTGCTGCTTTTAGTGATTGAAATACTGCGACAGATGATGTATGGATTGCAAATGCCCCAAACGTGCTGTTTGTTCTCATTTCTTGTTTGTTTTTTTTTTTTGCTTTTGAGAGGTGATCTAAATATAAGATGCTTGGAACAGATGGAAAATGGACCTGCCAGTGTAGTACTTTTATAGTGTCCAGGGTTGGAAGGTGGCGTTTCACCCTCCAGGGCGCCACGGCTGTCACATGGCTGGAAACTATGAAGTGTTAAAGGTGGAGTAAGCCATTCTAATCCAATACAATACAAAATGAATTCACATCCCTACGACGGCGTATTAGGGCCACAAAACATTTGACTTTTTTTTTTGACTACCTCACTACATATACTTATCTAGTGCTGACAAATGAATCTAAACAAGTCAGTGCGTTAACACTGGAGGGCTCCGTAACAAACCGTGATCTTTTTTAAAAAAAAACCTAAGCAAGTAGTTTTGTTGCCGAAACGTAACGAAGTGAATGAATAATAGTATTTACTTACGAAAGGATGAGAAGTGCTGCATATAACCAGCCAAACTACGCTGATAAGCTTTGCAGCATTTTATCTGTATTTTTTCTTTTTTTTTTTTTTTTTTAATCATAAATTTGTGATTTTTTTCCCATGAATTTATGACTTTATCATCTCAGAAGAAAAAAACACATTTTTTTTTTCTTGTAAATGAACCACTTTCATCAAATCTTCATGTCAAGTCATTTTCTTGGCCTTTCCTAAATCTAAAAAAGAGTTGTTCAAGTTGTGAAAAAGTTGTTACCCCCCTTCCGCCTGCTCAAATGTTTTGGCAGGAGGCCCTGTGACGGCCCTGCCTCAGTAAATGAAAGTGCAAAAGTCAACTTTGTCTTTCTCAGGAATCACTTTCTTCACCTTTAAGCCACACGCGCAATTACAAATAAACACGAAGTGACGTCTATCCTACAAACAAGGTTGACATTCTGGTCTAATTATTGAGTTGTGTCCACTGAGATCCACTAATCCTAAAAATGAAATGTTGGCACCGTCTGTGTTTAAGCAGATGTTATTCAACGTAGGGTTTGTTGAAAAAAAAAAAGAAAAAAAAACAGGAAATATTTTTGGTCACAGTGTGCCATTTTGGCAGGTACATAGCAGATGATTTATTCTCTTTTATTTCCACAGACGCTTTCAAAATATATTGCATACCCCAGGAATAAATACATTAAAAGAGCACTACAGATCAATAGCAATAAAGAGAAAAGAGATGATGTATAATATAGTGTTTATCCCTTGCTTGAATACAGGCAGTTAATCAGGGTCTGCTTGGCCTCTCAATGGTTTCATTTGGATGGGATTAAGCCCCACATTTCTCCCAGGCCTGAGAGATTTAATCGGAGAGAGAGTTCAACTACGGTGGCAGAACAAAATCAGACGATGACCAGCATGGGATTACACTGGCGGATGTGGAAGTCTGATGACAGGAGCAGCCCACATTCTGGCTCGTTTTTTTTTTTTTTTTAATATAAATATAATCTATGCAGGAAAAGCCCTTTGACTGCATGCATACAAAATACAGAGATGATGCAAAGGGAGTCTATTACTCAGAGGAGTCTCTGAAAAATGGATATGTGCCGCAAGAGATAAGTGCTGCCAGGGTGTCTGTCAGTGGATTTGAACCATTTGCCTCCCTCCTAGTTTCCATCTGGACATCAGTGGATTACTAACATAGGAAAAAACATTCTAAGTCAAAAACTGAATTAGAAATTGTGTAACTACTGAGGAGAGAAATCATTACAGTAACTTTCCATGAGGCAAAATGAATGGAACTTACTTCTCACATAACGTGCAGTGTCTAATCAAAATATATGAATAATACATGCGAAGTCTTAGGGTGATTTCACAGCTCTCTTTTTGGACTTTCCAGTTGGATTCAAATCAAATTTGCAGGTGTGAAACCTCCCTCAGATCACGGTGCGAACCAATCAGCTGGTGTTTGGTTCGACCAGAAGGGGGTGGTCCTCGGTCCAGATCAATTTAAACCATGATTTGTGGTTCATTTACAGTGTGAAAACACCTTTTGGATGGTTTGAACTTTCGGACCAATCGCAGGAAGTTACACAAGTCTATTGTTGCCAAAAACAAAACAAACAAACAGAAGAAGGAGGAGGTGAACGATGAATTAACGACAGCACGTGTAGATGATGACGGCAGTGTGAATGTGAAAGCAAAACTAAGCAGACCGAATGTACACGTTAAAAAAATGAACCTTGGTTCTGACTTTGAGGCGCGAAAACTGAACCATCTAATGTTTTTTTTTACAGTGTTGAACTGGATTTCAAGCTGCAGGAGGACAAGCTACAGCCCCTGATGAAGAGACTTTGCCCACTGGACAGCCAACAATGCCCTGCTCTGCCTTACTCCAATGAAGTTTTCACATCCACCCCAAAGCGGAAATCTAAGACAGAGTCCAAAAAGCATGCTCGTTGGAAACTCTGGTTCCTTTGAAGGAAACGCTAAAACCTACGGAAACTACCTTTTACTGGGCACAGCGATACCCGTTACTCTCAGAACAGATGAAAGAATATTCAGAGACAGGAAATCCACCCATGGGAAAGGATAACGACAGAAACCAGTTCATTTGAGGTTCAGAGCTGAGACTGCACGTCAAGTCAGCTGGGGGACAGCAAACAAATATATTCAAAAAAAGAAAAAAAAAAAGACTAAACAAAATGAAAAAAAAGACAAATACATAAAAACGTTTAATTCTGTCACATCTTTTTCTGGCGCGTTAGCCGGAGAGGATCAACATCCGCCAAACTAGGTAAGCGTATTTTTGTATTTTTTTTTGTACATATGTGTTTTTTTAAGATGCGTAAAGTTTAATATTCATCAAATTCACCTCTAACTTTGTGTTTACGCTTTATTATATTTAATTTTCTCAAAACGCAATGCCCTTATGGTCTTTTCCCCCTCAGAGCATATTGCTTGGCAACAAGAGGAGGCGCCATGCGGAAGGCCTTTTATGAGTGAAGCTATAATCTTTGAATGGACATCAGCCCCACCTCCGGCAAAGCACAAACATTTGAATACCGAAAAAAGAAAGAAAGGACTGAAACGCCGTACAGTACATGACAGTATGTCAGCGCTGTTCTCATAACCCCGTCCGTTCCATCCTCCTCCTCCTTATCTGTTAACATCCTACTCATTCTGTATGACTGAATGTCTGCTCTTTGTATTAATAACACCTCTCTCTGTACCTATCTCCCTTTATAGTTTTCTTTCTCTCTCTGTTGTTCCTTCTTCTCTTCCTTTCGGCTCACTGTGCAACCAAGCAGCCATAAAAAACTGAGTCATCACCGTTCTCCTCGGTTGGCTACCGTGACACGTTAAAAATAAAAAAAAAAAATCAGATATCTTTGAATATGCTTTGCATCTTATAGTAAAGTACTGTCCTGTAAAAACAAAACGAAAAAAAAAAAAACGAAACAAACAAACATGGTGAGTTTCTCTCGAGGCAGGTACAGTCCTCACATAATACAAATTCTGGAAAAAAGTCCGATTTTTTTAAACCACGCATATACTGTTTTGACTTTTGAAGAAAAAGTATTTTCTATGATGACTTGAAAACTTGTTGTTGTTTTTTTTTTGGTTTTTTTTGTTCATTTCCAATGCAAAGTAAAGGCTATTTTGACATTTCTACTGGAGTCCATTAAGAGTTTGCCTTGCCTGTCAGTCACACATTGTGTCGCAGCAAAGCTCTGATGTGAAGTCTTGAACTTTTCTCTTTTTGAATCGCTTCATGTAGCCAAACTATCAAACACTGCAGAGGGTTGTTTTGTAATACCGATTTATCCTGAAATTCCGCCCTGTGAAGTGTAACGCTTTCTTTCTCTGAACAAAAAAACAACTGAACACCTGTGCACTGAACTTGCAAGAGTAGAAGGGCTATTTACAGTGCTAATGGGACTAGGGTAGCAGTTTTACAGCAAAGATGACTTGTAGCCACCAGCTTTGGTTAAGTTTTAAAAAAAAATCAAATAAAAAATGTAGCAATGATACTGATTTTGCACGCTGTTTCAAAGCAGGTATTTACTGAATTCTTCAAATAATTTTATAAGAGCGGATATTGTGTAGATTATATTATTATTAAGTGTTTAAGAAATGTCAGGAAGATGCATACTGTGCTGGCCTGTCATCGGTAGATTACACAGCAGATTACATAACTCCGTCAGTCATCAGTTCCCATGCAAAGCGCTGTACCACAAGAAAGTGCAATTTAGTTACTATGTGCAATATTATGCATTTTTCTACTGTTTATACATCACAATTAAACATTTTCAACTAAATATGATTCAGTGTGCTCTTATGTGTACTGAATTCCACATTAATATAAGCCCGAGGAAGGCGGTGCGGTAGAAATACTCTACTACGGGTAATACGTTATGTTAAGGTACACATATTAACCACGTTGCTTATCGGCATACATATTTGAAGCATACTGGCTCTTTGTTGTCTTTTTGTTTTGTTTGACTTCCTGATGACGGTCACTACCGGTCTTTGACGCACTTTGGCCGTTCCAGATCAAAGGTGTTTAGCTGCTTTCTAGTTCGTTATTAAGGACTTATTAATGACTGATTTTATATGTCCATATTCTACAAACACTAGGCCGTTAACTGTTTTCCCCCAATAACCTCCTAATTACTGATTCTTGTACAGTACTGTGCAATAGTCTTAGGCCATCATTGGGTTTGTTGGTTTCGCAGGTTATAATGACTGTACATTTGCATGACTCAGTCTCTGTATGAAGAGTATTTAACAGTATTAAAAACAACACTTTCTACAGACCAAAGTGTCAGGTATTTAGTGTGAGCTCCCTTTGCGCTTAACATGTGTTGAACTCTTTTGTTCAGACAAAATGAGTTTTACTGCACTAATCTAATCTTTTACACCAGGTTTCATTCAACACATGTCAAACGTTTCTTATTGCCTGGGATACCTTTTGTCAAGGGAACAGAGGTCACGCTAAATACTGACATTTGCCCGTTAAAGCCTTTTAGATATGATTTTTGTTCATGTGTTTTAATACTGTGCACATATTTCCTGTATTGTCTAGTTGTACCTTCATAAAGAGACTGTGAAAGGCATATGTAGCTCATCACAACCCTGCAAAAACAACACAGCTAAAGACTTTTGCACAGTACTGTAAGTATGTAAGTTGTTGTATATGAATGATGATCTAAATATGCTTTGCTCAGTATGGGCCTCATAAGGTGGTAGGACCACAACAATAGTCATCTCCCTTACAGGTCCAGTGAGTAAGATTTAGGGGGATTTAGGAAGACAACCATTGTGTTTTTGTTTCCTTAGAATGAGTCATTTATATCTACAGAGGGAGTGGGTGGCGCCTCCGCCGAGTCCACCATGTTGCACCACCACATTTCTACAGCAGCTCAGAGAGTTTCCATTTTATAGCAGATGCCGCCCAGTGTTAAAGCGTATTACCATCACCTATGGTTAAGTGTGGACCAGAGTTAGTATCCCCTTAACTAAAAAGTCCAGAACAAACACACATAAACTCTAAAGAGGAACTAACATGTTTTTTTGTAGACAAAAGAGTCGGGAGATACGAGAACGCCACCGCTAGACATCACTAAATATTACATTCTGAACCTTTAATAGCGCTTACAAAATATGGTTTATTCTTACAAAGCAAAAGACAAAACGACACATACCGATAGTGTTCGCATTACTCTTAAGTCTTTCTTATTCATAATAACTCATTCGCTAGTATTTTGACACTTAAAAGCTCACATTGGTTCTAAAGTTACCTCCTCTTCAC
>JAPQRN010000008.1:15752381-15768418 GCA_037367275.1 Coranthus polyacanthus | reverse complement strand
GTGAGTGAGTGAGTGAGTGAGTGAGTGAGTGAGTGAGTGAGTGAGTGAGTGAGTGAGTGAGTGAGTGAGTGAGTGAATACGCAAGAATCTGTGGCGAGTGATGTGAAAGTGTACGTGTCATGCCCAGATATGTGTATCATGAGATTCTTGAGGCAGGCGTCAAAGTAGCAAGAGCTGAGATAAAAATGTAAGAGTAAAGACGACGATGTGTGGTCAAGGTCCTGTCCTCAGTGAAAAAGAACATTCTGTGATTTGCTGATCAGGCCAAAACCAGGTCAAAGTACAATTCTATCAAATTTACCTGTTTTCATCCTGTCTTGATGACCTAGAAGATCAGAAAAATAGAGCTGTCAATCGATTAAAAGAAAGTAACAAATTAATCGCACAATTTGCCGCGATTAATCACGATTAATTGCATTTTTTCTTCTTAAGACCGAGGCTTGTAATAATGTATATTTACACGTAAAAAGCGCTGAATTAATGAGGAATAAATACAAAATAATACAACGAAAAATAAAACACATTTGAAATATATTTAAAAATATATTGAAGTTTAAATCCTATTGCTTAGTATGATCTTTTTAACTTTAAACACAGATTCTCAGACAGATTTACAATGAACAAACCCAGGCCTATACATTAAAGTGCGATTTCAAAACCAGCTTTAAGGCAGCAATTTTTCAAATACACAAATTTAAATGATAATTAGCGACAACGTTCAAGGGTTAAATGAATTTCCACAATGGTCCAGTAAATCTGAAAGAAGAACTGAGCTGAGAGTTCAGAATGATGAAACCTTCCCGCTCTATTTGACTCCATACAAACTGGTGGCCATTCGGTCACACACTGTGACGGACCAGTCATGATCAGGGACCAGCCATCGGTGTCATGTGACCATCATACAGAGCTGCTTCCACATATGTTACCATCAGCTGCTTATACAACTGTACATGGTGGTGGAATCACGTAAGTTGATCCTCATGGGATGTATAAGAGGCCGTAGACCGTTCACATGCTGCACTTTGAGGCCGCTGTGCACGAGCAGAGAGAGAGAGAGAGAGAGAGAGAGAGAGGTAGAAAGAGAGAGAGAGAGAGAGAGAGAGAGAGCACCATTGGCGACTTCATAAGAGAAATTAAACTTTATTTTCTGTGTGTGTGTTTGATGGTGTTTACAGTCCTAAAACACAAATAAATTCAATTCAGTTCAGTTTTATTTATACAGCCTAATATCACAAATCAAGATTCACCTTTACAAGGGCTTTACAGTCCGTAAAAGGTACAACACCCTCTGTCCTCAGACCCTCGGTTCGAGTGAGGAGAAACTGCCCAAAAAACCCATCCGGGAAAAGTGGTAGAAACCTCAGGAAGAGCCACAGAGGAGGGATCCCTCTTCCAGGACGGACAGACAGTGCAATAGGTGTTGTGTGCACAGACAATGGTAACCAGTGGAAACGCTCAACACGACATAACATTCACATAGACAGGACAATAGAGAGAGAACAACGCAGATACTGGAGGAAACACTGGACAGGATGGAGTCGAAACACAGTAACACACCCACACCTTAGCACAACCTTCAGGTAACTCTGATCAAGATCAGCGTTAATTATTTTAAAATGAATCATAACATCAACGTGTTAATTTTGGCAGCCCTAAAGAAAAACTTTCACTAAATACAACGATTCAGAGGAGGCGAACAGTCAGTGAGGTTCTGGGGACTTGAGATAAAAGGTTCTTGTTATACTGTAAGTTGTAATATAACTGACGAGTTATGGGGTAGGCTGAAGAATGTCCTTTGACTGGGTCATTATAAGTACTGGGTACTAAATACTATGTGGAATAGTAATACATGAATTGTGTTAATACGAGTTCAGCCTATAAGCAATCTATGCATGATAACTGATTAGTTCATTTCCTGGTGTTCATAAACAACATGAATGAGAGAAATGAGAGTAACTTGACAGCTTATGAGAAATTAGAACTTAATATTTCTAAACATTTGATCTCACATCAACGATTGTTTTAGTAGTTTCGTTTTTGTTTGTTTTGGGGGGTTTTTTTCAAGCAAATGCAAAAACTTCTTTTGATGCTTCTCTTTGTCCTGAGAGATAAAATGCTGAATATTTATATGATTTAGTATTGAGCATTTATTGATCAAATAAAAGAGGTTGTTTGAGTGCATCATCGGGGGCTGTTAGAAGGGATTTTCACTATTTGGAATAATTATCCAACACCACATCTGGTTCTTTAGTAGATGCTGAATAAACCTTTATGTTAAGATTAAATTCTTGCGGCAAATGGGTGTTTCACTTTACCTAAAGTCAGTTAATCAGTTAGCTGAGAGACCCTAAATTGCTAATTCTAATATTTTGAATGTGGAGTCCTATAAAATAAAGAGTTAGTTAAAGCTGCAAACACTGCTAGTTTATATCAAGACTGTTCTGAGTAATCTGCAAACTGTTTACCTGAGACGCAACAGAGAGGTCTCACTCTGTCTATCACTAAACGCCTCAAACAGTAAAAACATCCAGTCATAAATTACACGAGCGTGAATTATGGGGGAGAAAGTGTGACACAATTACAGTGAAAATAAAAGAGAATGTACAATTCTATCACACCTTATTCTCTCACAATCCTTGCCATTACGCCGGTGTCCGTGTAAGTTGTGGCACTGCAACATAATTATTTTGACAATGGCTTAAATAAGGGTTTGATTTTCTCCATAATATTCGCACATTAATCATCATTAGTGTACTGACAGCCCCTAATGCGATGGAAAGCTGTAGGTCAAAGGACCCCGACTTGACTAAACTTTACAAACTTAGCCCAGATGCCTGAGAGTAGTCAAAACTGTCCTTCCGGGTCACTAAGTAATGATGGTGTGTTTCCAAATGGCAAATCCTCACATATTTTGCCTCTAAAAGTGTTACAGCGTTGTCAGCTGTTATGACAGAGAAAGGTGAGTCAGACAACGCTGTCAGCAGGTCGGTTGGGGCAACAAAACAGTGTTACATTTTTCTACACAACAGTTACTCCGAGTGGGATCGGGTGTAGTGAAGAAGTGTGTTCTATTCGTGTACTTACGTACTTGGAGTCCAAGCTGCTGTACTTGTAGTGCTGAGGAGAACAGACCGCGGTGTCTTGATATAAATACATTATGCGGAGCAGTGTAAAATGATACATTGAAGTCAGTGTATTGTATTATAACTGCCTTGACTCTGATGAGACTTGCCTCAGCTTTGGCTCCAACACTTCTTTTCACATATTGTCACAAATTTCCTGCAACATTAAATTGCACAAAAAGAACTTTTTTGGTGTTACAGCGACATTTGTCTTGGATTTTCAGAACCGGCGAAAACAGCTTCATTGCACTTCATCCTGGCTCTGTTTCTATTTTCTCAGATAAAAATTCATGTTTTATATGAACTCAGACACATCTGCAGAAGCTACACAAACAAGGCCCAGCGGGTAGCGAGACGCCAAATTAAATGTGTAATGTTGACCATGGCTGCGTACCAAATCTGAGGCTTTGAGAAATTTGTGTCAGTTTCGGTCCAAATGAGAAGCATCTCCACAAGAGAATGAATTTCATAAATGGCTTCATCAATGCATCATTCTCTTTCATTTCGACAGATGAAAAGGTTTAACACGTTCCTAATTATGGGGTGTCATTCGTAAAGTAGTGCACACTCAAACAGCAACATTTCACCACATTTAGCCCAAAATGTGTCTACATTTACAGCTATATTTGAGGACTTTCTCATGTAGGATGTTTCTGAGCAGATCCAACAGTGAGTTTTAAAGTCGGGGCATCCGGCTTTGAACTTATGGGCTAGTGAAGTTTTTCATGTCATGTGTGGACTCATGGGCATGGGACTGTCATGGACATGTGAACCGCACTGGTTAACACAGCAGAATAAAAGTAAAACACACTAGCAAAACATTCATAGCGTTTTCTTTTTTTATTTATTTAGAGCAGAAGCTTAAGGCAATACTGTCGTCTACTCTGTTAGATTTCTGGATTTAGAGGTCCATTTTGTAAGATTTAAGGGGATTTAGGAGGATCTAACAACAGAAATTGAACATAATTATCACACAATTATGTTTTCATTAGTCTATAATGAGATGGAAAATGAGAACTGTATTAGAATGAGCCGTTCATATCTGCAGAGGGAGTGGGTCGTCGTTCATGGAGTCTGCCATGTTGCACCGCCATGTTTCTACTGTAGCTCAGATAGACTTGTTCCTCTTTTTTCCATTTTATAGTAGGCGTCATCCAGCTTTAAGGTGCATTACTGTCACCTGTTTGAGTGTGGACCAGAGTTAATATCCCCTTAATTAAAAAGCTCAGAACAGACAAAAAATATACTGGCCATAGCGAGGGACTTCTGCATTTTTAGCAGCCACTTTAGGTGAACATGGAGGGAGGGGTACTCAGGTGGTTGAAATCAGCAACTTCACTATTAGATGTCAGTAAATATCACACAGACAACGATCCTTTAAGTAGACTTCCTAAAATGTAATTCCGGGTGCAGCTTTAAAAGGAACAACCAGTGTTTGAGATGTTTGCTTCTAAGATGTATGCATCTAAAAATACTGCTTTTTGTTTCATGGGTAAACCATTTTCATATGCTTGACTACTTTATAAAGGGCAGCCTTGTACTCTGTCAGTGGGCAGTGATGTATTATACACGAGGGATTTCATCAGGTCACGAGTTTGTATCCATATCAGAACCACTTTGTCAAACACCTGCATCACAGTAACATTAGCAGAGCAATCACCTCCCACCATCTCTTGCAAAAGCTCTCGCTCTCCCCCCCCCTTGTCAGCATGCCTACTGCCAGTGCCAGCAATCTCTCAAACCATTTAACCCTGCAAAGCGGCGGGAGGAACCAGCAGGAAAGCAGAGGAGATGAAAGCTGTGGTGCTCAAATTAATTTCAAGACCACTTACCAAGTCATCAGACACAGGAGGCACAAAGAGACAGTAAATTTACTCTGTAGTGGAGAAGTGGATAAATTGGTAAAAGTGACCTGAAATCAGGACAGCTACTGCGGAATGATGCACTTCTATACATGGAAGGGAGATCACCTCCAAACACTGCTGTTTGGAGGTGATAACTTGTTAGAAGCTCATCTGGTGGTTTTGTGCTCTGTCTCAGTGAGAACTAACTTATCCTGTCATTCCTTTCTTTCCATTTTTTGCTCTCTGCCAGGCACTCGCAACTCATTTTGACCATCCTTCCATATTGTCCAGAAGCAAACGAATGGTGTCCACCTGGCAGAGCTCCATGACATACTGAAAAAGAATCGCTCACAGAAATGCTTCCTTTTGATGCTTTATGTACTAGAAATTAGACTAACAAGTAGCAGAGACCTACAGTTTAATCCCTCTTATGAATAACATAACTGATCGAAATCTCCTTTGTCATTATTTTTAGATTTTGTGGGCAGGTAATGCTTTCTGTCGTGCAGTGCTATACAGACATTTTTAAACGGGTTCTTTGCTAGTCATGTGGTCATTCCACCACTTTGGTCCGACCTGAAACCTTTGCAATTAACAGTGGTACAGTTAAATAATAGTAATGGTCCCTTGAGTTTGTATCTATCAGAGATCAGAGGGTAAAAGTGTCCTGGCAACTGGTCAGTACATTTTGTTGATGCTGCGATCTTAATCCTTCTTCTTTTTTTGCCTCCAGGGTTGCAACAGTTGTGGTCAGAGGCATTATGTTTTCAGGTTGTTCATCTGTCACCATGTTTATGAACATAATATATCAAGAACACCTTGAGGGATTTACTTCAAATTTGACTTGGTCACTTGGGCTCAAGGATGAACTAGTTCAATTTTGCTGGTCAAATATCAAAGAACGAGGTCACTGTGACTTCTCAAAACACATCTTTCCCATAACTAAAGAACTCATAATGTTAGTCATGACAAAATGTCACATCCAAAACTACTAAATGAAGAGATTTCATGTTCAAAAGGTCGAAGGTCATCTTCGCTGAGACTAATGTCAACACCATTGCAGAAGTTTTTAATACATAGATATACATGTTATAGATGGAACTTTAAGTGTTAAGATATGAGATCATTAAGGTTGACATTTGGGTATACAACTGCATTATATGCCAGGGATCCCAAGTGTCACAAATTTTAACATTGTGGCCCTTTGAACCTCAGGATTGAACATAATTAAGAGGAAGGTGACTCGAGAAGTTTTAATTTTGGAATCTCTTCACTGTATGCAAACATTTAAAGGTCCCGTATTGTGTAAATGCACTTTTATTGGGTTTTTAGGTTCATATAAACTGAAAATATGAACTTGCTCAGTACTGCCAGTCCTCTAGTGCCTCCACCACAACTTGATCTCCTGACAAATGGAGGATATCTTCAGTCTTTTTGGATGTGTACAGCACATTAATAACTGATGACTATCCTAAGGGATCTGACATTAGACAATCAGAACATTTGCTGATGAAAAGGGGGCGGTGACATTCGCCTCCCAGTGTAATATGAGCCGTTTGTGGCAGAGACACAGAGAGGCACTCATAAAAGTGAGGAAAAATCAAATATATACTCTTTTTTTTTGGTCAACACCATTGCAGAAGTCTTTAATATACACATATACATGGCATAGATAGAACTTTAAGTGTTAAGATATGGGACCTTTAAGGTTTTGTCTAAAAGCTTGTGATCAAATGTGTCAAATGGTGTCACCCCACTGTCAGCTACAAACATGTTTTAATCAGTCAGACAGTCCTACCACAGGGGAACTTTGGATTTATCAAAGATCAAAGTCAGCCTCACTAACTCGCTGCCACACATGGCTGTACTTAATACTGTACCATTTTATGTAAGTGTTTGTCAGTGACTCAAACACTCTATATATAGCATGCTTTTGTGCTGGGAATCATTAACAAAAACCTTGGCTGATGCTTTGTTGGATTTACACAGGTTTTCTTGAAACTCCTAAGCTTCTGTCTAATTGGGTAAGTTTTCAGGAACTTTATATTTTAAGAAAGCCTCTGGGAATGATCATAACTAGAGATTTGGAGCTCAGCCTTCTCGGCATGCACAGGGGCCCTTAACTGGGGTTAAACTGGACCACACTAAGGTTCCGTGCAAAATATTATTGTTTAAATGTCAAAAAAAAAAAAAAAAAATCCAGAATAATCGTCACTAATAGGAGTTCGGATATCAAAGTCCCTCATTTGCACTTAGTAACAACACTTCTCTTGGTTAATGATTTATTTAATAGGTATGCATTAAGTATTGAGCATGTAGCATACCTCCCACTATCATTTTCTAATGCATTCAAGAAAAAAAGACTTAAACACCATACACAAGCATCCTCTTGTTTTAAGTTGTCCTGTATGAATAATGTATGGGGGTTTTTTATACAAATTTTTTTTTTAAAAATGTAACACTCAAGGCTAATCATTTATTAAACATTAAGAATGTTGTTGCATTATTCAAACCATATCATAAGTTCACCGCATTATTACCCACAAAATTTACTGTGAAATCCTCTTTTGAAGAATATGAAGTATAGCAAATGATGGCAGCCTATTTATCAGTCTCTCTGTTGTAATCATCTCTGGAAGACATCACAATACACAAGCACAACATTTATTCTGAGCCTGGTCATGCCTCAAACATATTGGACACATCAGCAGGGAAGGAAAACAATGACTAAACGTTTTGGATAAAGAACACAGCCATTTGCAGCTCTTGTCATCTGTCTTTGTAATTTCAATTTTCCCATGCCACCACAAACGCGAACAAGAAAGTAAACATACGGAAGATGATGCTGCCATATATTCACACACACAAGCGCCGCTAAACAAGCCTCTCCATCTTTTTCAAAACCTGCTTGCTGCAGCTTGCTGAACGGACACGGCCAAGGGTGCGTCATTAGTCAAAGCTAGAGGAGGGTTGGTAGCGGTGTCTGATTCCTATCCTGCACTTCAGCAGCATGCCCTTCTGTCTCTGCCTGTTCAGCTGCAGAACTGATGCTGGGAGAAACAGACACCGCTTCCTTCTCTCTTTGCCTCTTGAACTATATCCATATTTCAGCTAGAGTGACAGAGAGCCCAGAGCTGAGGGCACTGCTGAAAGCATTCAGTATGAGTTTTGCAACGTGGAATAACCAGCGATAGAGACGCCAACACTTTATTTGGGGTTTTAAATGAAGAGGAGTGAGGAACCGTAGTCAAAGTGCTTTAAAGAAAGTGCAGCTGTCTTATTTACAGAAGAGTGGAGTTAAAGCTTCAGTGCTCCATTTCGGGCATCATCGGGTAAAAGTTCCATAATTACCTTTCGGCTTCTTACAATTCAAGTGGTCTGACAGGAAACAGGAATTCTACCCCCTTCTCTGTTTACGGGCTGTAGAAAATCTACCCTACGACAGAGGTGTTTCCAGCGAGGCAGGGGGTTAAATACCTGACAGACAGCTGTAATTAAAGATTACCGAGATTCAGTCAGACGCGACTCTACCGCTCTACTCCGTGGCTCGACACAGAAGCTTGGAAAGGTGGCTTCACCTTTCCACAGTGACATTAAATGACGTCAGGTCTTCTGTACTTATATGTAGTCATTTGATTTGGACAGAGACAGAAGAGAGCTGCAGATAAATGTTGCCATTTTAAGCTCCCGAAGCTTTAATACCACTGGCATTTAACACAGACCTTGGATCTGAAATACATGTAACTGAAGAGAGCAAACCACATTAATCACCTCTTTATTGAGGTGAAAAGTAATTGGAGTCATTGTGGTTTGAGGTGTTAAGTATTATTTGCCCAATAATATAATGCTTGTGTTTCCCAAACTTTGGGTCAGGACCCAAAATGGGTTGGTGAGCTGTTGTTATTGGGTCGCAATTGGCAGAGGAAAATATATAGCAATAATATGATATGTGAATTCATTTTCCTTATTGAAAAAGAAGAGGAGTGTTCTCTTGAAGAGGTTATAAATGTTGACCTCAACAAAGCCCCGTGAAATGTGGAGGAGAGGCATCCAATATATAAAAAAATGACATAAAAAAGAGACTTTCACAAAGAGTTTTTTGACAGTGGAAGAGTCAGTAAAAATATAGATCTATAGCAATGCATGACGTAGTATTGTAGGTGTTGGGTGCCAAGGAGACACACTTTTTTTTTCTTGTGGGTCTCAAGCTGAAAAAGTTGTTGAACCACCGATATAATGCAGTCATTCTCGGTCGCTAAAAAAAAGAGTAAGTTCTTCACATTTATTCGTGAATACCTATTTGTTTATATCTCTTTTCAAAAACATTCTAGCAGCACAGAAAAGCACAGAATATCGAATCTTTAATAAAATGACATGAACATGTACATCATGCATCACCATATACCTATCACATACTCAGCCACTGACCTGCTTTACGCCTTGAAATGATCATTTAAAATGTACAATATGCAATAAAATACAAAGTTAACCCATTTAGACAGGATACATTAGGGTTACATGCACTCATTTGTTAAATCATAGATCTAGGGGTCACACTACCTCAGACTTCTCACACACGTTTTTAAATGGATGATCAGTATGACGCTGTCTGGAGGGCTATTGAGGAAAGTGCTGGTGTAAAGGTTAAGTGTGGTTGTTTATATACTTCTTTAGACAGTACCATTAGCTGTGCCGGTGCAGTTTTTTTCTAGAATGCTTATGCAGCATAAAACCTTCAGATGTTGACCTTTGCATTATCAGTGTATAATCCTCCTCACGGTACCACACGCCTTTGACACCATGGATGGGTACGATACTCTCCACTGAGCCAGTGCGATCTAAGTGTTTATCTCAAAGGAGACTTGTCCTGGATTTTCCTTTTTGAGTGTCCTTTACTCACTTGATGGTTTCCCTTGATCTGTAAACTTGTGTGTGCAAAGAAATACAAAATAGTGCCCATGCTGGGTTTTGAAAGTATAAGCCTAGATTCTTTATTGCCACCAATATAAAACACGATTTTATCTTGACGAATGAGTCTAAATATGTATAGTAGCCAATTTAAGAATCGTATTTTGTGCTCATTAAAGTACCTTCCTGTTTTTCAGTGGCATGCACACCATGGGGAGCATCACACATAATGGCGGCTTGTGTAAATACAGAAGGAACGCCCTTAAGATAATTGAAACATGTTGTGTCATCCATTTAAATTATGTACATTCTTACGGCAGTCGTTCCTATGTTCCCGAGGTCCGATGTTCCCCTGATTTATATGCACATAATGGCAACATGTGCGTATAAATCAGGGCTCCTGTGTTTCCAGGGTCAGGATTAGGATGGCGTAATATAAGGTAACAATTCACTGGGTCCAAAACAGCGCTCATTATGATAAAGATGGCATGTTTGGATGGCATGGAAGTAAAGATGTTTTTTTTTTTTAGTGTTTTTTCCAGCCAGTCTCATTTTTAGAATTTGGGCTATTGTTCATGCAGGTTATCATTTTTTCTAAAGGTAAAAACAATGAAAACAGTATTTCCTTAAAGGTAGTGTGGGTGCATGCCTGACTTTTATAGATAACAAATGCATCTGTTAATAGCTGCCCTTGAATAAACTCCCTGATGTGCTAACATTCCATGATTAATGTATCCACAAGAAGCCACTGTGGAGTGCTGATTCTAATCCACTTTGAGAAAAATAAGTTTGCTTCAAAGTATTTGATCTAATGGTTGCTGTGTGTGATAAAGTAAACATCAAACAACAAGATTTTGCAACAACACATATCACATATCTGCAACAAAACCAGAGCTCGAATAAGTCATAGCTGAAATTTCCAAATGAATAGCCACTGTATTAGAGTCACAAATGACCTTCAAGGAAAACTGAATCCAAAACACAAAGTTATCTTTACCATCATCACCAGAACTGTCTGTCCATCCAGATAGTTTTAGTTGAAGTTATGAGATCGAGGACTCCTCATTACAATTCATTGGTCTGTTTATGGTCGACATAGCATGAAAAACACATCAGACGGTTTGTGAATCCGTGTTGTGCTGGGAGCTTGTTGTTCTTTTATGTTAGCTGACTGCATTTCGGAGTTAGCGGCAGCTATTGTTGCACACTGTTGCAACTGTAGAGGAGCAGGAGAGCTGTACTGGGGAATTTAAGAGCAAGGAAAGGGCCTGAGTCCTTTACATATAAATCAATATACTGTGCCTATGGAGACAGTCGTTAGCTTAATAATGGAGTTAGCTAACGTCAATAAACGATCAGCTCCCCACACAAACTTAACTGAAGTACACCAGCAAATCTTCCATATTAAACCCGTAAGATATTTTTTACACATCACACATGATAATCCCGGGTTATGAACAGGCGAAGGGGCATTCTTTTTACACAAACGATTTGTGAAGTAGAGCAAAGACAAAACAAGACAAAAAAAAATTGAATGTTTCAGTGTGATAAAGAAGACAGCTTCAGAGTTAAAGATAAAGGACGTTATTGAATATTTTCTCTGCTCCGTCTATCAGCCTATGACCTGTGTCAGACCATATACATTGGCCTAGTTGTCATTAAATGTGTGAGCTGATCCTTAGTTTGTCTTTTGGGGAAACAACAGCCCTGAGCTGCTGCATGATGAAAGCTTGTTGTCTGGGCTCACAGTTTACCCTGTGAGCAACTATCAGTGTTGCTCCCTGGAAGCCAGTTCTGACATATTTGACATGAAGCCTCCTTGAGTTGCACTGGTCTGTCTTTTCAACATTGGGATGTCAGTGCTGCCAAACAGGTACCATTAATCTACAGTGAGTGAAACTGAGGGATAAAAGTGATTATGTGAAGCTGCTGCTGTTCTGCATCTTGTAGCAGAGGAGTTTGGGTGAGATTAATCTGATTAATGTGATTTTGCCAGCTGTGCCATACAGTTGGATAAAGCATTAACAGAAAACTGGAAAAATAACAAGTCGATGACTTGATACAGATTGGGACAGAAGTAACAGATGTGGGACCTTTACTGGGCAAAAGGAGGGGGGGTAAAAACTAAATACAGAAGATCCCAATAAAAAAGCAGAATATCTGAGCAGCGAGGAGCAGGGCAGGGAAAATATTGGTTCTAATGTGTTGATACAAGGAATGTCCCCTTTTACTGGTCAGTTGAAGACACTCAGCTGATTGAATGCTGAGGTAGCTCTCAGTGATTCTCCTCCACCTATCATCAGAGAAATAGACTGCTGGCACTAAACCTGTGGCTGTTAACATACAGTGCACTTTATTGACGATTTTATTTTTTTTCTCATACCCTAATACTTTTAAAGCAGGTGAACTTTGCCTTAACAAGCAAAATAAAAGTAAAACTGCTCATCTCTAACCAATTTTCCATGTCCCCCATCTGCTCCTTCTGCCAAGGGCAAGAGGCATCAAAATCAAAATAGAGAGAAGACAAAATTCACAAAAGACACCGTGAATCTTTTAAAAGATTTTTCAAAAAAACTGTATCAAATGTGATATGTACTCAGCCACTCTCACACTCCAAAACAAATGTCATTAGTTCCCACATGCATGATGATTCTGTCAGTGTCTGGGTAATGCAATTTCAGGTATTTTCCGAGCCATGTTAATGACTGACATTCAGTAAGCATAACCCTTTAGCTCGTTTCTCGCACCTACTTCTTTTCATTTTAGGCTTATTAAAAAAAGAAACAGCACCCCAAAGCTTTTGGATGACGGATATCAGTGTTATCATTCCTAATTACAGTAATTAAAAGAAAACATCAACCATGAATTCAAATACAAGAAGTTGTGTTTTCATTTGTAATTGGATCAGTGGCAGGTGCAAATACAGATCATGCAGCATCTCTCATATGTAAATCAATAACCTCAAATTCATGCATGGAAGGCAAACTGCTCATTCTTGCACCTTATGCAGTCCAAAGTACTCACATGAATTTATTCATACGTTCTGTGCTGACAGCAGGCTGTAAATAATCATTTGGCTCATTCAAGTGGTGGAAGCATATTGTCTGAGGAATAGATTGCTGTCTGAGATTCCTCAGCTGTCTTCCTGTTTTAATTCCCAGACAAATGAGACTTACACAAGTTTTGACAGATTGTCTGTCATTCAGTCTGTGATAGCTTTTGGAGTGAACGCCTGTGTTTGTGTGTTTGTTTGTTTACTTCTAGATGCTCTGGGACAATGCTGTCATTTCACCATACAATGCTCGACAATATTCCATAACGTGTAGCGCTTTATTAATGTCAGAAAACATATTGACCACATGCAGAAGTTCACCTTCAAAAAGGCATGGTTTGTTTTTAACACGTCGTGAAAAGCAATCATGCGGCAATTATTTTAATTCTGTGACTGTGGCACAAATTGCACTTTGACGTGAGTCTTTCTACAGTGTGCTTCCTTGTTTCTTTTTCTATATTGACTTTTGTCATTACCTCACATGAGCGATGTTAAATGGAAGTAAATGGTGCAGTGAAAGGTAGAAGAATGATGGCCCCCCTTAGGCCATGAATAACTCAAAGATTTTCATAGTCAGTGGAACTATCTAAAGGGTTCCCCCATAAAGAATACATGGAGGGCATGTTAATGGTAATGTGCTCACATACTCTGAATTTCAATGTGTGTGCATGTGTATGCGTGTGTGTGTGTATACAACTGTGGTCATGACTGTTCTGGTAGTCCAGCTCTTGCAAATTGATTTCACTCAGTATACACTCTGGCTTGCTGCAGCCCTCCTCCCTCCCCAATTATCTGCCACCATGTTGGCTGCTGCTCTCTGACATGTGGGCTGCAGATGGCCATCCTGTGTAACGCTGCCAGGACAGGGGCAACTGTTCCCAGTGCAAAACAATTGTCACGATTTGCCACATGACACTTTCATTCTAATGAGTCTCATCCACAAAATGCCCATGTCTTCTGAGGGTATTCGCAAACAACAGGCCTTTCTACACTTCCAGAGAAGATAATACTCTGAGTTCACAGTGGCAGAAATCAGTGGCTTTCCAAAGAGGAACAGCAGATGAATTATGAATTTGCAGTTTCTCCAGTAAAAAATAGACGAAATAGAAAAGGCTCTACTTTTTCTGTGGTGGATCAACCCTGTGCCATCAGCTAGTCATGCAGTCTATATCTCTATCACTCTCTTTCATTTAATCACCACGGTAGAGCTGTAAATGCAATCTAATTGCCAACCATATGGGCAGATGGTCCCTTAACTGTGTGTTTACCGTGTCGCACTGCACACTCAGCTATGTTTTCATTTGGGAAACCTGCCATACGTTATGAGACTGAAGCGATCATGATTAGCAGATTCCCATCACGTTTTTAATGCTTTATGGACATGGGGGGAGAGTAATTACCATTGTTCAAGGTAAATATTACAGTATCATCTGGTTCTTAACCTCGTTCCAATTACTGTCTTACATACGCTTGACTATTAGGCCCAGCTGAATGTTACCTCCTGTTGATTATGCGTTGCATGGATGTTACTCAGTCTTAAACACAATAGTAGTCTGAAATTGGTCATAAGATTGATTTCAGGGATAAACATATCCCCTCTAATAAACAGAGGTTATCTGTGTGAATGGCAGTAATTTATTTTGGAATTTTTCCATCATAGAAAATGAAAAGGTCAACAGTAATTTTGAAGGACTTGCATCTTGAATAATACACAGTGCATTATCATAAAAGTCTAAACTGCCAAAATGAGGGCAGACAGGTACTGTAACCTCTGTGATCACCACAATAACACTGTAATTATGTACTGTATAATATGATGGATTCACTGGCTTGTTGGTTTATTTGAAGGTTCATCAGTCAAATCAGTTTCCACTAGATTACTTTTTCTCAGTGGGAGCAAGGTCTTATTTAGGCTGACACATGATTATGAGGTCTCTTCTCTCCTGTACACACTCGGTGTAATTACTTCTGTTGAGGAGGGTATGTTTTCAGTCGTGCTGGCTTGTCAGTTTCTTGGTTAGGAGGGTTAGGGTTTTCAAAATTTCAAAAGCTCCTCAACAGGTGACAGTTAAATATGGTGGTTAGGTCGTAATGAAAAAAAGAGAAAAACAATATAAGGTTGCCCTTGCTTCTTTCATATTGCACTTTTTCTGTTAATGCAGCCTTGGCAGTGGTTTGATCTTTTTGAATCTCTTTACTGCTTTCTAGTATTGAGATGGTTTTGTCAACAGTAAAAGGAACAATATTGCATTTCCAGCATTTAGTACTTCATCTTTCGTGATTGTTTCTTTATGAGACAACCGAAGTTTATGATACAAATAATACATGCTGCACGAGAGCATCACCACAGGCAAAGAATGAACAAATGGTGCATGTCAAAGTTCTTCTCATGAAAAATGCAGAACATCTTAAAAACTGTATGCAAAAGCAAAGTCTACTAAAAACAATTTGTTCACAGAACAGATAAAAAAGTAATTTGTCCTCAACTTACCAACGCACCAATACCTATGGAGAGAACTGCAGGAACTGCAGGTTTTCCGAGTTCAAATGACAGTCTCCCTCCTATATGCTGTAGGCATGACTGTCACAGGTGGAATGTAACAAGCAGCTCCCATCCAGCCTAGTCAAACATATATGTGTTTGCACTCTGATTTGCAATAGCATGACAGTCGATTCTGTCAGCCACTCTCACTGTCATGGTTCTTATTCATGTTAACAACAGCGGCTCAACCTCACCAGAAATTGAGGTGTACCGTGTCTGATCTGCTGAGTGAATGCAATTACTGTACAACTATGAATGACCTGCTAGAATAGAATAGAATAGAATAGAATAGAATAGAATAGAACAGAATAGAATAGAACAGAACAGAACAGAACAGAATAGAATAGAACAGAATAGAATAGAACAGAACAGAACAGAACAGAACAGAATAGAATAGAATAGAATAGAACAGAACAGAATAGAATAGAACAGAATAGAATAGAAGAGAACAAAATAGAACAGAACAGAACAGAATAGAACAGAATAGAATAGAATAGAACAGAATAGAATAGAACAGAACAGAATAGAATAGAACAGAACAGAATAGAATAGAACAGAACAGAATAGAA
>JAPQRN010000008.1:15727830-15751902 GCA_037367275.1 Coranthus polyacanthus | reverse complement strand
AACAGAATAGAATAGAATAGAATAGAATAGAACAGAACAGAATAGAATAGAATAGAATAGAATAGAATAGAATAGAACAGAACAGAATAGAATAGAATAGAATAGAATAGAATAGAATAGAATAGAAATAATGCATGCTATATTCCGTGCAGGACAGTATAGTGCTGTTGTTTGCTTTTGCAATAAGAGCATGAAAGATTCAAATCGTGTAACCAATTGCATATTATAAATGAGATACAATACAATTGCTTGTACATATCTTACGAGTTATTAATTTGAATCAATGATCTGAAGTATATCTTTATTGATTTTTTTAGAACAAGCTGGGGATAAATCAAGGCTGCATCAATACTGGCTTCTCCGTGAAGTAAAAGCACAATGCATCAGGTGTTTTTATTTCCCATTAATTGCACAGCTTAATTTACTGAGCGTTTGTTTCTCCCATAAGTTATGTCAGAGTTGTCAGGTCGCCGAAGCATCATGCCACATGTCCTACTGGGCTGTCAATCAAAGAAAACAAACCACTCAATTCACTGCAGTGTGCCTGCTGTTTTGTCAAGAACACTGAGTGATGAGTGATGGAAAGAAAATATAACGCACACTGAACCTTCCCCCCCCAGTGTATCACCATGTCGTGTTTTATATTAAAATTTAAAAAGTGTAGCTGTGTATAAATGTTAAGCAGATTTCCTGATAGCGGGTATTGCAGTATTAATCTTACAGCACAGTCTCCGGCAACATGCGTTCACTGCAGGATGAAGGAGGAGTCTCCCTCTATTCACCTGCTGACCGCAAAAGCAACACACTAAAATGTCACAAAGAGCTCTGCTTATACCTAAACTGTTCTTTTCAGTGAGTGTTATACCCAGTCGTCAGTGGCATTTGCAGTACATTAGAATGTGATACCCAATTGTCAAAACATATGTTGTGGGAATGTTTTCGTGGTCCAAGCCCATCAGACCGTAACGCGGCCTCCTCGCAGTTCTACACCGTATTAAATTAAAACGCATTGTGAATAGCTGACTGTGTTGTGTCACTTTATCACAGCAGGGCAGAAGTTCATGTAAGCCTTTTCCACCCAAATTCACCCAGCTGCAGGAGAATAGTAATAAACTCAAAGGTTTAAGAATGCAGGGTAACGCTCAGGAAAGAAAAGCAATCTTTATCTTTTGTGTTTGTGTCAACCATCTTGCATGTATGTACAGATACACACAAAAGCCCCAGTATCCTGAGGACTGACAACAAATAGAAGCAAGGGGGTTGGGAGGTACAAACTGCAAAGATGCAGTTGCTCTGATCAATATTTTGCTAGAGGGAGACAGAGAGTCAAACAGAATGTTTATTTCAGAAACACCCTTGTTTCTCCATAGGGTGCCCAACTGATACCCAATATCCCTTGGGCGGAATTAAAAAGATTCATACACAAATAGCTTCCTAAGTGCTACAAGATTCCTTCAATATTTCATGCAGAACAGCAATGCGCCATCTGTCATTAATGTTGAACGGGGAATGTTTCAGTGGCATAACATGAACAGGAACCCAACACTACTGTATAGTTTATAGAGTAAAGTCATTATTCCACCTACTGCGACTGCACTTTATTTACCACATCTTTATATGTAAACATGCTGTTCCATTGCCTCGCCTTTTACTGCTCTGATATGAAAGATTGGCAGCATTTAACCCATTTGAATAGAATGCCTGTAAGAAGGCTTTTTTGAATAATTAACACTGGCAAAAAAAACAACATGAAAAGGTTTTAATGAGATTCAGAGCAGAGTCATAGGTTCACATCTATGCTGCCAATTTTTTTTAATTTTTTTTTTTTTCTTCACATAATTTAATCAACCCTGGCATCCTGTTTCAGTGTAATGAAATGACTCAAGTGTTTGACTGTTCCTTTATACTTACCTACTCGCACCTTTTACTGTCATTTCCACGGAAATATGAGACTGGAGTAATCACTGCTACAGACAGAAGCTGACGTCCTCTCGCTGTCTGTTTATAGCTTCCAGTAATGAGTTCGTGGCTTTGACTTTGACACGTCTGCAGCCTCACTCGCTCGTCATTTATCCGACTTGTGTTTCACCTGAAAAGCAGTGGCGAATTTTGAGATCAACCAAAAACATGCCAGTATCTCTGAGACATTACACTGCTATACACGTCTGCGATAATGAATAGGGACGTTTGTTCAAATAATTCCTCATTTTCTGATTTCATAGAGAACAGTGGATATTAGTCACTTGATGTTGCGGATGTTTCACAAAATGTGGATAAATGGTGCTTCAGCTCATTCCTGTATGTGTAGAAGTTTGATATATTATGAGTGAGTTCATTTCACACAGTGTGTTGCGGGGGCTTTGTGTTTGTTTTGCTATTTTACAGCTGAAATTTAATCATGTCCTATATTGTGTCAGCACACAAGAAATCAAACATGAATGTCAAACAGAATATGCAAAGTGAAAAAATGATTTTCCTTCTCTCTCTCGTCATATCTCGCTAATACCTATATACAAACTTACAAAGAACATGTCCAGTGAAATTGTATAGAATAATGTTTGCTCTCCTCGTCCACTCCATCCCTGTAGTCGTCAGAGAGGATTCTCGTTCAGAGATGACAGCATAATTACCATGCCCTTGGATACTGCAGAATTTCATTGCAGTGCGTAACAGTAATGCATATAGGACGATTCAAAATCCACTTGTTTTGCAAAGTCAAATGAAACTTTAATTGTCTTCACGCTGTCAAATGGCGCAAATATAATCAAATGGTGGCACTGTCTTGATTGGAAACTAACAGGAAATTGAACTGCCTTAAAGATAAATTGTGAAGTATTGCTAAAACCAAAGTTCAGGAGATGTGCTGAACACTGTAAAGTGTTGCAGATGTTCAGTAAATGCCATTTGTATACATATTACCCCTGTCGCTATGCTGCCGTGCTGCATAGTTATTCGTTGAAGCATAATTGCAAGCAAACTATTGTGAAATGCTGTTAATATATTTAAAAAAAAAAGCTGCCTCCTCTTCACTTTCCATCAGAAAATCAACACTAAAGTGTTATCAAAATGTCAACATACAGCTGATTTGCTAATCTTTATTCAGTTTATCGACTCTGTGTAGGACTTAGGAGCATTTGGCATAGCTCTCTTGTTTGATAGAAGTTTAATACTCCCCCATTTTCTACAGTAGTTGCCTTCATATATAAGACAAACAACACAAAATAACATCAGTTTTCTATATCGCAAAAAAAAAAAAAAAAGAAGAAGAAAAAAGGATTCTCCAAAGTTATACTTCACACTTTCAAAAAGGCTTTATTACAGGGATATTATGAGCCATGGAATAAAATTTCTCCCGCTGCAGAATACTCGATAATCTATTGCATTTGTTATTCCAGTCCAGCTTTCTCCATCCACATACATTCTTCAGTGTCATAAAGAAAACCACAGTCTATGTCCACCTACAGTAATAGTGAGGAGCTCGAGACATAAAAAAGGTCACCTTGCAGTGAATAGAAACCAAGCTTATGGTATTGGGCAAAAGTGGAATTTCTTCTGCATATATGCTTCGTAATCCAGATTTGCATTATCTAAATGTTGCGAGCAGCTGCTTTAAAGTTCTAAATGAGGAATCCAACTACACTTCTGTGAGAAGAAGTTACACATAATGGACATGATCAAAAGTATTAAATAACGTTGCAGCACTGAGGAGAGCTTTGCAGTACACCTGTGGTGTTTCTGATGCAGGCAGAAGGTTCCTGTAGCGTATGAGAGAAGACTTTGTCTAATGAACACAGCATGGCTCTAGAGTACAGTATTGATTGTACAAATCCCCAGGAAACTTGACTCAGTGGCTGTCAAATGAAAAGCGACATTGCTGGAACACTAAGGTTAGACATACTGTACAACTTAAGAATTTTAATAGGATTACCTGAGTCAGGGTCCCCACACACACACACACACACACACACACATTTTGAGTCACGCTCAGAAAACACTACTGTTTTACTCAGGTACTTTTTCAGACCTTTCAAAGAAAAATATTTGCTTCTTCCTGGGTGTGTTATTCTAAAAGACCTGGTGGGATGCATTAAACCGTGGCAAAATTTCAGAAGAAAAAGGAAGATTTAAAAGGTTGAGCTGGGTGTATGAACGACTTCAAAAGACTTGACTCAGCTCAGTGCAGTGAAGCTGGACACAACGAGAATGGCCGTGCTTCTTTTTTAAATGAAGAACCTGATGGACAATCAGCTTCAAGTGAGTGAGGAAGTCATCACAACAAGTAAGCCAATAAATTCTCACTATCCTAGGAAATATAAGTAATCTACATGATTAAATGCTTATTAATTCACTGTTAACTTGCCTGTGTGTAAAGTAAGATGAATCCTTTATCAGCCATTATCAGGTAAGGAAACATGTGGCATTACAGTATTTTTCATTTAAATTATATTAGGTTAGTATTTAGTCATTGAAATACTGTTATTTCACATTCCCAGTATTAATTAGCCATAAAACCTAATCAGTATAAATAACAAAGTTTCATAACCTGGTTTTATTAGATTCCAAGTGTATTTCTACTGCATAATGTTGACGTATGATATGTTTTTTGTTAAAATGCTGATAGTAGGCAACCAGCATGGAGACGGAAATATAAAAAGAAATATATGATAGGATATAAATATAAAAGGCATCATAAAAAAAAAATGGTCAATATTTGAAATAGTCAGAAAATGGATACACTGCATGACTTTAAAATGACTACTGTGTACCCATTTTTACGGCCATTTAAATGTAACAGCATACGCCTCAGATTAATGGCTTCAGATCTAAGTCATTGATCTTCACCTTACTTCGTTCAGCATCCACATCAGCATAACCAGTGGATCATGAGTAGTGACAAAAGTGAAATATTTCTGGATGTTTTTACTATTTTAGTTGGAGTAACTGCATAATTTATCATGGTAAAGGTGTAAACTTACTGCATTTTACTGTGATATTTAATGCTACCCTACTTTGGCTTTGGGTTTCATGAGGGGGGAAAAACAATAACTACAATATTCAGCACTTTTGCACCAGTCTGTATCTAGACATTTATTTATAGTTTTGCTTTTACTCTCTGTTCTTTTGTCCACATCCAGGTCTACCTATTCCGAGAAGATGTATGTGACTTTTCAAAGAAGCTCTGGGAAAAGATCTTTGTAAAGTATTACTTTGAGTAAGCACTGGGAAGTAAAAGCAAAGACTAAAACTGGGAGCAAACATTCTTGTATCTTATCTATATATTTTTTTTTTTTTTCCGCATCAGTGAAGCAACGGCAAGAGCTGTTGAGAGCCTGTGACTCCATTAATAAGTTGTGCAGCGGGGACCTATTATGCAAGCCCTGAAACCTGAGAGCCAGTCACCTGTTCTGCTACCTGAGCCTGGGCCCTGGGGAACGGTGGAGGAGAGAAGAAGGCAACAGAGCCTCGCAGAGCTACCTGCCAGAAGGATTCAATTCATATGGACAGGCCTGTGGTGTTGCTGCAAGCTCCGCAGATCCCTGGTGGATGTTTTAACCTGCATAACTAAACCAGAGGCGTGTGCAGGGAATGAATTAACTGGCAAATATCAAGATGAACTGAAGCGTGTCCATCGGAGCCATCGATGTTAAAGTTCTACCAGCTTGCCTTCTACCAGTTGCAGAGCATATTGAGGTCTTAACTCTCGGGCGGCTAGCGCTAGCCCTCCACAGGGTCAGTTGTATAAACATATTGACCCAGCTGATGAGTTGTGCTTTGCTCCTTGATCCCCCCCTGTCAGCTGAGAGGAGTTGTTGTTTCCTACTGGGGCTATAGAAGAAACCACAGAGGCCAGCTGGTGACCACATTGATCTGTTGCACTCCTTGCTAAAAACTACAGCTACAGTTTGTCCTTCGGCCGCTGACAGAAAGAAGTGGATTTTCTTCAAGACAGAGGAGCAGCAGTCGTTTTCTTGTCGTTGACACGTGTTTTGTTTTTTTTTTGGGGGGGGGTTGTATTTTTTCAGGTAAGGCTCATGTACTAAGGTTTTGACGAGTTGATTTCAATCTGTGGTGGTAATTGCTGCATTCAGCGCATGTGATTACGCCTGTTGATTTAGACGTTAGATATGTTGACAAGCAACCTAATCTTCTAAAAATCAAGCAAGCTGAAAGGTCTGCCTGTTGTTCATTATTTTATCTGGTAATCTGTAGAATTAAATAAGTGTGTTCCAGCTGTCGCGGGTGGGAACAACAGACGAATATCTGCAGAGGAATCTTAAAACCATCGGTATGCTTCCCCACTGTTAACGCGAGCAGATTAAGGCCCATGTGATCACATTCCAGTCAGAAATATACTTGACTTGGTCTAGTAGACTGCTCTAACAGGCTACAGGAAGCAGTGGGCTGTGTGGCAGTTGGCTGCTGCAGCTCCTAACGAGCACATCCGTATCCATACATTAAACCGTATGTTTCACTCAATAGCTAATGTGTCTTTAAAGAACAGGAGCACATTCAGAAAATTACAGTGAAGTAAATAATGACCAAAGCAGACGGCCAATGCGTTAAGCACACAGGGGTAGTTGTATTGACAGTCTACTAACGTGAATGGACTTACCGTCGCAGTAATGTTGGTGAGCTGTGCCATCAGCATACTGACATGCACACGGTAATCTCTCAGTTTTGAGTGTTCGCAAGCTAGTGTATTAATTAGCATGTAACACGGTGTTTCCCAAACTCTTGTTTTAAAAACCCAACGTGCCATCCCAAGCCAGTTCGCAACAGGCCAAGCCTCGTCTGTACATCGTAAGACAACCTTACCTTAAATGATATTATCTTGAATAGGTAAAGCTGCCATTTTGAAGACCTCTCGTCAATAAAACAAACTGAACCTAGACCAGCCTTTCGTAATAGATTCCGTAAGTACAACTGTCAGAACAATGCTAACATTCAGTACTATCAAAGACTCGCTTTGTTGTTAAGTGCAAATTTGTTTGGTGACCTGATTAAAATCTCCTATGTTCTCACCAGTGGGTCCCAACCCAGTCTTTAGGAATGGAGGATGGAACACGACGTAGAGGATGACAAAGGGCCAATGAGAATACCGTTAGTTGTGAATGCATTTAGTAAAGCAAATTTTGGCCACCGATGTCACCAGAATAAGTATTCAGGACCATCAAAATCATTATTATTCAGATAGTGACACCGAACTTACCCGGTGAGGGACAACCACACTGCCAGCGTGGCCACATTCTGGTTAACCGGAGGCTTAGCAGAAAACAAGACATTTTGCATCAAGTAGCCTAAAAGGGCCGTTGTATTAATGAGACTTACATATGAGACTATATGACAAAAAATATCCTCGGCTAATACCGGCGCACGTGACATATTTGAGTCCCGGCATTTTGTTGGAGAGCTCCGTTTGCCTCGTTTGAAAACCCGGCTCTGCTGATGGGTTTATCTCTCCCGCGGCTCCGCACAGCCCGACTGCTTCCTAACCAGCTGTGGGTCCCGCGGCCTCACTCTCCGTTCCTGGCACTGTCAGGAGCACAAAGGTTTACTCAATTACTGGTTTCCATGCGTGCAAGAATAAGCGTATGGTCACATCAGCGAGCTACAGACCCTGTTGGCTTTCTCTGTTCTGTCACTCTATCTGCCTGTCTCTCTCACACATCCACAAAGTCTCTGTTTTGAGTTTTCTCACGCGCACCTACTAGTTGGTTACACTTTATTGTTCATATATACACTATCTTAGCTGCAACACCCGATGAATACATTTAAATGAACAAAAACGACACAAAACATTCCTTCATTTGGCCTTTTTTATGACGGCAGTGCGGACTACAAGCCTCCCCCTAAGATGTTAAGTTGATATTTCTTGTCTGTGGGAGGCGGTCACACAATTGATTCACATATTTAATATACTCATCAGGCTCTTTCTGTCTGCCTCGTTTGAAGGGCTTTGCAGTCGTCGCTATTTTATGCAGATTTTTCCTTTCTGAGTTCAAGCCAAGGCCACTGAGACATAACTCTCAGTGTAATTCACAAATATTGTATAAAGTGTCTTTCTCAATAAAAAATAATTTTCTGAAATAGCTAGACACGTAGATTTCTAGCAAATGTGAATCAAGTAAATTGTGCATGCGTTAAGGGACTATTTTGGATTAATGCACATTTCAAGTTCACTATAGTGAGCATTAAAGGCAGTAGAACAGTGTCTATGGAAAATGAACTAAAGTGGCTTCGTGATAATGAACCGTAATTGAGAGATTTTGCTGAGTTCAGTGCATTGAAGCTTATGATTATTTTTGTGATAATGAATAATGTAGTGTCCCCATCCAACACCGTGGTCACTTAATATGTTTTTAATAGTTTCTGGACATTAGTAGAGGTCTACAGCATAGAAGCCCAAGCCATGTTTTTGAGCACAAACTGGAATAACTGGTAATAACTGATGCAGTAACGGGATCAATTTATCGTTGGTTTTTGTCATTTTATGGGAAGTATCAAAATAAATATCACCAGTTTTACTCCTTAAGTTGTTCACCTCTTGCTTTGCCAGTATTTCACAAGAAAATCTATCCACTTTATTCACATAATTTATGTTTCCTGTCTACTACGTTCTCATGCAGTTTCATTATACTGTACCTACAGGCACAAAGATGCTGTTGATGTTTAAAAAAAAATATCCTGGCTTGTTATACCATCACAAGGACTCTTTTTACTTTCTGTCTATTTTGTTTTAGTGTTCACGCAGATTATTTTTTGTTTATTCCCCGTTTTAAGCCATATATCCTTCAGGGCGCTTACTCCCTCTCTCGCTTGAACAAAGTAACTCCTATCCGACCCTCTGTTTTAGATTTCAACATTATATGAATGCTGTTGTTCCTCCAATTACACTTGCTGGCTAGGCAAAAATAAATCAAAGGAAAAATGAGGTGAAACAGTGAATGTAAAAATTTCTATTTCAATATTGTTGTTTCAGCCTGCGTCCCCCTTCCCATGTGACTCACCTCAAAGTGGAGCACGCGGGGTAAACATAATTACTTTTCTTGTACTATATGCACCCCACCATTCATGGAAACATCTTAACAGGCCAACAACATGACTTTAATTTGCAAGGTCTCATTATTACAATGTATAACATTGCATGAATGCTCTGCATGGTTGACAGGTTTATTCAAAACAAAATTAGGCCTCGGCTTGCTATAACCTCACTTTTATTGGCTATACATAACTACCGTGTGCGTTGTTAGTTCAATTGAAAATACTGCACTTGGGATTTCATGACTGAAAATTTTAATTATACTGTGAGTTGTAAACAAAATGACTGGATAAGCCCGTTCCTGTGTCTTATGAACAACAAACATTGCAGCTATTGTTAAAGAATTCCTGAAGAAATTACCAGGCAAGCAACTCGTATAACAACGCTCGGAGACTCACGATCAGCTGAGCAGGGAGCAGACAAACACTATGGAACATGAGGACACAGAAAAGCAGGGAGAGAAATGATTTTTTTTCATCGGTTTGGCTGATGAAAGATGAAGGATGAACATGGCTCTGAGCATGGAATAAATGATGGAATGATGAAGGGAAGTGAATAATGTGATCTTGAAGTGTTAGAAGAAAGGCTATTTCCAGTGACAAGATAACGGTACTTTTGTGATGAGTAGGTAAGTCTAATAATTGTGTCTTGGATCAAGGAATATGCCTTTGAAGTGGGCTTTCATGTGATGTATGGTGAGCACAGCCTAGTTAAAGTCTGAATCTGAAGTGGTGTGTAATGTACAGTACTTTCTTTCTTTCTTTTTTTTATCTTTGCTGAACTGACAGATAAAAAATAGAAGAGAACCGGTCGATGTCAGTAGTTTTCCGCAGTAGGAGATTCCCAAGCCAATCGACACCTAACATCAATGAGGTAAACAACTCTGGGCATACTTATCTGTTTACCCAAGGTCTTATGACATGGAAAGGTACTGAGCATAGTGTCTGCAAATACTGGGTTGATACGCAGCAATCTGTGAAGATGCAAATGCTTGTGCCTGAAGGAGACGGTGAAACAGAAATCGAATTATTTTACATTTCTGTATACACTTTTATGTTACATTTATTTTACACTCAGAATCCCAGTTAACGCAGTGCATTTTACAGTTTGGTTGAAATGTATTGTTATTTTTGAAAACAGAGTGTTTACCAGGTGTTTAATCTCAGGTGTTATTAGATATTCACTGTAAACTTGCACAGTGTAACTTTCTGTTAAAAGTTAAAAATAATTAACAGACACGATTACTTATTAAACCAAATTATTTTTTTATGTAAAACAACTCTTCTTGTATTTTGGTCTTGGTTAACCTGAGCTAACATTGTTCTTGGAGTATTATCATCACAAGCAATTTGCATTTCAAAACAGGAAACAATAACAGGATTTATGAAAAAAAAAAAGGACCATCAAGGTATCCTGTGTATTAAATCAGCAGTAGATCTGGTTTTATTCAAGTACCTGGTTTGCAATCAAACTTTGTTTGATATTCAAAGGCAACTGAAGTGAAAAATAGAACAAAGAGGAGTAGTATTTTTTCAGCAGATTAATCTGGACCGTTCATTTTAAATGTCATAGGTAATCTGTCCTTGAGTGCTGCCCATCAACTTACATACTGCCATGGCAACAGCTACAGATCAAGAAACAACTCACGGCAAAGAGCACATATTAAGGCCCTCAAATCATATCACAGAAACAAATGTCTTTGTATTTGCACTCCTTGTTTTTGATTTAAGTTAAAGATGCGTTCAATTTGCAATAGAATGAAGCTGTCTCTTTTTCTGTCTTGTCATAGGCCTCAAGTGAGAATGTCGCTGCTTCACTGCACAGGAATGTCTTGTCATGGGCTGTGTGGCGGGGGCATGAAGAAAAAGAGAGTATCGCTTTTAGAGCAGTAACACCGTTTGCCAACTCACAGATTTTTTCTTGCGGTGGGGTTTCAAACCTGTTCAGAACTGCAAGTGTCCCAGATGTGGTGGGAAGGAATCCAAACACAGTTTCTTCCATAACCATTGCAACCCAAAAAGTCACAGCAACAGGTTCCACATCACTGGATCCCGCGCATACGTCCTCTTTAAATCCGCCTACGAGAGTTTTAACGCCAGAACCTTTTGGGAGAGGAGCTGTCTCCAACTCCACGTGCACTATGAGAATGACAAACTCCCAGCCGGACAAGTGCAGACAGACTCCAACCATCTTGAAGCCAAATGAGTTTAGACAGACCTACTCACCATCTGATAGATTGGCAGTGAAAGATCCAGTAAGGAGGAATGTACAACTTGTGCAACGCAGACAGAGCCACACAGTGGGGGACAGAAATCTGCATGTGATGGATGGTTCATTAACGCGACAGCCTTCACAGACTTCCTACTGTTCCCGTATCCATCTTGATGTACCTTTGAGGTCTATTAGTTCTGTTGTGTTTTTGGACAAGTCACTCTGTATTTCCCTGGCAGAGCTGGAGAGAAGACGAGTGGGTCGACCCAGTTTGCACAGGTCCACCTTGTCTTTTCGCCTGGGTGTCCCATCCAGACAGAAATCCTCTACAGATAACAAACCAACCAAAACAAATGATGGTTCTAAGAGACCCCGAGCAGCCATGTTGGGCAATAACAAATGCAGTGGCCGAGAGAGTGGTTTTGGTCACTGCAGAGGCCTTCAATCAAAGCAGTGGGGCCGCAAGGTCGAGCAAATAGCACCCGCTTACGGTGTTAACAGCAAGGCTCATGATTCAGACACGCAGCGCCACAGTGCTACTTTGGGATTATTGTCATTCAGAGGGCCAAGCACCTCAAACTTAAAGGCTGGCAGGCAGAAGGGGAATGCAGATGAGGCAGCATACCCGACCCAGAGCAATTTCAAGCAGAGGCAGCACACATTCAATATTGGCCCAGGTATGAATTTCATCACCTTGCTTCAAAAGTGAAAATCTAAAGTACCATTCCAATTGATCTGTATATTCCCTTCAGTGACTCATATATTTTAAAGCTATTGTAGGTAAGATCGCATTTCCAAGTCATAACAGCAAGCTGAATGTGGTGCCAAGGTGGTCGTGGAGGGGGGCGAAAGGCACATTTGTTACTCTGCCTGTCACCTTTTGATTTATCTTATGCATTGTTAATGGAACCACCCACTCACCCCACATCGCTGACTGTATATTCACATAGTTTAAAATAAATCGCATCCAATGTCACTTCAATTGGAGATTAAAAATGAAAGGAGCAAACACTTTCACCCTTCTCTGACTCTCACCACTTCTAATGCTACTGTATATTTTAACAGTGGTCTTACAACACCTAAACAAAGGTTGTATTTCATTGTTTTAAACAGTACAACTCAGACTTTGCTGGTGCATAATATCAAGGTTATACGAAAGCTGCTTTAAAAAATAAAAATAGCATCAGGGATGCAGTGGAGATTCAGAAGCGGGCCCAGAGGACTGTGAATTGGGATGGGGGGGGGCATATATGTTGTCCCGCACCTGGGATGCAGTCCTCCAAAAACTGTCGGACAACAGGGGGCATTGTAAATCAGCTGACGGGATGTGTCACAGTAACATCATGTGACTCTTCTGAGGAAGACTGCGGGAAGTTTAGCAGTTGAAACATGTCAAGGTATGAAACGGATAGAAAGTATGAAAGTTGGAATAAGTCCATATACAAGGAACGATAAATCAGGATATACAAAGTAGACTAACTTGTTTGGACTAAAAACAGTATATGCCATTTGGTGTTGGTGGCGCACCCTCAGACTGGTAACTAACACAGTCCTATTTAGATTTTCAGATGTTTTTCTTTTTTTTTTTAGACTTCTATCACCCCAATTCCCAGAACAATTCAGTATAAAAGAAATAAACTAAATTCATAGCTTGCCATGATGGTTTTAAAACAAAATGGATTGCAGATGATTTTTATTTTTTTGAATGAATATGTAGTTCTGAATTTTTGCAGCTAGACCGTTAAACAGTTTTTCACCATGTTTGTGTTTAGGATTTTTTTCGAGTGGGTCAGGGCATGTGCTGATAATATAACATTTATAATTATAAATACTAGAGCACGTTACCAGCAGTGGTTCTCCAGTTTGATTGCAGCTAGGTTAGGCGAGTCATTAATATGAGAGAAAAAAAACGATCTTTCTGTTGCAGATCAAGAGGAATGAGATTGATTCTCGAGTCGATCGAGGTCATATAGATTAGAATTGGAGCTCAAACGCACATGACTGTACAAGTCCAATAAAGCGGTTAGATGGAGCATCCATTTTCTTCTTCTTGGGTTAGACAGATTAGATGCTACATTGGCATATTGCAGCCCTAATTAATTTTTCTTGTGATTTTTCTTGTTTTTTTTATTTATAGTCTAGTATTATTGTACCAGTTTCCTCATTTTGGACCATCCATTTTTCAGGTCCTAATGCTATTTGACACTTAAAGGTCCAGGAATATAATATTCATAATTATGTTTTCACTAAATATAAACACACGGAAATTGGTGTGTTTTTGTTACCTTGTGGGTCGCCATTCACATTCTATAGTAGCTCGTCCCCTTCCTCATCCTCACCTCGTAGCGGGTGGCATCCAGCGTTCAGATGCATTACCATCACTTACTATGTTTGAGTGTGGACCAGAGTTAATATTCCCTTAACTATAAAGAGCAGAACAGTCTAAAAGAAAACACTGGCTGTAACAACGGACTTCCTGAGGGTGGGTGTGGGGACATTCATTTGGTCTGAAACTAGGTATAGATAGATATAGAGGCTGCACCTAACCTGTCACCGACTGGGTGTGGTTTCAGCGCCTTCAGTGGACACGCCCCCCGTGTTTCAAAGTACACAATACTGCTTATTTTTCCACAAAAGAAACCTGTGTACTTGCTGATTTTTTTTTAATCATTCATCATCAGAAACTCAGAGCTTCACTTCACTTCACTTCATTATTTGGGTAAACTTGAATTACATTTACAGTTACAATTAATGAGGCTTATAGCACACTTACTTTATACTAAGCTACTAGTGTGTTGTGGCAGCACTGTTAACCTGAACAAAATGACACTGATATGATACTAAAGTTGGCCTTATAGAGAGTGGACCTAGTTCTGCCAGCAGATGTCACAGCGAAAAGAGATGCTTTAACTTGTGATGTCCCTGCCTGAAGCAAAATCTTACCTGCCTGCCCTCCCTGTTACACGGGCTGTCTAATGAAAAACAACCGCAACACAACATCTTGTTATTATTGAATAGCCACCTCTCCACTCATTACAGCATTCGTTTTTTGCTCCTTTTTACAGTTTTTCACAGTTCTTATAACTTTTTTTTTTTTCCACTGGGCACTTCATTTACTCCAAATGCCTAAAGGGCCAAACATACTGTATCTTGTGGAAACAGTTTGACCAGCTATATTACATTTGTGTGTGTGCTTCCCAGAGCATGTGATGATGCTCACCCCGCATGCCACATAGTTATGGCTAGGGATTCAGCTGAGATGTATATTCCACAAAAGGTGGAGGAATGGGGCTACGGGTGCAGGATGGATGCACTGTCATCTTTTACATTATTCATTGGCCACACTCATGTTCCCTCTGGGTTTTTTTCTCCCTCTATGAGTTGTGGGGATAGTGTGTGTTTGTGAATGTGTATGGATGTGTGTTAGGGTCAGTTTGAGGTCTGTTCATTTTCCTGCTGCTCCAGATCATAAAAGCTTAGATGGCGCTCGAGAACATTGTGAAAATTGTGCAATAACTCAGGCTGAGTGGGAAAGAATACAGTCATTCACATTAGCTGCATATCTTTTATACAATACGGAATAATAAACTAAAGAGGACACAAAACACACACATCTCACTCATCCTCCTCCTTTTGTTTTGTTCTTTGCTGTTTTTCTTTATGCGTGTTAACAAATTCTCTTTCTCTCTCCTTTTGTCTTTCAAGTGGACTCCAGAACATGGGACAAGCAAGCAAAAAGTAACAAGAAAGAAGAAGAACCAGAACATGGCGCAGAACTTAAAAAGAGTCCATCTCTGAATACAGAAAAGCCCTGCTGTTATCATTCTCGACTGAAAGCAGATTCTCTGGAAGGAACAGCAAAGACTCTTAGCCTCAAAGTAGGAGTCATGTTTCATCTTTTTGCATGATTACTGTACGTTGCCAATAATATTTTCCTTCTCTGGAAAACACGGCACGCGAGGACTGAGGGATGGCACACTGCAACTGCAACACATACGTGGTTATTATTATATGATATTCACACATCTGCACGAGCCAGTGATTGAATATCTTAAATACACAGTTCAGTATATGCGCTGTACATGTCCAGTGTGTTTACCAGATAGGATTTTTAAAGCCACAGGAATACAGTTTTTTCAATTACAGTTTCCCACTCAGAGATTCTTAATATTGTCTGTGTTAGAATAAACATCAGAACAGTAGCAGCATCCCTTGAGGAGTGATTTTTACACTGCAAAGGTTTTGCTTTGGTTAATATTTGACACAGCCTCTGCCAAGTAGAGCAGGGATTAGAAAAATCCTTAATAACTACCTGACTTTTTTCTTTCTTTTAATTAAATTTTATTTCAGTCAATTTTACATTATTTTTTTTTTTTTTTACCTCACTGTTGTAACAAGTAAAGATCCACTGGGATTTGTGAGGTTTGTGTGTGTCTTTCTAAAGGATTCCCCCAGTGACTAAAGCTCTCTTACCTTCCTCCCCACTAAAGCTGAGCACAATATTATCATGTAGCGCACTGTACACCTCCCAGCTATTACAAAGCTGTGAGGAGGATTCTCCAAGGTTGAGGAATAGATTAAGGATATGTTCCGAATAGATTCTAACCCAATCAGGGCTTTTTTTTCCCTCCTTTTACATGGGGTTATGGCCTCCAGATATGTATTCTTTCTACTGACAAGCAGATTACTATATGTACAGTGTTTCTGCTTCCAGGAGGCGTTGGAGCTTTTCAGACCAGACTTCATCAGTCGATCACAGAGTCGGGTGAAGAGGCTGGAGCAGAGGGCCAGGAGAAGGAGAGCTCTGCAGGGTTCCAACCCAGACCTGGTGCAAGGCCTCAGGGAAGATCAATGCAAACAAAGGAGAAACTGCACCACACCGGATCCACTTAGCGGTAAGAGCAGCTGCAGAGAAAATGCAGGAGGTTTCGGTTCTGATGACAGACCACCCGTAATTACGTGCACTTGACAGATTCTTAACAAGTTATCGAGAATTCGAGGTACAGTGTGTTGTGGAAGGGGAAGTGATGACAGCAGGAATGTTCATATTCCAGCACTTTCAGATCCACGAGCATAGTTCTGGTTCTTGAACCAGTTCCATTCAGGATTCTTGGAACCTTAGTTCCATCTGGCCCACGTTTCCCCTGGTTTGGAAACCGTTCTAATCAAGCATGCGTCATTAACGGAGGACGGAGCACAACGTACAACAGATCATAATATGGTAACATATTATTAGCCTGTCCAGATTCACGTTTTGACAGCTATTTTTCCAGTCTTGATAGTTTACTCTTTTTTGTGCTTGTTTCTAGCTTTTTCTTAAACTCAGTAGACGATTTAATCACGGTACTTTAATATGGTACTTTTTTTTCCATGGGTTTCTCAGACTTATACATTGTCGTCATTGTCTCCATCCTCTCTTTCCAACCTGTAAAAAATGTAAAATATCACCCTTCAGTTCAAGGGAAAACCTACTATCCAGGTTCCAGGGTTCAAACCAATTTATTTTTGGTCAAAACGCTCTGAATTGTTCAAAATGAGTCTCCCAGAAGTCAGTCCAAAGCAGACCCTTGTCTTCTCCATCAATCTTTCACTGTCATTCAGTAAATCAGAGCTGCAGGGACACAAATATTCAATAACCATGAACTATTGAGCTGAGCATTTCCTCAGTGGGATTTCCTCAGATTTTGACAAATTTCCACAACAAGCCCATGAGAATTAAGTAATTAAGGAACTTGTGGTCATTCCACATCCGCATTTTAATGTTAACCTCGGTAACCTCAGCTGGTCAAGGGAAAACAGGGATTTTTTATGGATTCACCTTATGGAGTAGTGGCATTTATCCAACTTTGCTCTCTGCTGGCCATTATCTGCATTACAGATCAGTTACAGAATCATCTCTTGTCTGCAGGGACTACATAGACACGCAGCTACCATGTAATCATGGCTTCATTGTTTTCTACCTAATTAAATCCATTTCACTCATCGAATTAAACTTAATGAGCCCAAAGACAATTGGTTTTCAGGCGCTAAACAAGGTCAAAATGAAACACCTACAGTATTCATTCACTAAGTCCCTTAGAAATAACCCACAAATCATAAACATCAGTACATAAATGAAATCAAGCAAAATGCAGCTGAATAGGTGTGGTAAAATTATCCTAAAATGTCTCTATGCATAGTGTTCAAAGAGCAGTGCTGTTTAAACCAGCATTTTTCTGAAGAATAATAGAAAATATTCCTGCAATTCTACGGCTTTCATTAATGGTGATGTAAAGTTTAATGGGAAGCAGCTACACATAACAGTCGTATGCATCCACACCTGTGCTGCTGCATCATTTTGTCCAAACTGTCGTTATAAGCGTTGACATTCATAAAGAAATGCTGGTAGTGATTCAGAGAACATCACCTCTTCCTCAAACTAAAGTTGAAAGTCAGAAACTCAGTTTGACTATGTTCAGATGAATGGACAAAGAATTCACTTTCATAATGCACTGATACATGACTTTTCAACTTTTTTAACTAACAAGACAAAAAGCATTTGAAGAGGCATCCAGTGTGAAAGTTCACGACGAGTCACGGAGCCTGACTGACAGGTCACCTCGATTCATTTCGTGAGAGACAGGGTAGTTTTATTATTAGACTTAATAGGACTGGATATGGCAATATATTGTATGTGTGGGTGTGAAGTGTGTTTATGTTGTGTGTGGGTGCGTGTGTGTGTGTGTGTGTGTGTTGATGCTGTGTAACTGTCTGAAAAAGAGAGATCACATACAGCCCTCATAGTTCATTTACATATACATGATTTCATTTACATATTAATTCTTATTTGTAATTCCTATGTGTTTGTGTTTGTGTGTGTGTGTGTGTTTGTGCGTGCATGTCCTAGATAACCTTTTCAAGCCTAGAGAGAGGACTATATCAGGCAGAGAGATGCAGCTGAGGTCCAGACGGTGAGTTCTCCAGACTAAACCCACATCAGACAGTGTCACTCTGTGTCTCCTCACTCTTTGTTTTTCTTATTCAGCACAATCCATCAAACCGGCTTGTCATATCTGGCATGCACGCAGGATTTTGCACAGAATGCACATTCACACACCCATACTGTAAAGATACAAAAGATGTTTGATGTCCAAATGTCTTGACAGGCGATATAAGCCACCCTGTGTATACCTTATCTATGCCTTTTTTTCTTGCCTTATCTGGAAAGGAGCACCTCATCAGATGATGACTGCCCATTGTAATTTTTTTTCAAAAGCGACACTATCTGACTTGGAGGATCTCTTAACAAATTGGCTATAGTTGTGGGAGTGAAAAAGGAGTCTGTGTGAGACCTGTTTATCAGTAGATCCAGGTTTCTGCAGGCTGCAGTCTCACTAGATAATACCATGCCTCCAATATGCCAGCTCGTTGGCTCAGCCACCCTCTGATTTCTAATACCATATTCCTCTACCCTGTTTGAATTTCCCTTTTTATCTCTTTAGGATTTACAACAAGCTGCCGGAAGTGACAAAGAAAAAGGAGGAGGAGAAAAAGAGGGTTGTATCACAAACCAACAGATTACGAGCAGAGGTCTTTAAAAAGGTACAGTTAGAATATTTGTCGGTTCAACATACTTGGGTCACATCTCAAAACACTGCTTCATTACATGACCTGCAGTAGAAGTTTTTATCTTTGCAGTTTTATTCATCATATTTGTTGTTTTTAGGGCATGCAAAGCTGTCCCTCTTGAATGAGTATTTCATAAACTTAACCTCTGGAGAGACCTAGAAGTAGATAAAAAGAATAGAAAAACACAAACAGCTGATATCAAAACTCGAACAAACAGACAAGTCAAACACTCAAACTGGATATTTTCAGGCTTGTGTGACGAAATCATATTCTTTTGTTAATCAAAATAGGGTGTCTGTTTCAAAATATGATTGTGAAAAAATTAACAAATAGAACTAAAATATCGTCACATTTGCTACTCAGGTGGCTGCAGTGACTTCTTTGTACTTTTTGTACTCTTTTGTACTCTTTGTACTTGTGTTTTAATTTGTGTAGAAATGTATTAAAGGCCATGATCTCAGTCATCCTCTAATGTCTTAGTGTTACATTAAATTATCCTATTTTTTGATTATATTTTTATTATGACTACAGCCTAAGTGTATTACTTGTGCTACATATTAGTGTAATTCAAAGGGGACTTCCAGTGTGAAAGCATTACTCATACAGATAAATACAACTTGGTTTCATCATTGTCCAGCAGAGGTCACTGTTTAACTGCTGTAGGCAGCTCCTCTTTGTCATTTATCACATCAGAGTGTTTTGAGCATTCAATGTGCATTCAACAACTGGATTTATTAGATTCTGTGCCTGTGACATGATTTTTTTTTAGTTAGTAAACACTGAGGAGTGTTCTTCTAATCCAGTCCAGGACAGTATTACAACTAGACTTACTTGTAAATCATGGTTCACTCTCCATATGATTACATGAGTTGACTTTAAGCCCAATAGATCAACTCCCTACTAATCGACTTTTGTTACATATTCAAGACGCTCTATATATAAAAAATTCATATGGGAATTGCCCTAAAAGGCAGAAGTCGTGTCCTTTATGATTGAGGTACATGTGGAAATGAATGATACATTTAGGACGTGCAGTGTCAGGCAGATCTATTCAGCCTCACTTGTAGCCGAGCCTTCGCTCATATTTCCATTATAACCTAACCACAACAATGAATTCACTGTCAGTCAGGTGAGATGTGAAAAATATGAGGAGATGTCTCCAATCTCATACAGATAATTACACAATCATTGCAGCTTCAGATTGTGTGTGGGAGACAGACAGTGAGAGAAAGTGTCTTTACTGAGATGCTAGTCAAGATGATATGAATATGACTGGCTTCTCTTTTGTTTGCCAGTATTTAGGCAAACTGGGACATCATATTTTATATTGTATATTTTCTTTTACAGTCAGTTTGCCTCTCACAAAAATGTTCATCTAACAAGGAATCAGTACAGTGAATCTGTGTTGCATAGTGTGTTTAATGACACATGCAGCAACATAGTGTGACATAGTGTCAAAAATTGGCAGTATATAAGGAATTATTTTATTTCTTGAGGAAATGTAGCAGTTATGTTACTGTTATGAAGTCAGTTTGACCTTGCCACCTCTCAAATAAAGCTATTAGCCAGAGTGAACCATAGTGAGATTGGGAGAAAAAGGGGTTTGTTCCTTCCTGATAAACACTGAGTTGTGTGTGTATTTCAGCCTTCATTTTTGTCACGTAGTCTCCAGCACACACTGAGAGGTGAAGCCCAAAGAAGACTCACAGTGGGGTTTTGATTGTGCAGGGTAGAGGGTTGGTGGCTTTAAGCACAGGCTGAAATGAGATTCCAGCTGTTGGGTAGTACTGTATAAGGTGGGTGATTGGATAGCAGGGTGTTTGGTCAGATAGTAAGAATTATTCCCCTACCTGGGTTTGGTCACCTCAGGGGTGAGGCTGATGGAACTGAAAGCCAATTTAGCAGCAGGAGTTTCTCCAGTGTGACGCAGAACCGTTCTTAAGAGATTGAGGAAAGGGAAAATATATGTGTGTGAGAGCAAATAGATGTGCTTCTTTTTTGGGAAAAATAATTGCTACTATTGTTGTCTTTCTTGTTTTGCAGAAACTTCTGGACCAGATTCTTCAAAGATAAATGCAAGATGCTGAAAGCCAGATCATTCACTGATGACACTACCTAAATGGGACTTTGTATTGCATTCAGTTCAGGTCTTTTTGCAACCTTACTGCTTGACTGGGCAAGAAGATGGTGAAACAAAAAGTCACCTTGTTGATATTGTTGACAGACTGCTGTAAGTAACAGAGCCAAGCAACAGACAGAAAGAAACGTTTGCTTTTGGTTACTTCTATGCAGGATAAGTAGGCATAGAACTGTGTCAAACAGCAAATAGGTCAAACATACATATGCAGACATATTTGCAGACATTCAAATCCCTGAAAACAGTGTTTGAAAGCTAAGGTAATATTAAATATTCATGGATAAATAAACAGCAGTCACTGATAAAGTTGAGAATCACTGTTACAGACAAAATTATGAGTTTAAAATGTAATGGTAATATTTAGTGGCATCTAGTGGTGAAGCTGCAGATTGCAACCAACTAAATACCCCCGTCACCCTCTCCTGCGGTGTCCGCAAAAAATGCTACGGGCCCCTGTCTCTTTTGTCTGTTCTCAGCTTTTTGGTTAAGGGGATATTGTTAACCACACCCCAACACAGAAGGTGATGGTTAATCACCTTAATCCTGGATGCCACCTGTTATAAATGGAAAAAAAAAAAAAAAAAAAAAAGTCATGTAACCGTAATATACTAACCCTAATGCTTAGGCAAACAAACTCAAAAAACAGTAAAGTAGTTAAGCCTGAGATGACAAAACATGCAGAGAAATCTTTCATATGGAAAAAAATTATGTTCTAACTTCAGCAGAAAAATGTGCATGAAGAATGTAATTTGCTAATAGTAAAGTGCTTACAGGGTTAAAAATAAAAGGTTTTTGAGGGCCTTTAAAGCCTTGTCTCGCTTATAGCAGCCACACACTTATAAGTAAAAATGCAGATGGGCTTAAACTACAATATAGTCACAATAAAATTGTATTTTGTCTGTTTTCCTCTGAAACATTCTATAATTAGATCGAGAGATTAACATAGAATTTCAACTTTTTTCTTCATTACAGTCCTAATGACTTGATTGCTTATGTAAAATATAAAAATTTTCCTCAAATGTATCACAATGAAATAAAAGTTTTCCAAGGACGTTCTATGTCATATAATTTTCTCGGAAACTGACTCTTAGTGCTTTGAGCGAAGCACCTTGACCGTGTCATTGGTACAGTAGGTGTTTATAAAATGGAGAGGGGAGACCATGTTTCGTCATTGGCTTCACGTCTGCCTCGAGGCATGAGGAACCTCCCATCCGGAACAGTGGAATTCCAAGCTAATCGAACTCAGGAGACATGGAGCGCCTGTGAAAGGGGCCTTTGTCACAGAGCTCCAAACCAGAGATGACATTGTAATAAGAGAGGAGACTTCGGAGCACAGCCTGGGACTGCGGTCCACATATAGCCTGTAAAGGTGACTGGCATCTGTGGCATTTAAACAGAGCCTGCTGGGATAAGGAGAGGAACAGGGGAAGGACATACACTGCAGATCGAAGGCAGATGTACAGAATCGCACAAATATATCCTGCAGTAGTGAAGATAGAAAAGTCAGATACAAAGTCAATTCAAATCCACAGACAAAAAAATAGGTTAAGTGTGCAGTAAATGGTTAAATTACGAGCCAGGTTGCTTTCCAGAATGATCGATTGTGGCCCATAACAAGTAAGACACAGTAAAAAGTCAATTTATTCATATTGCATTTGCTGACTTCAATGATGCCTGTTCCCACCAAGGCCATTTCTAAGAGTAATCCACATGGGAGAACTGTTCTCCTGCCATGTAGGCTGGTTCCAGAGGATGAGCACTGACTGACAGGGAGTTGTATACGAGGAGAGGGACTCCTGTCAGTCAGCAACACTCACTCCGAGGCATCATGTGTCTGTATGTCACATTGCTGTCTCAGGATAATGTGGACTATGTACTCTGAGGTCCTTGGGGCAGCATCGCGCGTGGCCTTGACTGATTCGTAGACCCTGTGGGGAAAACTGATATGTCTGGCTTAGAAAAGACTATAAAAGCTACACTAGCTGAGCTTATGAGGGCTAATTGTGAACCTCCAAGCCAAGTTGCTGATTAAAACTGTGAAATCATTAGTCATTTAACTGTCATCCATGTTATCCGAACAGTCTAGCCTCATGGCTATTTCTAAAAGATTTGTGATTTGCCAAAAGAAAAAGGGCAAAAAAAATTAAGCTCAAAACAACATTCGCTGTGCTCTGCGATGGTGATTGTTACTTTATTACACATATTTCCTCAATTAAAAACAAATTGATTTATTTTGTAAAAACAATTTGCGTGCAGCAGGCAAAAGAAGCAATGGAGACCTCAAAACCCAGACAAAGTCACCGAGCGGTGAGTCAACTCTTTTACGTATATGACAACATAAAAGGGTTGTTGGATGCGTGTCGGTCTGATAGCGTGAGTCTGTACATTCGGTGCAGTCTTCACAGAGAAATCAAAGATACACAGATACATGGTGACATTATTCTTTTTTTCCCCCACAGATTGTCCTGTCGAGACTCAGCTCAGTGAACTGACTCCTGCACAGACATCTGTGGCTTTTTGCCTGCAGCGTACACACACTAAAAAAGATTAGACTAAACCAGACCAGGTAGCCTTGGCAAAACACAGATGGGGCCAGGGTGATGAGAGTTTGCCTGTGTCTATGTATGTGTGTCTGGGCACAGAGATGAAGAGGAGGCAATCTCATCTCAGGGGTATTTCAAAAAGAGAGGTGGATTGCTGTTGTAATTGCTGAGTGCTCTTTTCCACTTAAGTAGAATCATGCAAAGCTTTTAGCATATTTTCCCTCATACATTAAATGACATGTTTTGCATATAACCATTCATAAAGACAGATTGCTTTTCATTTAAAATCCTAATACTAATTACACAGTCTTCTCTTGGGTTTAATTTCACATGAAACATTACAAGACAGAACGTGGTAGTGGAAAACATGTATCTTCTATTACCACACTTGACTGACGTACTTGCAACATTTTGCACACATTTTTCCACTATATGTATTTTAAGTTTCAATTCAAAATACCAAAATGCAAATGAGCTGCTGCTGCTGCTGCTGCTGCTGCTGCTGCTGCTGCTGCTGCTGCTGCTGCTGCTGC
>JAPQRN010000008.1:15696141-15714727 GCA_037367275.1 Coranthus polyacanthus | reverse complement strand
AACTTAAAGACGCACTGCTTACTCTGAAGCAGCGTCCTCTCTCTGTATGTAGTCACCACCGTTGAGCAACGTTGTGATCTGATTGGGGTTACATGTTATGAGTAAAAGCGTGTGAACACAGAAATGAGAGAAGAACATTTATTTATTGTAGCACCTATTATTTATAATATGTTTGACTGTGAAAACTGACTTTGTTGAAATGTTACTGAACTGTACTTTATTCATTTGATTCGACAGTCGTAGCTTAAAGTTTTGTGTTTTTGTTGTGTTCACTCTAAACTTTGACATTTTAATTGAAGATTTTAGTTTTACTGGAAATGTACATCACTTCCAAATATTGCTAATCTGTCTTCTTGATTGCTAAGAATCTTTACTGACTCTGCAAAAAACACATTGGTTGTCCCCTGTTTTTGATGCCGTGAACTACCTGCTTAACACTACACGGCAGAGTCGGTGACTGGCTGGTGAAACTGGTGAAATATGTGGCCTATCAGCAGAATGAATGAATGCTAATGTTGCTGCGTGTCAGATGGATGAGAAGAAAACGGAAGCTGCTCGCAAATCAGTAGGTGAATATATGTGATGTTTACAGCGTGTTGCGCTGCCTCCATGAAGTCAAAAATATATTAAGGAGACTAAGTAGAATGTGTTGTAAAGCATGTAGCACATGTATATTTTTCATGCGAATTGTATGCTAATGTTTTTTAAGGTAATCAGACAGCAGAAGGTCTCTCAGTTCCCATTGTGCCGGTTGATTGCTTGTTCTTTTCTCTCCAGGTATTTTCTTCATCTTATATAGCTTAGCTTGTCCTTCACCCCCTCCTTTTGACCTTCCTTACACTCTGTGCAATTACAGTATGTGAATGAAAAGCTGTGCATTATGTTTCCATTTCTACTATATTCTTAAGGGAATGCTGCATTAATGCATTTTAATCTATTACTTATGCACACGCAGTATAGGTTCCTTCCCCCTAATCATCTCCACACACCCTAATCCTCCAAAAAGATAAATAAATTAACAAATAAATATGAAAATCATCAGGGAAGCTCTCCGACACAGCAGGCAACAGTAAGTGCATGTAATAAAGTTGAATCAGTCTTGAGTGCAAAGCAGTATTCTCCTTTTGCCTTAAATATTTGTGTCTTATTTTGTTTGTTTATTCTGTTGGCTGTGTCGCATCCCTGCTGCGCAAAGTGGACATCAGCCACCGCTTGAAGTCACATTGCCTACCAGTTAATTAGCGATAAACATCTGCTTTGAGGTGAAGGCTAAAATGGCAGAAAATAAAATGTCCTGCTTAGATCATCACCGCAGAGTTGGCTTTTAAACAGATACAGTTTGTAAAAGTGTACAAAGACAGAGGAGGGGGGGGGGGGGGGCTGCCAAACAGACTTGTGTTTTTTAGCTGTATGAACCACAGCAGATTCCCCCCATGTGTCCAATACATACATACAACTGTAGTTGGTTTAGCAATCAAGAATGTCTCCAGAAAACATGTGGGATTAACCCAGTTTTGGTTAGAGTTTCAAAGGGTCCTGAGGAGGCTCAAGCCCATGGGAATAATGATAAATGTCATTTTGCTTTGCTGTTCTGAGGAATGCTTCCCTGGGATGTTACAAACAGACTCTAATCTTCAATCAGTTGGTTCTAGGGGTGGCAGAAAATATTGATATGCCAATATATTGTTTCATGTAATTATCAGTTGCCCTGTCGATTACCGGGATTACTTACCTGAGTGTCTATCCACATTTTTTTGTTCATTGTTTCATGTCTCAATTACTGTGACCAGACAATGCGGAGGATAAATTCATCATTTCTGCTTTGTTGCTCCCTCAAGGGTATTTTTTCTTCTTAGGTTACACAGACATTGGGATGTGGACGATTGTCTTGCAATTTATCACATATCACCGTATCACAGAACTGCAGGATTGAGACACCATCGTTATCGTGCGATTCCCACCCTTTGTTTGTACTGATGCTTGGTCAACAAAATCGTACAACACAGAGACCTCTTGAACACATAATACGCAGACATTTATTCACACAATTAGTCCTCTCTCTGCATTGCTATTGTTTAATTAACTGAAGCTCTCTCGGCATCAGAGAGCTCTAAATGAATTGCAGTGAACACCACTGGAAGTATTGAAGTCTTTTATTAACAGTACGTCTGCCTGACTTTCCTTTTTTAGCGCCTTTTTAATAGCACTCTAACCACAGCCTGTGGTCTCAGTCATGCAGCTCCGTCTGTCTAACGTGGTTTTCATGCACCACTAAAACCAACAAACTACTGTCGGCACATGCTCAAATAGCCCATTAAATAAAGGAGGTCCCTTTTTATGTTCCTGTTAGCTTAATATGGACTGTGGATAAATGGGAAGTCGGGGCCACAGTGAGAGTACAGGGCGCGCTTGTAAGTAATGCCGTCGTGTCAGCGCTGAATCCGGTCTCTAAAAACAAGCAACACCAGACATTTAAGAGACAGAGAGGTTAAGAAAGATTGTACTGCCAGCCAGGAGGAAAGACGGAGGAAGAGTAAATAAAATGTCACACACTGTCACTGCTCAGTGTTCTACTGAACTCTTCTTGTATCCCTGCATGACATTACACATACCCTTGCAGATGCTTTACGTTTGTATCTTGAGGGATTAGCAGACGTAGGGCAAACAGAGACGCATCATGTTCTGTTAGTGTTCTTTTACTGATAGCAGGAGGTTGAAACCTCAAACAACCTCTTGCCTTTGCACTTACTGCCTCCTGCCAGAGCCTCACTCCATCTCTCCATCTCTTCTCTGGGTTTGTAACATTTTACTGGATTTTATAGGAAGCCTGCTGGGCCCGCTTCAATGCAGACATGCTCAGTAAGGTCGTGGGAGCATTAGGGATAGCCCCAGTTGTCTGTGAGAGCAGTAGTGAGAGATGCTGAAAGTGCAGAGGGAAATGTGACTGTGATTCTCATATTCTGCTTGAAGCCACTGATCCACTTTATATTTTATCCTACAACTCCCATACCATAAATGTCTCGGCGAGAATTCCTCTGACAGCTAATTAACATAATTGCCTTCAAACTTTAATAATTTCTCTTCCGTGTGAGTTTAAAGGAGTAAATGCTATGTTTAAGGGGGCAAACGGAAAGAAGACAGATATCAGAAGGAAACTGCTGTGCCACTGTGTGACCTACTATGTGAAGCACAAAAGGAAAAGATAAAAACTAAATAAGAAGTAGGAAGGACAATTTCTTTCTGCCACTTGTTTTTTCTTTTTTTAAAAAAAAAAAAAAAAAAAAACTCTATTCCTGTATAGAGATAGAGAAAGACTGAGTTCCTCATAAACTGTGTGAGAGCATCCATAATTGATGCTCTGTCTGTGGCCGTGGTCTTATTGCAGAGGCCCTTTAGGGGACAGCACATCTCCTTACAGGGACAAGACGGAGCTTTTACTCTTTCTCTATATAGTGGTCTACAAGTTTTTAATAGTGCAACCTGATGTGTGTGTGAGGCTTGCATGCCTTTTTTGTGGGTTTTTCTTAACATTATTGGTGTGCTTGAATTATTGAGAATTTAGCAGAAAAATACTGACTCACATTTCGGACCCCTTTGTCCACGTGCTTGTTAAAAGATAATCTATGGGAGTGTTGTTGCATGTGAGGTTGTTGAGTTTTATCTCCAGTCTAAATTGGCTCTTGTAATCTGTTTACAGGAAGTCATCTGGACAAGGCAGCAAGGCTGGAGAATTCAACTAAACCAGAACGCTATGAGACTACCATACCTCTGCTGCTGAAAGGCGAGGAGCGCAGACCTCTCAGCCAGCTCACAGCTGGGGTAAATACTCAAATGACAACTTAGCAGCACTAGCCTACTGCTAATAAACTCGCCCACGAAGCAGCCTACCTGATGCCAGCGTTCTCCCAAGAACTCATCCAAGTACAGATATCTGGCTTTTCCTTTGACATAACCACAATATATACCCCTCTCCCTTGTGCGTGCTTCCCCGTCTGCTTGGATTATTCAGTAGAAATCCCCTTTCCTCAGCTTTGTTTATCCACTGCTCTTTCCCTGTTGTGGTTTCTCTCCCTGGTAACTCCTTCTCTTTTGCTTTGAATGTGCCCGCCTTTGTTTGTTGAATGCAAGTTTGGCCTGTAGGCGGTACATGTTGCGAAACAATTTCAGAACCTCCTCAGCCTTTCATCACTTCTGCCAGTCAGCAATGCACTAACCTGCTTCAGTAAAAATCCAGATGACACCTGAGTGATAGTGTCATGTGTTTTTTTTCTCTGCGGTGAATCATTACATAAAAAGATGAAAGTTGAAATTTGATAAAAAAGATGCGTATATAGCACATATGCACACTCAAATCAGCTCTTCCTGGACTCATTCTTGAATGCTTAGGCAGGAAAAGCCAACATGCCCAACCTACTAATGCTGGAAATAAAATGTTTGAAGTTCAGCATCCCCCACCACAACTTAAGGAAACTTTTCCAGAGGAGGGAAGTGCGTAGGTGTAAAGTACTCCCTAAGCAATCAAACATTTTTCCTGGTGCAGGGAAGTCACCGTCTGCGAGAGTTGTGTTTTTCTAGCTTTATGCTCTGTCAAAGTCAGTAAGTGAAGGGCAGTGATGTTAATTACAAAAACTGTATACTGCCTACTATAGAAAACTTGTCACATATTCTAGGCATCAGGGAAAAAGTAACATCTAGTTTATCGAAATGGAAGTAATTAATAATTCAGCCAGTTTGAACTACATCCGATAGGCTTAACTACTAGCTACTGCTGACTTTAGGCATTTCACTTGAGGGTGATACCAGGTTTTACAGAAGGCTATCTTTACAATGACCTTCCCAAATTAAAGTGACCGCTAGAGCGCCTTATGATCGCCTTATCAGAGACTGCACTAAGAGTTAAACCTCTCTTGATAACAGATTTATTTAGCCGGCCTCTGTACAAACAGAAGGTTATCGAGCAGTTATAAAGTATTTCTGAGTCATTGCTTATAGTCTTTGCTGAAAAAGTGAGGTGATATCAACTGAACACACACACACACAAAGCAGCAGCAACACTCACTGACCTCAGATAGAGCTGAAGTCCTCCTGAAAAAACATAAGCCTAGGACATGTCTGACCCAGGACATGTCACTGGGGCAACATGACAGACTTCCCCTGAATATAAAGCATTGAAATACAAGTCTATTTCTCAATGTGCACATCTGACAATTTACTCTTTCTGTTACTCCTTGCTGCACAAGATATCTCTTGTCTTTATTTCCCATGTCTTTTTCTTCTTTTTTTTTTTTTTTTCTTTTGGTGCTCTGGTTGTAAAAATGCTCCGATGGACCACAGGCAAGAATAGTCCTTGTTTCTATCCCGTCGTTCAAGAAAGCAATTTTCTGAAGAGCACATCTCGAAACATCTCATACATGTATACACACTTTTGTTACAGATTTTGGTGTTCTAAAAGAAATCTCCTCATCACCTTCTTTTCTTGGGCCCTTTGCAAAAATAAATCAGTGGCTGTTCCTGATCTAAACTGCAACATTTTTCCAAAGACCAATATCAGACTCACAAATATTAAACTTCAACTTCAATATTTGCCAATAACAGCCTCTTCTACAGTACAATTTAAAAGAGTGTAAAGTTGGTTGAAGTTTGCGTCTGTATACTGTTGAAGCTGAACTCCATTGCATCTACTTTTGTGTCATATGCAGACCAGGCAACTGTAGGATGTGAAAGGTCTCTTCCTGTTCCTCTCACTCCATTGTACCTTGCCACATCCTGCTTTGTATTCAGCCTGTGTGTCAGAGTAAGGCAAAACTTCACACAAATGCTGATCCAGAGTCTGGGTGGGCAATATCCGGACACCACATCAACACTCATGCCGTGTTTTTGTGTTTCAGAGGTATCCAACGTCACTCCAGCTGCTTGTACGGGCGGAAGGTGAACAGCTGATCCTGTTGCTGGAAAAAAATGAGTGAGTTTTCCTTTGTTTTGAGCAATCGGACAGCAGACACTTGACATGCATTATGTTAGTCACACATGGGGCAAATGAATGAACCGTAATACAAACATCTACAGATTGTTCTGTCTTCTGTGTCGCACCAAAATGAATCTACCTTCACAGTTATCTGGAGTTTTCCTGATATTCCAGATTGTAGTCGATTCGATAAAACCCAGATTGTTTTTCCTGGTATTTTCTCATTCATCCTCCTCTACCAAAAAAACCAAGAGACAAACCAGGTATGAACCAAACTGAACTGAACTATGCAGAATTGTTACACCTCTGGAATGAACCCTCGCCATGGCCGGCTGGAATTACGTATGCAAGAGAAGTATAAGTTGCATGTGTCTGGGCTATGATATAGTGTATTAAAGAAAGGAGAAAATAATATGTCCCCTAGTGATTGGACTCTTTTATGGTTCAGCCTATCTGAAGGGCCAAGAGATGAAAGCTGATAAAGAAGAAGGCAGAAAAGAACTCTGAGGACAAGCTCATCCTCCCCTCCTTTGCTTTTCCTCGCCTCTCATCCCTCCACTCCCTTCCAGACTGCGGAAAATAACACAGTCAACTGTGAAACGAGGGTTGGAGATCATGTGGAGTTCATAAATATGTAGATGCACATACACATACTAACTGTTTCATATCGAATGGGAACAGTACCAGGTGACAAATCCAGGAAACTTCACTAGAATGATGACATTGCTGATTCAGGTCTTGTTCCTGCCAGCTGCCAGTGTTTCTTATTCAGAGGAAGTGGAAATGTAATATTTTATCTTGCTGCTTTGGGACACAGATATTGACACTGGGATGATAGATCTGGTCCACTACTAGATGGACCGCCAGTACTGGTAACTCTAGAATAAACATAGTTCAGACCACTGAGATTTTCAGATTGCATCCTTTTCAATAGCTTTGGTTGAGGCTCAGAATATATAAGAAAAGTATTTTTTTATTGAGATACTGAAGTATTGATTCTTCTACATGCCAAAGACTCAAACACATGACTCTATGACAATTTGAGATTTAAATGGACAATCTCAACAGATTGTCTCCAAAATGACATTTCTATATAATTACATTGTATATAGAATATACCTTGACATTACTCAGATTGACTGGCTGTCTCTGGGAAAAATAGGGTTTGAAATTTGTTGGTTTAGACTTCTCTTTTTTATTATCAGAAACAATTGTGTTCGACCAAAACCAGTTTTGTCTTGTCTCAAATGTAAGCTACTGCTGCTAGTCAGCCAAACAATGTCTGTTGAGATGACGTCACTCACGACGCACGTCAACAGGAAGACAGACTGTGTGACAAAGAAAATCATTTTCTATTTAGAGAGAAAAAGGCATGCAAATTAGCATTTTAGTCACTACTCAAAAGTGGCTAAAAGTAAAGAAATAAAGTAGCTAAGTCGCTAGGTGCCTTTATAAAAACAAATGCCAAGGGAATCTTGAAAAGTTGATCAAATGTAGTCTGGCTCACAGGATGTACTCTGCTGGAGTAATCCTGCCATTCGGTGACTATTTCAGTCGACATCCTCGTCCTTTACGCTATCTGCATGTTACCATTTTCAAAGTCTCCTTCGCTACGTGACAGAACAACAACCTCTGAGGTAACAACTACATGCTGAAAATGGTGAGTTTTGGCAAAGACACATCTTTTCATGTGGTGCTTTCTTTTGTGGGAATTTAGTCATTTTAATACCATAGCTTGCCTCCCCGTGTGCTAATCCTCCACCAAGACAACTCCTCCCCTGCAAAGGGACTGATTGTGTGCTTAGCTCCACCCAAGATAATTGTGATCCATTTAAAAAATAGCCAAACCAGCTAAACAACCCAGTGAGTTCATTTCCCTATTTCCCTATAGTGGATGGTGCCAGACCTAAAACTAAAAAAAGCTAAAACTAGCAACAAAACTTCTACGTTTGCATCACTGGCTACACAAGTAGACAGACATTTAATTCAAAAGTAACACTCCCTCTATTTTTATTTTACTACGTCCACACCTCAGTATATTGTGTGAATCGTCACAGTCAATCAACCAATTCAAATTTTCTGCCAAATGAATTCAAAAGTTCCTCTTTTTAACATCCCTGCTTAGAAATTCTGCGTTCCATAGAGAAAACACTGTCCCGATTGACCTTTCCCATCCACCGTCTCAGTGTGACCTCTCGTGACCCCAGCATCAGCTGTGAATCATCCGTCACCAGCCTGGGGCCTGGTAACATGCTGCCATTCCCATCCGGCCTGTTCCCTGTCAGACCAGATGTGTCCTCTGATATCGCTTCAGCAGTTCAGCCAAATCAGAACAGGTGGTCTCTGACCTCTACGTGTGTCTGTTTGGTTGAGGCTGTGACCGTTCTGTCTGAGGAGAACGGCGATGACGATGCATGAAAAGAAAATGTCATCATTTGGAGATGCCTTAATTCAAGTCTTTCACCTGCCAATACCCACGATGACAGGTGTATTTATGTTTTTATTTGTACCCAAAGCTGTGTCCTGGCTGCAATCACAGACACAGGTCGTCAATGTGGATTTCTTCACAGTTTAATTCTGCAGCGCTTGAAGTAGATTTGTCTTGTAACGACAGAGGATGAGCTTTTACTAATACTAACCCATAAAACACGTCATGATTAACTCTCATATGGAACTTAACCATCAGTTCGGGAGATGCCTACAAATAAGTAGAGGTGAAGAATTCAACCAAATCGAAGAATTATTGGAACGTATACATTCTATTTTTATTGTACTTTAAATTAATGATGGAAATATTAAAATCACCGACTGTTAATATGGAAATTGTAAGGGAAAACATACCAGTGCACCTTGAAGTGTTCTGTAAGTTTATAGATTTGAGTGCAGCAAACTCACTTTGCAGGTTTACTCTCAAGTCTCATCCTATTTTGCTTGAATCTGCTGAGCCCGTGCAGTTTGTTGATTTGGCACCGCTACAGAGAACACCTGTTCCAAGGCCAGTGTGAAATGATCTCGGTCCACACCAATATAAACAAGCTACCACATCCAATTAATAAACCTCTGTCTGTTAGCCACTTGGCCCTGTCCCAAGAAAATTTGGCTACAGCAAGACAGGTACAAATCTACTGAGGAAAAAAGTCAGCAGGGGTCTTGTGTGTGAGTATTCAAGATTCAAGAAACACCTTGAAACACAAAGAAATTCTTCTGTGGTTACATGACTCAATCAAAGTCAAAGATAAACAAAGGTAACTTTAAACTAATGAAAATAAGAAGTAAAATCACCAAAAATGTGTGTGTGTGTGTGTGTGTGACAGTCTTTTTGTTTTGTGTTTTTGTGTAGATTTTGTGTTTGTTCCATAAAACCTCAGCTTGTGCTGAATCTGATTTCTCCATCTGTCTGAACATTTGGGTGGTGGAGGCCAACTCTTTTTTTTTTTGTCTCTGCTGAGATCAAACTGTCTAAAAAATATACTAGTGAGTCTGATACCACTAGATCTATCTCCAGAAGTGTGTCGCAGTTGCAAGACGAGCCTTGGAAGGGTCTGCTTAGAATGTCCCGTATGAATGTCTGTGCAACAAAAGGCCCGCTCAGAGTTCGAGTTAGTCCCTTAGCGTTCGTTGTGAGTTCTGATTCTGTCAGCTATGTAATGAAGCAGCACACTTAGCTCAGTCTGGCCTGTCTCCTTAAGTCCACTCACATGCCATTACCCTCTTTTTTCCTCATTCAAAATCGGAAACTTAGTGTGGCTGGAAAGGGAAAACTGTTTTCCCATTAGCCTTTCATGCTTTTCTTTTTCTTTAGAGCCATGGGAATGGCAGTGTCGTATACAATATTTAAGGTCTGACATGTCATACAGTGCAAACAGTGCCAGACAGACACGCAGACTTGTGCCAGCAGCTACTACTTTGATGTATAGCATTGATCAATGGCACAGTTGGCCAGCTTCAAATGATTAATGGTGGCTGTATAGGACATTCCACATTAGTCTTGATTAAAGACTTCAATAGGACTGTCTGGGAGATCAAAGTTGTTTGTATGTGTGTGTGTCTGTGTGAAAGAGAATACGCATCAGGGCCCATTTTGTAAACTTTTCTATAATAAGCTTTAGCATTTCTGGTTTCCCCGATTTTCATTTCTTATGAACATAGTAATTTGAGATAAGTTGTGCCCATTTAAATTTGAGAGGGCTCAGTTCTTAGAGCTGAATGTGGATTTGGGACCTGGATCTTGGAGTCCACATCCTTACAGCAGCTTTGTGAGGTTGTACATAAGTACAGCATTGCTTTGAGATGGAAGGTAATGCAGTAATATTTCTGTGTGGCTTCTGTCACTTTTTGCATAACAGAATAATATAAATGGCTTGGATTTATTGTATTTTGATTCATTTAAATCTTGATCCATAAAGACAATCACTTTTCATGAATGACCTAACATTTAAATCTTTACTATATTGTTTTAAATTTTGCTCTTCTCTTTCATTTGTTAAAGTAGTTTTCTTGCCACACATCTGTTGCCATTGTGAATAACTTCTGTCCGATTTAACCAATCTGTTGAAATTAAAAAAAAACATTTTTTGTGCTTTTCACCTTGAACACAAAGCGTCTCTAACTAGCTCCTCAAACTAGCTCTCTACAGAAGACATGTGTTTCCCAGTGAGAGCATTTCCTTTCATTCTTCTGTGGCAGGAAAGAAAAGAGGAAAAGGCCCTTTTCAAACACATGGCCACATCTAAACAACATCATTATGTTTTGCACAAGAAAAAATCCCCATAGCAACATCCTTTTCTGTGGGAAAGGAGATGCACTCCATTTCAATAACACAGCTGACAATGCTGGGATCTCTCTCAATACGTGATACCGCGCAGGAGGTATATTATTACCGAGTCCAGTCAATAAGAAGAAGCTAGGGCCAGACAAAGACAGATCTTTAATTGGATCTGTCAATAGAATGAGATAAGTTGAACTGTATGTGACTCTGTCCTTCAGTGGCGATATTTGAGTGGAATATAACTACCTGTTTGCCTGTCAACTTGGTTGCTTAATCGGGATTATGAAATGACTATTATTTGTAACTAGCAGTAATGAGTAGGTTTCTGTGCAGCACAAATAAGCCTGTGCTGACCTAATGACCTAAATGAGAGTAGATGGTTGCAGTAGATGCTGAGCAACAGCAGCAAACTTCCATGGTAGCACTTTGGCAACTTCAGCTTCTTCTTCTTGGGCCAACTCTTCCGTCAGCCCCACTTTTTATGTCCTCCCATGTTTGTGACTGCTGTTGTGATGCTGTCTCTCCGTGACAGGTCTCCCTGTTTCTCTGTCTACATCCAGGTTTTTCAAGCCCTCCCCCTTCCCTTCCCCTTGCTGTCTCTTTCCATCCCTCCCTCTTCCCTCACCTCCCACGCTCTCCACATGCATGCTTCTGCTTTCACCGAGCAGCTCTTCTGTCACCATGCAACCTGAGACCTTGTCAAAGCCACCAGTGGGGAACATTGGACCCCAGGCTGCAGTTTGATGCCAACACATGTGTACCTGCACACCGGTGCCAAGTCTCTGTATGACTTTGCTTTGTATGCCAAGGCATTTTGTTCAGCCTGTCGCAATCAATTCACGGATTATTACAAGGTTAACCACTACTCACCTGCAAGCGAAGGGATTTTCTATTAGCTGTTTCACTTCTTTTTGTTTCACTGTGTTTGCTGTTGCTCTTAATGGATGACATAACTGATGTTCGGTTTAGGACTGTGATATCTTGAGTAGTGAATAACCTCATTACTGTTATGCTAGTTAATTGCTTGGTTTGTCTGAAATAGAAAAGTTTAATAGTGAAAAATACTCCTTGAGCCCATAGTGATATTGACATAGCTTGTTTTATGTAACAAATAGTCAAATGATGCGTCCTTTATCAGGTGGTGGTCAAGCGAGCAATAGACTGAATGGGGAGAGCGAGCAGCGATAGCAAGACAAATAGAAAAATATAACTTTTCTGATTGTTTCACAGCGGTTATGTTCAAATAAACACACCAACACCATTGGAAAATACAGGCAGAGATTAGGGTCTGCAGGTAAATTCAGTACACCACAGACATCTAGAGGCTCAGAAAGGATTGTTACTGTACAAGTTTTTATGTGATATAATTCAGGAAAATATTTTGCCTCTAAATGAGCATAATGATTAATCAGTTCATCCACTATGATTTCATCTTAAGTTTCATATTCTTCTCACTGTATTTTTAGCTACTGAAAGCAATTGAAAAATGTCACAAAACATTCTGCTCCATAATTGTACTATTGATCCGATGATCTGTTAGTTTTCCATGCTGGTTTTTAGCAGTGACATTGTAGTTTTGCTTAAGCTCATATAATCCTATTTTGCCTCCTGTGCCATCTTTAATTAGTTGGCAGAAGAGTTTGCGGTTAATGCAGAGCGTCCTTGGGGAAAGTTGCCCACTCTTGAAGGACAGCAAGAGAAAGAGAGAGAGAAGTCTTAGGTGTTACTCGGGAAAAAGATTAGAGTGGTACTTTTTTGACCGCTTGGATCAAAGCCAAGCACCAGAGCCAAGAAGCTCAAAGTCTATCTCTTTTTTCTGTCTCTCTTTAAGTTTTTTTTTTTTCTGTCCGAGGTTCACTTTCCGCTTTTTTCATGTCTCGTTCCCTAAAAGTGTGATTGATTTTTCCATATCCAGTGATGTTAAGGGAAGATCTGTGTTGAACCAGCGTTCACCCATGTTATTGCAGCCATGAAGTAAATCATACACATCTGTCTGGTAAGAGTCAGAAAAAAGTTATTGACATATTAATCCAATTTTGTAGCTGGAAGCAACTTGAGCATAATAAGATGTTCAAGAACACTGAGGAAAAATGGACCAAAATTCTACAACATGTACTCCATTTAATTCTGCTTTCGTTGAAACTAAATAAAACTCTTTAAAGATATTGCAAACACGGTATGTCAGCATATGGCATCATCTATTTGTTCGCTGCTCCAGACCTATTTTTAGGGGCCCCGCAGCAGCGTGGAGGATGGTGCGGATGTTGTCACGGCACTTAGAAAATAAAGGTTGTGTTTAATGTTTTGTGTCTGTTCTTGTGGGTATGTTCGTTCATTTCTCATTCATGGGAGGGCACATTCAGCGGAACATCTCCCAATTTTAACTGCTTTTAACCTCACATGTACTGCACAGAGAGTGGGTCACCTGTCAAGGGTGTACGTATCCAAATGAGAGCACGGATGGGATGGTTTTGCAGCCATAAAATGCAGTCTGCAGTCCTTTTTATGCATTTTAGATCACTCTGTATGTCATCAGTGGAATGAACCATTGCTTTGGTGTAGGTGATCAGATAATGTATTCTGCATTAGAGTTTTTGATATGGTAGAGTGAGGCTACAGATGTTGATGATGCATAATGTGTGTATTTATCCAGGGCATCATTTATCTAGATCAGCAGGAAACATCGTGGAGAGTAAGCATGAGTGATTACATTGCTGCTCGTTACACATAGATTCCTCAAGATAATAAAATGCATGTGTGACCATACCTATATATTATAATGCTCATACACACATCTGTCTAGGATACGATGCACCCATTAGAGCACAATTTGTCATCGAACTACAATTCCTGAGTCTGCAGCAGACCGTATCATACTCGCATTTCACACAGAGGACGCACACAGGCTCCCAGAACCCTTTGCCATAAAAGCTTAGTATAAAAGTTTGAATTCTTTTTCAAAGCAGAAATTGCTTTGTGTATGATTAACACCCTCTTCTATATCTCAGGTCTGCACAAAGAATAGGTCATTTGTAGAGGACCCATGAGAAATAAAGACTACACTGCCTGAGACAGCACAGCTCAGCAGCTGTTTTTGCACACTCTCACAGGTGTTTATCTGATGTGGTTAATCCTTCAGCAATATCACTCACCAGGACATCAGCCCATGCAGGTGATAGAAAATGCAGAAAGCAGGATTATTGAAATCACTGCTGATGCAGCTTCTCAAAAGCTCAAGACACCAGTCTGCAACATTTTTGATTAGTGTTTTTCGATATATTTTCCAGTCGAGGTTGCCTGATAGTGGATTTTTAAAGGCTGGCTAGCTGGCTGGATGGAGGGAGGGATGGATGGAACAGGAAAAAACAGATAGCCAATTAATCGGCCAACATAATCACGCCCGTCTCCTGAAAATGTCAGAAATGAACAATGAACAATCTTTGACTTTATTAGAAACTGGATAAACACTGAACTGAATATCGAAGTCAAAGTAATTAATCAATAAATCTGGAAGTTAGCATCAACTGTACAACAGACAGTCTCTAATTCCAGTTGTGAACGATTGGAGCTAAGTTTTTAAAAAGTCCTGTTGGCACCAATTAATCAACCAATCAGTTTCCAGATTTTCCCTCCGATCAGTCTCTCCAAAATCTCCACTTCACTCCTGTTCTTATATGCTTCAATTGAACATACATTAAGCATGTGCACCTGTATGAAAGAAGAGCAGCGTTTCAGATCTCTGGCAAGACATGCCGGTTTTACCAAGCAGGTTAATCAGTCAAGAGTAGCCGTTAACGTCAAACTTCAGCCCACGGACACGCATAAATTACTTCTGTGCACATACACTAAGTCGTGTGTTCATAATAAATCCAGATGTCACACATGGAGAACACTGCAGAGGAAGTGCATCACAGAGGGGGATTTCTGCTTTGTGTGGTCTACTGTATGTTTAACTCACATGGAGGGAAGCACAATGAACCCCCCGAGATGTGTGTGTATAAACACAGAAGCACATTAAGAGATTGCAGATAGTATTGAAGAGCTGGTAGATTTGTTAAATAAATAATAAGCAGCTATAAGCAGATAAGTGATTTTTTTTTTAAACAAAAAGAGGAGTCGAAAAATGTTGGATCATTTTTATCATTTGAATGTTTGTCATTTTTATATGGTAAGGCTTGATAAGGTGTTTGATGCTACCATTAACTCACATATTTGTAATATATTCAGCGATCTGTGTAGCATACACGTTTAAATGCACATGCTTCTCCAGTTTTGGCTCTTGGCTTTGATCATATTTGAGGATATAAAGTGCTGCTTATAGTTTCCAGATTTCCGAAGGGTTTCTTTGGTCCTTTTCTTTGGTCCATTTTTTTTTCTTTTGTCCTTGTGCCTTTAGGGACTAAATGGAGAGACCACTAGATACATGACTGCTGAATGACTTAATGAATTGCAGTTTCGACACATACATGACTCTGACCACTCACAGGTCACAGCTATCAGAGAAATGTCAAGTGTTTGACAGCCGGAACCCAAAATCACAGCGCTGATTTACTTAAAAGCAATTTGTTGTTTTGCCACCCATAGCCTGCCCAATAATTGCCCACTCTATTGCTAGCTGCCATGATGGTTCACGTTACACTGCATCAGCATCAGTGACAGATTGTTCACCCTGATCCTTATTTTAAAATGATACATCAGTGCCAAGTGAAAGTTTCCATCTCCACCATGTTTGCAAGGTAATGGGGTGGAGAATGACAGATTATATGCTATTATCTTATTGGAGAATCAGCGCAGCATCCATGAAAGTGCGAAGTGGGCTTAATGATGTGAGACATTTTTTAAGAGCAGGGGAACAATGTTTCATGGGGTCCACGACTGCATTGCCGATGGTCTGGGATGTGTGCAGTCAGTGAAGTGACTGTGTGATATTAAAGCAGTTGCTCTGTGGAGCAAAAGCGCATAAGTTCCTCACACTTGAATTTTAAAACATCATGGATGTTCACACTGATAAACACTGTATTATTTTATATGGGTTTTTTTTCTGTTTTTGTGTGTGCTTGTGAGGGGGGTAAAAATCAAAGACTGAGAGAGACAAAAATAAAAGGGGAGAAAAATGAAAGACAGAAAAATCTTCAATATTTCTTCTGCTCAGCTTTTAATTGCAAAAATTCCCTGAAGACAAAAAAGTATGGCTGAACAATGAGGCTGCCCAGGGGAGCATCCATAGATTAATTGGACAGATAGGAACCCTCTGACATTAACATTTATGCATTTGTTTACTGTTTTTCAATGAATAATAATAGGCCACCTCCCTTGAAGATCCCTAGTCACTCATTAGTTCCGGTGTGTAGCTTGTTATGGATGGGAATATTGAAGCAGGAAAACAGAAAAACAGTTCATCTTTGTACTGGGCAGGCATACATAAACTATGTGTAGAGGTTGTTCAGAATATTTTTGTGTCACCAAACTTTTAATGAAGATTTGAAGTTGGTGTCCTTACGTTTTATCCACATATCAGCTTCAAGATTCAAAATAACATTTGTTTGCGATCTCGATGAGGTTAAAGGTTCAGTATATTTACATGTGTGCGTTGACATGAAGTTTGTGTCGGAGTCCGTGTCGTTTGTTGACGTTAACTAGCTAACTCCATTTCTAAGCTAACGGTAGCTAACGTTGCACACTATTGCCACCGTAGAGGCTAGAAGTGTAACCGGTGGACTTCTGTGCTGTGTTAGGACACAGACCTCCTTGGCGACGGTTTATTCTCCTGACAGATTGGAAACAAGTTCTCAAGTGCACATAACCATGTCTTGGTCCAGCTCTTTTCTAAACCCACTGACAAGACTGGTTAGACTTCAGCCCTCGTCAAGCTTGCACCAAAACAGAACAAAACATACCTTAACATGTAAGGTGATAACAAAAATATGTACATAAATATAAGAAATAAAAGGATGTTAACGGATGATAAGTCTTCCTGTGAAGTTTGAACTTCCAGCACAAACGTCACAGGAAGACTTGCAGAGCATGCACTAAGTACACAAGCATGTGTGAATCTATTAAAACTTGAACATTCATGCAAATAACCATATCTTGGGCAAATGGTGCCAAAGATAAAACTGCTCGGCCAACGGAGTTTGCATTGCAGCGACACAGTTTTCAAATTGCAACTCTGAGCATTCGGGAAGATTAAGCACATATAAAACCTCCATGTTATCCTCCATGTATAAATGATTCCCAGGATGTACAGTGCGGGAGTCAACTTACATTCATCTTTTAATTTCTAGAAATAATATTTAGAGAAAGCATCCATTGCACTGGAAAATGATCTGAGAATGAAATTGCACACCTTTTCCTCTGAAGGAAAGTAATGTAATGCAGAAAAGATATTTAAAAATTCAATTAGTGATCAATGATAGTAAGATAATTAGACATTTTCACAATACTAGTAACCCCAAATGATATGTAAACAACTTGTTGTGTCTGTTCTTCATGGCTGTAATTGCCAGATAAATTAAAGATATGTTGTACAAGTAGATAGTAAACTTAAACTGTAATTACGCATCAATAACCATGGTATATTAATCAAAAATGTGTCCAGTTTTCTTCTGGCAAGAGCATATTGTTGTAACAGCATACCACATAAAGAGTTTATGGTTCACTGCTCATTAGTGTGGTGATGTTGCCTTGAGGCATTTTGAGTTAGCGCCATCGTCATCCCGTTCCCAGAAATATTCTTTGCTCTTTTGTTAGGGTAATAAAGAATTCATACTCTCCTTTAGCCACACATTTCACTTCAGAACTGTCTAATCCTCATGTTTAGCTCTTACAGACTAGAGGCATTAATTACAACAAATAGCCTCAGCGGTGCAATATGTGGAGAAGATACCGATGCCAGAGGGTAATTTTGCACAAGTCAGAGAGTTAAAGCTTGTGTTACAACAGCTGACCGTACTCAGAGTGAGGTTATATGATTGGCCCTGATTCATGTTAAGGGTTTGCTTTAAGATGAGCGCATTTTCCCTCCCGCTGATTTAACAAACTATTCCCTTTAAAGGGTGCGGGGGGAATATGACATCATGCTCTTTGTACAGTTTTAAGGAAAAATATGTTTAGTGTGGGAATCGTTTTGTGATGTTAAATATTCCGACCGCGTTGGCCAGCAGCAATGAAACATTTCATTTTTTAACAGCTATGTGTAAGCTCACTTTCTGTTCGCCATGTCGGCGGAATATAATAACAGTGACATTTCTTTAGTAGATATTGCAGTGTTTTACACCAATACAGACATGTACTTTCAACAGAAAAATAAGTATCATCACCTCTGCACTTGATTTGTACCTGCAGACCTGTTTAAAAATTGTTCTTTGGTTTTCAACTTTTTCATTCATAAGGATATGCCAGTTAAAGAAAAAAATATGGCAAGGCAAGGCGGGACTATAAAAGAGAGTACAACTCTTTGGATTTTAAAGAAGATATGTCAATGACTGTGATTTATTTTAATTTTTTTTTTTTTTTCAGTTTTAGAAGTATATGACAAATGATACAGGGTACATATATAAATTGATCTTGTACAGTAATACATTTGCCTTTTAGTGTGCACTTGTTCAGGTGCTGTAAAGTGATCAGCAGAGTGGGGCAATTCAATATCTATACCTGCAGCACTCCAGCATTATCAAACTGTCTCCTTTCAGAGGGATGCTTTCCATTTCCCCATCACATATCAGCAGCCTCCTGTCCTCCAAGGAGAAAACTCCCATTCCCTGTCATTTGCTCCTATTACTTTCCTTCAACTCCTGTATATTATCTTTCATGGTGACGGCATTCTTCATATGTGACCAATTCGAGTAAGATAC
>JAPQRN010000008.1:15674136-15696041 GCA_037367275.1 Coranthus polyacanthus | reverse complement strand
TTACTTTCCTTCAACTCCTGTATATTATCTTTCATGGTGACGGCATTCTTCATATGTGACCAATTCGAGTAAGATACGGTCAGATGTGTCTCAGCAGGAAAATATGGTTGATGTATTTGTGAAGTTCTGTGTTTTTTTTTTTTTGTTTTTTTTTTCTGAAGGCCTTTTTTGTTCTTCTGGCTAGAGACAGCTTGCTGTATCACTGTCCCGTGACTCATCATTCACCTTTGCAGAGAGCTTGCTTCTTCCTCTGTGGTTTGTTTTACTGATGTGACTTCACTGGCCTTGGGCACCACATCACACAGAAAGCTGTGAAGCCGGAGGTGAAAGAAAGAGAGAGAGAGAGAGAGAGAGAGAGTACCCTCTTTGTGATTGAACAGTTCAAAGGCACACAGTACGTGGATCTGAACAAAATGTCAGCGTTAAAATAGACTAAGTTACGAAGCTGGCACTCTCTGTAGGTTGTTTTTTTAATGGGTGTTACCACTCCCAGACTAATCACTGGTACGTTTGTATCCTCAGGGCCGTTGTGGGTTTTTTTTTTTTTTTTTTTTTTTTATTTCTAAAAGCATTCTTGTAGAAATAACTATGAACTGTCTCATGATTTCCTTTCTCGTTTTTCTTTCTCTCATTTCCCCATGGTCAGAAGGTCATTGAGGAAAATTGCAGTCATCTGCAGGGCTACATGGACCTTAGTGAACTCGCTGCAGTTCTCTTTGAAAGTGGACAGGCTGCTCGCTGTTTGTGAATTCAAGCTAAAGAAAGAGGGATTTTGACTCATTAGGGAGCTATCTTTGCTTTGGTCAGTCAATATTTAAATAGCTTGGCACATCAGCCTACTTGTTTGATATTGGCTCGCTGCCTGCGGGAGCGTGTATATTGGAAAAGCTTTGTATGCTCTCTCCCTAATGTGACTTTTTACCTTTTGCTTTTGTGTGTGTGGCATATTTTCTAAGCCCACTAACAACATTGCTCTGTGATTGGTTTGGAACCAACTAAATGTGGCTTGACTGCTGTTTTGGGGACCTTTGTTGAATTTCATTCCCCATCTCTATAACCTCTATTATCCTCTATCAAAAAAAGGGAAAAAGCTACCATAAAACTACAAAAAATGCCATAAAATAAACAAAATCTATGTATTTTCAAATGTCTTATGTTTTAACCAACAATCAAATTCTCAGACTTGACAGGCTGAAACCAACCAGGATTTTTCTTTTTGTTAGAAAAATATTTTTTGTAGATTTGTTTACTCTTGGCTGATTAATAGATTAAATGGTTTATTGGATTTCAGTTCTTGAACAAGATAAGCACAACCCAGTTGCCATTGTACGTTTCTGCTACGCTCAGATAAATATAATAAACACATATATAACATATAAACATAATTTGTCCTTGAAGGATCCAAGGATCCGTACTTTTTTGTCTGTCCTCAGTGTTCAGGGTGTGACTGGGGTGGATGGCAGATTTACAAAATCCACATATGCCACCGGAGACTCCAGCTTGTATCCTGATTCCTGTAGATACTTAGACAATAAAAGGGCTGTGGTTAAGGTTAGGACATGATTGTGGTTTGGTTTTAATATGGATAAATACATTGCGAATCATCACATCTTTCACTAACACGAACCAAATTCAGGTTGGCGGTTCTTTTCATGAAAAAAACAGTCGACAGACAACTTACATTTTCGTTCATGGCAAAAGCGCTATGAGCATTGAAACACTATAAAGTTAATATACTGTACATGCGTGTAGAAATGTTGAGATTATAGGTATACGTACTTTGCAGAAACATACCATGGCAGCATTTTATAGTGGCGAATGGTTTGGTTAAGCATTATAATCTGCTTAACAAAACCATGTTAGTATTGTGACTGTGAGCATGTTGCTCAAATTAGCATTTAGTTCCAAGTCACCAGCGTGGCTGTAGTCTGCTCTTCTTTGAATGTAAATTCCACTAAGATAACTTGTTTGGACTCACTTTACTCACAAAACTATGCAGGAAAGGCTCCTGCCAAAATGATTACTGTGTTAAAGCTAGAGAGAGAGAGAGAGACAGATTCGGGAGGCACTCCTTTAATTCTGCAGTTCAGGGATTTTGCTGTTTTGCTCCCTCCACTCCCCCCGTCCTCCGTCTCTGTCTCTCCATGGTTTTCCCTGGCTCTGCTGGCTTTGTACACTCCAGTGCACTAACCAGAGCCAAGCATAAGCTGGAGGGACACTGAGCTGTATGTAAATCAATTTAGAACGCAGTCGTATGTGGAAATAGAATTAGACTTGTCAACCACACCTCTTTAGTTCCTCCCCTCTTCTTCTCATCTCTCTTCCACATTTGTCTCCACTTTTTCAAATCAGGCATACTGTACCATAAGTAGCAGCTATAGGAAGGCTTAGGGTTAGGCTCGTGGGGAAGAAGGGATTAAAAGAAATCACTAAGTTAGCAGTCTTCAAAGGAAGCAGAGACTGCAAGAGGAGCCACATTTCTCTCAAATGGTTTCATGCTCAAGGGGTTTTGTGTAATGGTGAGTTATTACATGAGGCACGGAGTCAAATATATGTAAATGAGGCTCTGTGCTTTAAATTTGCACAGAACATTGTATTTTCCGGATGCCAGCAAAAAAAAAGAAAGAAAGTGCGATGCTGGAAAAAAAACACAAACTCGTGTAAACAACCTGGGACGCATCCTGTTTCAGCTTCATCGATTTATGTGGTTGTAATGAGTTCTGTCTGCTAGAGTTGATTTGTTCGTTTCAAATACAACTCATCAAAACACTTGTTTGGTACAAATCTATAGCAACAGTTCTGTTTACCGCAGGCCTCACAGAAAAGTCTTTTTTCTATGTGTGGTGGGTTCTATAGAGTTTCTCAGCCGCTCTCTTTGTCTGCAAGTGCCTCTGCATTGTGTGCTACATATCTCTGGTAGCCGGTCATTGATTGTGCAAGGTACACATCAGGAATCCAATTAAGGAAAGTCAACCTAAATATACGTTCCTCTGACATGTCAAGGATCAAAGTCTGAAAGGTCAACAAAAGACACACAGCTTTTCCAAGAACGCGGCATGTTTATAGCATACTTACAAGCATTTGTGAGAAATGTCCTTGCAATTTATGAAATAAAAGACGGATTCTTTGAGAAGTTGAATTAACCCCGGAGAGGAGTGTCATATGATGGATAGAAAGGAAGGGAAATTATTTTTAAGACAAATAACTATATTCTCTGCTTCCCTGAAGAGCTATTAAAGAGCTGCTCATTCATCACCATTAACCTGGGCGACTATAAGTGAATCTTTAATTAGATGTTAGATTGTGTCTAATGAATCGCAACACACACTTAGGAGCACTGAATCGATGTTTGTTGACTCGAGCAGTTGGAAGAGATTTATGTGACATCTCTGAAAGGGAAAAAAATGCATTCTTTTATGTAACGAAAACAGAAAAGAGCACAAATAGAGTCTTGTCTATATCTGTCAGACGCTATCTGTTTCTGGTCCATTCATAAACAGTTGTGTTCTTTCATTATATGCCTTTTATAACAATATAGATGACAATTTGAATGAGCACTTGGGAAATTTATACTGGGCTTTTTGAGAGATCTCTTTTCAGGCCATTTCAAGTCAAAATTGCATTTGATTGGCTGTATGTTCCTCTCAACAAAAATAGGAATGAAGGTGCTGCTAAGAAAGGAAGCCTAATCACATATTCAGAGAGAAACAGCATGACTAAGAGAGGGAACTAAGGGAGTAGGGTTCGAAAATGTCCAATTCATCTTTCTTTTTTTTTTTTTTCCTTTTGAATAGAAAGTGCTCATTGGAAAAAGGATAAATAAAAGCCAAGCCCATGCTTTCCCGTATTTTTCTGCACTGTGGGAAACATCAGAACAGAATAGAAATGGAAACGCCAAGCAGCAGATCACCAACGGGGTCATTTTCAGATGCAAAAGACACCCAGTTCAACACCACAGAGCTGAAAGGTACCAAGCAAGGGCAGAAGGAACTCTCGTCAAAACACGCAGTAAATATTCATGGCCTTGTAAACCCTGTGTAGTCTTGCCAAGGAGTTGATTACAGACAGACTCCACCATGTAAAACCCAAAGCTTTAATACACTATGTGTCATCATACCAGGGGCCACTCTGCCCTAAGCCAGCTTTTCCCAAACCTGCACCCAAATACAACACATTTGGAGCATTTGCTTGGAATTACTGGCATAAATACTTCCTCAGCTCCAAATATGTTGATGCGACTTTTTAAGTAACACAGCTTTTGCAAAGTAGGTCCCATTGTTTGCCTATTGTTTTATTTTTTCTTTAAGCATATGAAACCGTCTAATGTGGAGACCATAAAGTGTCACCCATTTTAATGAGACATACTCAGCTAAAGTGATTACCGGCTGCTGGCTTATCAGATTTGGTTTAGCACTTGCTAATGGCATGGTAAGGCACATTAAAGCGATAATAAGTATTTAATGAAGCGAAATACAGTACGGTCAGGCTCGGGCAAGAGAGGATTGATCCCTTTTTTTTTTTTTAAAACAGGACATAAAAGTTATAACTTAACATGTAAGAATAACAAAGACAACTTTATCATCATTGGTGTAAGACCCTCCCATCTAATCTGGTTATTGGTGCATTGAAAGCTGTGTGGGATGGTGGTGCACTGTGGGATTCGAATGATTCCCACTGCGATTTGGACAAGCACCGTTTCGGATTTCAAATCCTCGACATATTTCCTTTTTTTTTTTTTTTTTTTCCCTATCCCGTACGGATGTGCAGTGGTCTTTTCTTGAATGTGTTCCGGGCTGTTTTGCGCAGAGCACACCATTTTAAAGTGGCTACTTTGCTTTGTAGTCACCTTTGGAAACACTCCACAGTGCATTGGCATAAATCTTAAATCGTGTCACATACAGGCTTGTAGAAATAAAGCTGTCAGTTTCTTGCGGTTTTCACTTGCAACTATGTTCTCTCTCTGTCTCTCTCTCACACACACACACACACACACACACACACACATCCTGAGATCATCCTGCCTGATGTCAGTGTGATTATGCAGCTGCAAAAGATGGGTGTTCCTGCTGCTCCTTTGCCAATGCTCGGGGTGGGGCTCACTGTGTCCATCTGCTCATGGCCTGAGGAAGAAAACACACAAAGTTTAAAATATGTCCTTACGCACACACACACACACACACACACACGCATGCATAGCGACACACATGCCCAAAATAATTGCCTCAGCAGGGATTCTACTCAGTCTAGCTGAATGCCAGGGGATTCAAGGACACGTACAAATCACCTAATAAATTCACAGAAAATCAAATCTCTCCAAGCCTCAGAATGCCAAATATTGCGAGCACATTATCCCTAAAATCCTCACAAGCAACACCTAATCTGCATAAAGGGTGAACTAAGAGGTTGAGTTCCTTTTCTGTGCTTTTAAAAACTTTTATTTTTTTTTTTTTTTTCTAAACTAGACCTAGGTGTTTGATGTGTTTTCCCTTTTCTTTTCTCTTCTTAGGGGCCTTTTTGCAAGCCATTACACTGAGACACATTACCGGGAGGATGGAAGTGCAGTCACTGGTGCTCACAACTTTACGGTACGGTGGCACTCGAGTGCGTTTGACATTTATGGTTGGATTGACCTACAGCGGTGCTCCAGAGTCACGCTGTAAAAAACGACACGTTAAAAATGGTCAAAAAAAGATGGATTTTTTTTTTTTCTTCATTTTTTTAAACATTAACCTTTCGGTATAGTTCATCTGAATCAAATTTACAATAGAAATAATTGGCTGATTTTATCTTTTTTTTTGTATGAACACAGAATGAGCCTGTGTATGGATTTGAAAACCTCTAGCTTTGCTGATCATGGCGTCTATCCTGTGGCCTACTTGTGTTGATAAGCTGCACTTGATGCGTGCTGGTTTTCAGCCAACATGGCCATCAGGATTTGAAATTATGGAATCTCCTCTTAGCAGCTGATGCGTGATTTATTTCAGATGTCAGCTGCATAACGCAGAGGTTTTATAGTTTTGAAATTTTCATTAGTGTTTGTTTTTATTTGGGCTTACAGGTTTCTTTCTGTGGTGTTTGATTTCAGTTTATTTTCCCTTAGTTTTGCAAGTTCATAAGTAGTTTTATTTATTTTTTATTCTGCGTGACTAGTGCGGTATTAGTGTTAGTTTTTTATTTATTATGAGGAAAGCCTAGATATATAGAAGATGAAAAAGGGAGGATAAAAGAATTCATGACATCAAATATGATTTAAAAGTCCCATATTGTGCAAAGCCATTCTGTTCTTGTTCACCTGTTAACACTGGGGGGGGGGTGGAAACTGAACTGATTATACTTACCCTTCAATTTCATTTTAGTTTGTGTTGCATTGTTCATTGTAGCTTTCATTTACTTTTTTGCTTTTGCTTTTTTCTGGTAACAAAATAATTTTTTTTCTGCCACTTTTAATTTTAGGCGCTTTCACACCTACTTCATTTGATCTGGACTTTCAGACTGTCCAGTTTGATTCAAACCAAATTTGCAGGTGGAAACCTCCCCTGGACCACTGTGTTGCCGGTCTTTGTTCAGAACCTAAAGAGGTGGTCTCGGATCAAACTGAACCATGGTTCTTTTGAAACACACTGTGCATCGCTTATGAAGCTTGTGCTCCTTGAAAATGGTTGTTCAGTTTAAATTTAATTGTAATGAAATTGCAAAATTGATGCTTGTCTTGTCTTGTCTTGCAATAAAGTATTTTTGGCTTCAGCCAAAGTAGAAGGAAGGTTTTATGGCATGACAGCAGGTAGGCATTTTAGCAGGCACTTAACAGGCGGGTAGCATTGCTATGATGTTGCAGAATATCTTGATTTATGTCACAAAAGTGCTTTCTCATTTAACACGGCAGTTTCTTGCTCGTTTTCAGCTAAATTGGATTGAAATTTCTGTTTAATTCAACAGTGGTGAAGACAGTTTGACAGCTCACTTTGTAATCTTTGGTAATTCTGCAAAGACTTCATTTCATTTTATGAAAAGTTATGCAAACAGCACTTTCAACTCTTTGTCTTTTGGCTGTAATTTTTGGTGGAAGAATGTTACAGGCATTGCATCACACTGTCAAGTATATATTGTCTCAAATAAGCTTCCTCCACTCCTGCTGTTTCTGCCGTCACTAAACTCTATCAGCCATGTGTCAATCAGTCTGCGGAAAGAAGACTCTTCCAATCCATTAGCGAATCAGTGAACATATTACGATTTTTCCGCTTCTCATTTATCCCACAAATGGGAGCATCTGCAAATTTAACCTTGCTGTTAAGTAACAAGCAACCCACCAGCAAAATTAAAAGCGAAGAGCAAAATTGATGTGTTTCCTCTCTGTTGTGCTGTTTCTAGGCACTATTCCTTGTATTTCCCCTTGAAGCATAGTGTTTGTTAGAGGACTGCAGTGTGTAGAAGCACTCTAGTCCAGTAAATGGAGCTCTATTCCGTCTTCGTCCTTCGTCCTCCTATTCCGCCTCCTCTTCTTGTGCGCGGACATAAGTATTTTCATTGAGTAGACTTAGATGTCCTCTTTTTCTTCTATGAGCCCGCTCTGCTGGAATAATGAAGGAAAAACAATTACCATATTACTGTCACTTCCCATCTGTGTCAGTTTTTCTGCTTCTTCCCTCAACTGTGTAGGTTGCATTAATTTTAGAGTCACTGTTTTTATTCAGGAGTAGGGAAGGACACAGTGTTTTACAGAGCTTGCTAATTTAAATCAACATAATTTAGGACAGCTTCATTGTACCCTGTCCTCTTTTTGATCTCAGGTAAGGACTACTGCTACAGCAAATGTGACAAGTGGCTTTTAACCACATTTTGCAGTGGGTGAAGTATGCAGAAAGCATTGCTTTTTCAGTGTAATGTTCGTTGTTTCCTTTAGCTTTTTCTTAAATACTCTCTCTTTTTCAGAATAACTGCTACTATCATGGGGTAGTGCAGGGGCAACCAAACTCTGATGTCACCCTCAGCGCCTGCTCAGGCCTTCGGTAAGGAACATTATCAACTATTTGTATTCATGCAGCATCTCAACACTGCCCTTTAACTGCTATTTGCCACTTCAGTGTTTATATTTACTTAAGTCATTCTACACAGCAGCCCATCGGTCTTAAGACCCTTTAGCGTGCTGTCAGATAGTTAGTATGTGCCACTGGTCACCCGCAGGAATTGAGGAAAATGTCACACCTCATTGTCTTTGTCCATAGAGGGACCCAGTAAATATCCGCGCTCGTTTTCTTAGTAATTGGCGTCTAGCTGTTGCTAATGACCTGCCACACGTGGAAGATTTGAGATTCAGCATAGAGCACGGAGATGCACAATTTCATCTCCTGCTTAATTAAACAGCAAAGACACACTTTTGGAAATGTTCAGTTTGCCATGAAGACCTTTTAAAAACACAGCAACAGCTAATGACAAAGAACATTAAAGCTGTTAACAACTGTGGCAAATATATTCTTGATCTCAAATAGGGTTCGTATTAAGATGTCAGCATTTCAAGATAAATGCAAAAAACGTAAGTAGTGAAGTGCAATCCTGTTGCCATCGTTTATGAATGTGAAAGAGTCTTTGTGCACAAAGCTAAGAGGAGTTCAGGTTTCTAAGGCTCCTGGTATAGTTTCATACAGCTTTCAGTAAAAGTGGGCTTAGGGAAAAAAAGGGGCTCCATCTTTTGTCTCATATTCCATTAGTGAGAGCCATTTTCAGTCAAATTCTGCAAAAAGAGGTTGGTTGTGCTTTACAGCTCTGTTTGTGCATTATTTTCTCTGCAGAGGTTTCATCACACTTGAAAACAAGACATTTATCATTGAGCCAGTGCCTGGTCCTGACACGGATGCCCACTTCATATACCGAGGAGAAGAACTCCGACTGACCCCAGGAGCATGTGGCCACGGTTTCAATATGTCCTCTGCTGGGCCCAAAAACCACATCATAAGCCCCTTCCAATCCTTCCACTCCAGGGTAAGATTATGTTTTTGTATCACAGAGCTTGAAATGGAGCCAACTTGTATGGCATCATTCAGACGTATAATATTATATTTTAACATGTTTGTAATATTTAATTGTTGATCATTTGGGTAGGTTAAAACTAAATGTCACTTGATGAAAGATAAATAGTTGTTTGACCGAAGATCAGCACTTTGGCCTGCTGCCCAGGTTGGATAAGTTCCCTAAAGGGCATGCCTTTGGCTCATTTTATCTCTGTTCAGAGCCCAAATTTTAACGCTCACACAGAAGGTTTGGCCAATAATTTGTATGGAGCAGGTGCAGCATCCATCTGCCCCACAGTCCTGGACATTAAAAAAAAAACTCAATTCATGTCAGGTAGGAAGACTTATGAACATGAAGTCTCTAACGACCCCTGGCTAATTTTTGAATTTTATGTTCTCAGTTTCACCTTAAAGGACAGGACATAGGACGGGACAAAAAGACACAAATTCACCAAATTACCCTGTATGACCTGGCATGACTAATATGCTCTTGTGTTCATATTACTGCCAGTGAAATGAGATGAAAGGGCAGGTGTTTTAACTGAGGCATTCGGCTTGAAATTAATACATTTTTTGGAAGCAGAAAAGGGTTGTTCAGTATCCACGGGAAGCTGGAATACACCAGTATGAGGTCCTGTTATTTGGCAGTGATCAAAAGCTACAGTAACTGGATGATCAAGTTGATAAAAAATTCGCTTTATTTGGATAGTCCTGTGCAGAGCGTAACATTTCACCAGCTTATGTTCAATATTAAATGTTCAGTATGTAAGATTTGTGCATGTCAGTATGTTATGTTGGATGTAGGCAACTGAAATGTTAGACAAGAAAAGCTAATGTCAACACAAAACAGAGTCCAACACAAACTTCATGTAAGCTAATGAGCAGACGCAGGTCTTATATATTAAACACTGGATATGTCATTTAAAACTCAATTTGCTAAAAAGAGAATTAAAATGGGATTCCATTTCAGCACATATTTGGATAATGACAACAGTCTTAAAGAATATGGATCCCATTTCTTCTAATCCATACATGAAAGGGTGAGAAGTCAATGATGTTCAACAGATTATCTATCGCGTCCATTTCCAAAGTGTATGTTGCGACTGGGTCACCGGAGCAGATAAATGTGCAGTTCAAACTTTTAAAAACTAGATGATCAGAGATTGCAGACCCTTGTCCTCTCAGGTCATATCCACCACGCTGAATAATTCCACTCTGTTGAGAATGCACTCAAAAATATATCTTCCAGATCAGCAAGAAATGGATCGTGTTGATAGATAGTGTTAAGCAGTGTCTGTGTGTGTGCGTTTTTTTTTTTCTCAGAGCAATGACTATCTTCATTTCTGAGAAAATCACAAAACTGTCAAAAAGTGCCAATGTTGAAGAATCTTTGAAAAAAAGCTAGAATCCAGATCGGGATCCGTGTAGGAGGACCGAGACATGGAACAGACCTACCTTGTGTTAGATTCAAGTCGAAATGTGCTGTAGTTTTTGAGTTACGGTTACAGACAGACAGACAGACGTTGCAGGGTTAGTGTAAAAACTTTCAGCTAGGAGTAGTACAGGACAAAAAATGACAGCCTGTTACCTCTGCCTGAGTGCAGCCATTGGGTCTCAAACTACTCAAAATAATGTTTTAAGGTGATGCAGATGTGGCAGTAAAAATGTTCAGGAATATTTATTTATGCACAGACTTGCTCTTCTCATGATTTATAGATGGGTGATTGTGAACTGGGTCTCGATGGTTTGTCATTGTTAAAAATTTGGGAAATGCATAGACTATAGACTATAAGTCAACTCATAAGCTGCTGAAGTGGGCGATCCAAATGAAGTGTTATATTTTTTAATCCTCTTGATCATCCAGCTACTGTATCTTTTAATCACTTCCAGATATCAACTCACAGTGTAGGTGTATGAAAGGCTGATATTGTTAAACGGTGCAAAACCTAAATATAACCTAAAGTGGTTCTTCGTCAGGTCCAGAGGAATCGAACGAGTGTTTAAGATTGTTATTTATTTATTGTGGTCTATTCTATATTTTTAAATCGTATCTCTGTGTTCCCATAGCACAAAAGGCATGCTCAGAAAACCACCAAATACGTGGAGCTGATCATTGTTGCAGACAACAGAGAGGTAACGTCACCTGCCTTGCCATTCACAAGCAGAAACAACACACTGAAAACCTAACAACCCTTCTTGGTATCAGGGAAAAACAGGGTAAGCTGCAGAAGCAGCAGAGCAGGTCCCAGTGGAGCTGTAGAATTAGGTCAGTGTGCAACGAGCAGTGTGGTCTGGTGGCTCTGTTTGACAGGAAGTGCTGAATGATTCCCCAGCAGAGCAAACAGGAAACAGGAAAAAGCCGTGTGGATACAGAAGAGTCTGCCGTAAGCACTGACGGGCTCGTTGCGGGGTTTCCTCCTGGTAGCCCTCTGCTCTGCTAATGCCAGTGACCTGAATGAAAAGAAAGAATCGGATGAAAAAGAAAGGCAAAGTTAAAATTAAGAAAGTTTTTTTTTTTATCAGGCTCTGATTCAGAGTGTAGCTAAAAAACATTCAATGCAGTAGAATCGCAGTAGGGTGGAAATAGAAGGTCAAACTTTGCTTCAGTTTGGATCTAAAGCTTTTCAAGCTGCCAAATCTGCCAATATACCTGCTCCCTGTAGCCCTGCTATTCGTCACTCTAACACTAGGAGATTTGTCTAAATCCAGATGGTCACAGCTTGACAGTCTGCCTAACACGCATAAAAACCTATTGGCTGTAGACATTGTAGGCATTCATACAAAAATACTGACATTGCAGTTGTTTTGTGTTGCGCATTGTTGTTCTCCAGTTGATTGACATCTCCTTGCGACATAACAAGATTTGTAAATGTCCTGATTCATGCGGCTGATAATATGTAATTTTCTTTTCAGTTCCAGAAACAGGGAAAGGACGTGGAGAAAGTAAAGCAGAGACTGGCAGAGATAGCAAATTATGTGGACAAGGTAAAACATCTTCTCCCTTTGCACAGGAGGGATAAATCATTCTTTTAAAATAGAAATATGGCTGCCAGCTGAGATTAATGGGATGACTGTGTGATATATTAATGTCCCACTAAAACAGCTGCTTTTAGTCTGTCCAAAACCTATCCCAGCACTGTGGACATATAACTAGCAGGTACAGCAGGGAGATGGATTTCTTAAGGAAGGATAGATAGAGACATGGCAAACATCCTCTAATACCAAAAACATAAAAGAAGCATCTTTTTTTTTTAAAGAAGTTGGGCATGGTTTCTCTCAAATTGAAATGTCATTTAACACCATTGGCTAAATGACAACCGTGACAACCGTGACATCTCATCGATCTGTCTGGTCCCAGAAGATGTTCTTTAACGTATGTTAGTCTCTAGAAAGATACAGCGTTGGCCTGCTCTGTCCGCACTAATTCTCTCTGGTTGTCAACCTTTTTCCCCCCTCAGTTCTACAGGGCCCTGAACATCCGAGTGGCCCTGGTGGGTCTCGAAGTGTGGAGTGACTCCGATAAATGTCCCATCACCCAGGATCCTTTCACCACCCTGCACGAGTTCCTGGACTGGAGGAAAGTCAAACTGCTGCCTCAGAAGCCTCATGACAATGCTCAGCTCATAAGGTGGATATTAAATCTGTGTGTATTATGCAGATGACGGAACTGAATCACCAAATCCACATCTTGGATTACTACAATATGTGAAAGGGCCACATACTGTAGGGTTAGTTATGTTTTATGTGTAGTAGCTGATTGATTTGGTACTTTTACTTCATCCTCCTGCTGAAAAAATACACTCGTAGGTGCTTTAAAGTGCCTTAAATGTGAGTTAATGAATAGTTTCTTGCCAACACAAAGTAACATTTTTTCTATTTGACACTAAATATTTTTTTTCTTATTAGTTTTTCTTACTGGTGGGCTGGGGCACAGCTGGAAAAAGGTGAAGTCACATATTTCCATGTGCCGATCAGAGTTTAGCTACAGTTGATTTTTTACAGCTGAATAAATTAACGAAAAAGCTCTTTCTCTCAATATTAGGTAATGTATTTAATTAAACCTTATAGCATTGGAAAAACGAGCACCGTAAATTAAAAATGTCGGTCGTGGGCAAAAGCACAACCACCTGCATTGTCTTCACTTTTTTTGTGCAGTGAACACTATGCACTCATATTACAGTCAGAAATGCCAGCTACACAGAAGTATTTTGATAAAGTTTGCTACCAGAAGCTACTGTTTGGACCACGTTTAATACTATAAGACGGTAGCTACAAACCCCCTGATGCGTTTTATTGCTAAATAATTGAACTTGTAACAGGATCAATGTGTTTCTTTCTTGTTAGTCTCATGGTATCATTTCATCTCCCCTTCTTCTTATGTCCTTTTTTCCTTTGCAGCGGGGTTTACTTTCAGGGCACCACCATCGGCATGGCGCCCATTATGAGCATGTGCACTGTGGAGCAGTCCGGAGGCATTGTCATGGTGAGTAGAAAACCTTCTCTCTGCTCCTGCCGTGCCTCCGCCCTCCTCTTCCTCTGTGTTGCCTGATTCTATCAGTGTAGACATTGTTCAGATGTGGCCAGCAAACACAATCCAGACACAGTTTACATGGAAAAGGTGTTTGCTGTTGGAAGGGCATTTACTGACAGGTCTGGCAGGAAATCAAGATTTTAATCATAATTATATTTATGCTGGCACTCCCGGAACACTCATGCCCTCATCATTACCACAAACACAAAAGTGCACACATGGATATGTAAAAATATTCTCTCTGAGGGACTGGACTAAAGATATGCACACCCTTGTAAAGGCATTTGAAGTCATGCAGTGAGGTTTTATCCGGACATCTCTTAAAGGGTAAATTAAAGGGCACAGAATTTAAACAATACCACAATTACATTTTTATGAGCGGTGATAAATTATTGAATAAAATTATTCACACCCTCACAGAGCACACATTTGAATCAAAATGCATTTTTACAGACAACTGCGCATCACCCCCAGTACACTAAATTATTACACATAGTAAATTAGCTTCCTGTTAGGCTCCTCTGCCGACTGTGGCACTTAGTGCCAAATCACAAAGCGGTGATCATCCCAAAGCCATTACAGCCTAGCTCAGATGTGTATTCTCCATTAATAGATATGTTTTCTGCTAGCCATGGCTCTTTCAAGGCATCTCCAGATGTTTGTCTTCCCTATTACTTACAGATGGCAGATGGTTTGGACAGAGATTAGAGGACCATGCAACCAGTTAGAGCGCAGCCAGCTGAGATGAACCATTTTTCATACTCTACCATGTGTTTTCATCAGTCTCAAGTCCTTTATTTGCTCCACATGTGCTCTCATTTTCACAGTTTGTACATCATAATGGTATTTTTTTTTTTTAAGTAAACTCATATGGGTCTGTTTGTGAGAATGATCGGCTTAAAGGTGTGAAAGCTGGCTATATCCAGTTTTTTATAGGGTGGTCTTGTCCGTGGAGAGAGGATTTTTTTTTTTTTTCCTCACATGGCGAGAAATGATATCAGAGGCACCATCAAAGCTTTTCTTGGTTACAACCAACACAATCAGATTCTCACCATCACAGTTATGGGTTATGGCTTCTACAAAGTAATGACTGTGGCTTCCAAGAGTTTGATTCATTTCAGCTGACTCTGATATTACAGTTTTGTGAGGAAGCACACAACTATGAATTTAACACACGTACACACCCAGACAATCGTAAACATGACAGAGACCGAATAAAGTTTTCCCATCCTTCCTGTTGAAAGGCAGGGTGCAGCTCCCTAGGATGCTGCTCTGTAATCAGAGCAGAAAATAGCTCTGCATGGTCTCAACTTTGACATATGCCCCCATTCTTTAAAGGAAGTGTGATTTTCTCATGTTCATGGAAGAAAATTCAAAGGCCAATGTTTGTGGGCTGACTCTTTTTTGAAAGTCCCCCTCGTCTCAGAAACTTTAGATGAGATTTAATATTTGAGCTCCACTGTGAATTCACACAGAACTTTGTCTGAGCAGAGTTTTATACTCTTTACATATAAAATTTACGTTAAAGACATTTACATACAAGCAGGATTTGTGTATTATAAATATTATGGAGCCAATCGGGAACTACCTTTACAAGTGCATTATGGAAACCTGCAACCATCACTGCGCTAAACACTGAAAATTGACTTTTTGGAGAGCAGGAAACATCTTGTGTTGAACTTTTGGAATGAACAATATTTGCATAATCACAGATCTCAGAGGAGATTTTTATTGAGGTCATTGAACTTGTTGTGTAAAAACCCCATTAGAATCAAATTATTGTTCAATACAGAGTATTTTTAGAACGTCTATAACCACGGTTCCCATCTGGGGTTCCCGTAGACCACAGGGGTGCTGCAAGGCCTTGTCTGCTCCGATGTTGTGAGGTTGTCAAAACTAGATTTGCACATATGAAATAAAATCATAATAACGTACTTACCGAATAATCAAAAGTCCGTATATGAAACTATTTAAAAAGATAACTTGGTCCTCGCTCAGCAACACCTCTGTGAGCTGAAACGCTCTCCATCACTTTTGTAAGGTCAGCTATCACCTCATCTTGTTTTTTTATGTAGTCAGAGCATCACTATTGTATAAACGGTATATTTTCATATCCTTGCCATGCATTATTATTTTAAATTGCTCTAGGGCTAATGTATGAGAACTTAAAGAAGTATAAAAAAGTATGTATTCTTTTCCATTTCTGCAGTTACATCACCCTAAATCCTCCTAAATCTGGGCCTTTAAATTGCAGCCTTTTGCGATCATATAACTGCACAGGCTGATATTGTGATTATGATTGTGATTTGATTAATTGTGCCGCCCTAATTGTTGTTAATTATTGATAATTGATTGATTGAACATTGGCCGTAATACAGCCAGAGATATTAAATAGATACCTCAATGATGTAGCAAAGTTTTGGATGACTCGTCATCATCTCATGGTGTGTGTTGTCCAGCCTTCTATACATCACTGTGTTTTTTGTTATTCTGTCTGTCTCTCTCTCTCTCTCCCCCTCCTTCCCAGTCTTCCTCTCTTCAAAGCTGGATGAAACTAAGACTTCCACTTCTTTCTCAACATTCTCACTCTCTTTTTCTACTTTGTGAAGGGAAGTTGTCCCGCTTATCAATGCGGCAGCAAGTCATACAGAGCTAAGTTTATTGAGCTTCCCGCAGTAGCCGTCTCGACTGGCAGTGGGTATGATTGGGTCTGCAGGGGTAATGGAATGGCAGATGAATTCAGACCTCCATGAGGAGAAGAGTAATAGAAGCAGGACGTGGGGCTGATCAGACTCCTACTAGAACTGTTTGGGAACTTTGCAGCTTAAAAATTGTCCTTTTTAAACTTTCTCTTTTCTTTCTTCTATTTTTTTAAATTTGTTTTTGTTTTTTTTTTGCTTGTCTTGGATTTTTTTGTTAGATTTTTTTTTTTCTCTATGAGGTACTGACGTGAATAGTGATATTGCGCCTCAGGGTCACAGAGTTACATGCTCTATATTGACAATGTTTTGACGTTCTGATGATGGATCGGCCTGTGCAGTATGACGATATGTACCATGTGATGATAGAAAAATGTTTATTGTTTTGCGACGTTCACACTTCACACTTGTTTTTTTGGCATTTTGGTGCTTTGTGTTTTTCCTCATGGATGCCGTCAAGACAAACAAACATGGCAGAGGGTGAACATGACACAGAATGGAGTCATTCGGAACAGGAATTGTTTGTATAGAAGATCCAGTTAAAGGAAGAAAATAATCAAATTCCTAGTTGATTTTACAGAACTATTAGTCTATCGTGATATAAAATTGCATATACTGTGATAAAAGACTAGCTATATCGCCCACTCCTGAAAAGAGCCGTGTTTTTCTCTATTGCAGGATCACTCTGAGAACCCTCTGGGTGCGGCCGTCACTTTGGCGCATGAGCTTGGACACAACTTTGGCATGAACCATGACACCCCGGAGCGAGGCTGTGGCTGCAGGATGACTGTTGATCGTGGAGGTTGCATCATGACCCCCTCCACAGGGTGAGGTCATCTCAATTTCTGACAGCTGACGCACTTTGGGTGACTTTTTGGATACATGAATGGTCACAAAATTTTATTTAAGCTCGATTAGTTGCAAAGGTCATTCTCATTTCGACACGATGCTCCATTGTTTATGTTTTGCTTGTATTACTAAACGGCCATACAAACACATAAAAACACACACGCTCTCTCTGTCTCTCTCACACACAAGCTTGAGACTAAAGCAGCTGCTCTAGCATTCTGCTCATGTTGCCTGGGTCGCTGTGATAACAGCGCTGCTGCAAGTGATGGACTCTGTGACTGTTAGCAAACAGCATACAGATAACACCTAACCCACAGCGCAATACCAGATTTCACTCACATGCATTCACATGGTCCAGTGTCATTTTAGTTTGTCTGATGGTTAGTCCCACAAGCCACAGAAGAATGTACTAAGGACATATTCCACAACAGTCTGAGGAGATGAAGGAAAAACAGATAAAGCGCTTAAAGAAAGTAAAAAAAAAAAAGAAGGCTGTAAATTTACAATCAGGTGGAGAAACACATGAGAATAGTGTTGATGTACAAACAAGTAAAAGTTACTGGAATGTAAAAACAGCCTAACTGTGGTTTGCCACTGCCAGAAACAAATTAGAACAACACCGTGTTGAAAACAACGATCAGGTCCATTAAACAGAGTCTTAGTAGTGGCTATTGCCATTTAGACGATACTATTAAAACCAGCTGTTTACATCTCTGCACCTATAGAGACACAATGGAAGGAAACTACACATGACTTTTGAGCAAATCCATTAAAAATGCCTCAACACATATAAATAATGTAACACACTATCTACCAGATCAGTCCCAGAGAACCTTAAGTGACCTTTTACTAAAGCAATTGTGAAGCAGAAGGGAGGGCTGTCCGAAATACAGTTTTTGTTTGTGCAGGCAGTGGCAACGGTGAGCTCATCCCGCTGTTCTCGTTTATTTAAAATTAATCCTGACGCACACTGAGCACAACTGGATTTTTATAGTTTAGCTTAAAAGTGTGCTGAGATTCTGACTCTGCTTCAGGTCATAATCAGCCAAAGATATCACACGATGTCTTGGAGAGAGTTTAGGAAAATCCCTATGCGATCTAAGGGGGTTAAAATGAGTCACGGTGTTAATAAATAGTTTTTCAGAGAGTAGCTTAATGTGCATCGACCGCATCTTCCTCGTGATCACGGCATTAGACGTGTTAATAGAGAGTGGTGATCAGTGACCTTTCTGAAACTCTCTAAAGGGCAGATGGCAACTCCACACACAGTGCTTAGTGTGACATTTTGCCAGCTCCAAGTATCAATATTTTCCTATTTATTAATATGGTAATTGGGCATTGACACTCTTATGAAACATCAGTTCATACCGGGTGTTGAAGTACAGTTTGTGCTCAGTGAATATGAAGTAAATACTTAGTTTAATGTGCTGTTCAGTACATGTAGCCGTCCCATGTTCTGCCTTTGAAAGGTTAGAATTCAGAAAAACACAACACAGATGAGCTCTATAAGCTTTATAACACATTTCATTAACCAGTACAATGCACTTGTATCAGCCACACTAATGAACCGTGTTAAGCTTTTTTATTCAAATGAAGTTCAGTAAAGCCTTGAATCTCTGAAGTGGTATTCTAGTATTGATTTCCTGTGTGTTGATGTTAGATGTCAAGTGTGTTGTTTGACTGTGTCATACTCTGAACCCTGACGGCAACGAAATTTGTCATGGGAAACGTTTGAGCCAAAGTTTATGAGCCTGCTCAGAGAAGTTCAAGTTTGACTTAGCCGGTTATCTCACAAATTGAATTTTCTGAAGTATCAGGCTGAATTCCCCAGTTTTCTTGTTGACAAAACCAGTCATTTCAGAAACCCATCTAGATCTCATTTCCCCATCACAGATCAGGTTCCTTTTTAAAAAAAAACAAAAAAAAAAACGCTACCGCTCTCCATCGGCTCTGTGTCTGGATGCCGGCAGAATTTAAAACACTACCTTGCAAAGCAGCGTAGCTTTTTGACTACAGTATGTGTTTGGGAGCTTAGACTTGCTAATGGCATGGAGGACAGGCTGCATCTAAATGACATGATTATCAGTGACGCTGCCAGCTGCAATCAGGGCCAGAGCACACAGAGAGAGATCTGCAGAGAGGTGCTTTATGCCTGGATAGACAGGCAGTGTGAGGAGGCAGTGGTTTTATTTGTCTTTTATCTCTCTCAGTGGTGAAGCAAGAACAGAAACACAAAGAGAGACAGAGGTGAGACAGCAAGAAAAGGATGACAATGAAGGAATTATTAGGCAACACATGGATGCGTCTATGACAGGCATATGATGACTGTCGACTAGAGATTTGTGTTGTAACAATGAGTGGAAATTTGCGGGACATGTGAGAGGAACTTCATGGACATTTTGAACTCGGGAAGTCTTTTAGAAGTTGAGCTAAGAGTTGCATCATAAAAATGTGCGGAGAAAGCTCAAAGCTAGAGGACTTTCTGTGTAACTGGGCAGAAGGCACAGCAGGAATCTGTGGCTAGACTTGAAGGCAAAAAGGTGAAATGTTTGTCAAAAGAATATGGAGTTTCTGTGACTCTTATTATTCCTCTGCGCCGGCGCCGGCCCTGGCCAGAAGTGTTTTGTTTTTGGGTAGTATGTCCCATTCTTGTGAACTCAGATTTCAGGAATGCTCTGTGGGTATTTCTTCAAATTCAGAACAAACATTCATTTGGACTCAAGGATGAACCGATTAGAATTTGGTGGTCAAAGGTGAACGGCACTGCGACCTTACAAAGCACATTTTTTCGGCGATAACTCAAGAATTCCTGCGCTACTTATGATATCATTGCACACTAATGTGTAGTAAGATGAAATGATAAAGTGATCGAAGTTTATAACCTCAATATAACCTCAGGAACTTCTATTTCACCAAAATAGAAGTTGCTTTGCTTTTGCCATTGCTTTAATTTAGTTCCTTCAAAGTCTTCACTACAATTGAAGTAAAAAACCTGGTCTCGTCCAGGATGACAATGCCACATTCCATACGGCACGAAGGGTCACTGAATAGTTTGATGAGTATGAAAGTGAAGTGAATCAAATATTATGGCCTTCACTGTCAACAGATCACAACCCAATTCAACACCTATGTGAGAATTTGTAACGGCAGCGTTAGACAGCGTTCTCCACCTCTTTATCTTTTGGAAGAATGCTGTTCATCCATCCAAGGTGCCACGAAGCTGTTCTGGAGGCACATGGTGGACTAACACCTTACTAAGACACATTATGTTGTTTTATTTCCTTTAATTTCTCACCCATCCGTATATTAAATAAGGCGGTAATTCAAGTTTTCTTGTCTGAAAGACAAAGTGCAAGTGAGGTCAAAAGGAACTAAATGTCATTATCTGAGAACATTTCTTCTTAAAATCTTTTATACAAAAAAATCCATTTAACTTGTATTTTGCTTTTTTTCTGATATGTAATCTCTTATAGGCCAGTGTCGGTGTTGCTGTTGCAGCATAACATTTGCTGAAAGGTCAGACATGTCTCTTTTGCTTAGTTTGGACTAAATGCGTGTCAGTCTGCAGTGCAGCTTAGAGAGCAATAGAGACAGCTCAGTGTCAGTCAGTGAATCTACAAATAGAAGAGCCCTTTATAGCGCTCATGTGACCAATGCCGTTACTGTCTACAAACCCATTTTGCTCTCTCTCTGGACTGACGTTTCCTTCTCGCTTCTTGTGGTGAGTTGATCACACTGACAGGAATCATCTACAAAGCGCATATGGCTCGACGTCCAGGAAAAGCTGCTCACTGCCCTACGCGCTACGCATTTGTGTCTTCGTAGGTTGCTGAGACCGCGCTGCCTAATCATTTTTTCCAGCATCATTAATGTACACACAGAACAGACAGATGATTAAATGTAGTAAAACAGAAACTGGTGGAGATTGCAGGTAGGAGACTCAGGAAGAAGGAAATGACAGTTGTTCTCACTCTTTTAAACTGAGAATGAGCGCAAATGTGCAATGTTTAAATGTTCTGTAAGATTCACAGATTAGAGATGACTAGCAAAAGAACATAACAGAGAACACAGATCTTTTCCTCCCTCTTTGAGATATGACAGCTACAGGAGCTGAGGCTTCTGCTAGTTTCTGAGATAACAAAACGCTCTTTCCTTTGTCAGTCAGATGATACGTATGAGGCAGTATGACATTAATGAGGTTTTGATCTCAAACGGCGCATCTGTTATTCACCAACGTTACCAACACGTTTGTTTTCCCCACATTTACCGATAGCCAGAAAAGGGAGTGGATGGCTAATTAGGTTTTGTCTAACTGTTGTGCGCAGCCAAATTAGTTCCACAAGAGCAAACTACACCTGGAGAGTGTGGCGGGCTTTAAGCTAATATTATCCAGGGAAACCTATACTCTCTGCTTGGCTAATTTCCTGGACACCGGGGCAGTCGTGTGGGCTCAGCTGTGATAATACACACCTTAGTGCAGATTGAGATCTGTGCATTTTTTGCTGTTATTTATCATTGTTTTTAAGGAGTTTGATTTGAAAATTCCTCCTTAAAGTGCTCATCCTGGTTCAAACCCAGGACATTGTGTTTCTGTGGTGTCGCCACTTTAATGCCCCAAATCTTCGTTGCCTTCTACATATGCGTAAAAGCACCTGTGGCTTTTTTTTTTTTTCTTTCTTTCTTTCTTTCTTGAAAGGTATTCCCTTTAAGTATTGCATTCCTTCGAAATTAGTTATGCTGAGTGGCAGGTAAAAGGAGAAAGGTTATACACACATCCCAATAGGTGCAAGGCTTTCAGAAACCTGCACCATGGAGAAAAAA
>JAPQRN010000008.1:15644560-15674036 GCA_037367275.1 Coranthus polyacanthus | reverse complement strand
GCAGGTAAAAGGAGAAAGGTTATACACACATCCCAATAGGTGCAAGGCTTTCAGAAACCTGCACCATGGAGAAAAAACCCAAAAAACTACCGCACACTTACTCCAAGCCACAAACGTTTAGTAAAGACAACAATTCAGTCCTACTTGGATCTTTATCAGGTCAGAAGGTTTGAAAAATGTAAAACACACATATTTATGCATTATGCCAATAGGTTGACAAAGCTCCATGGCAAGTGTGGTTAACCATTTAAAACCACCCGGGATGATAAAACTCCAGAAGCTTCTTTACATTATGAATAAATATGGGTGTGTTTTCCATTTTTCAATCGTTTCAAACCCGGTGATTAAGCAGTATCAAAACATTGTCGTTAATAAAATGACGCTGAGCACAAACTCTAACCAACTATAAATATATTAAATCTGTTCCAAAAAAGCCTTTATCCAGAGATGCACCCATAGCACACACCAGCCGAGGAGTAACTAAATGCTGCCCTTTGCTGTTAATAAAATGTCTGTCTTTCTTCTCTCCTGATAGCTACAGACAAGGCATCAGAGTGTTTGTAAATCTGTTTGTGTGCACATCAGTGTGAGGGCAGTACAATTCTTGCAGCAGATGATGTAGAAATGTAGCAGGCAGTGGGTTATGGAGGCGTAAGATATTCTCCCAGCGTCCCTGGACACGCTGTCATTCTGACACCACATCTGTTATCTGGACAAAGAGGGCACCTGTTACCTAGAGCGAAGTCGACTTGGGTGATCTGGCTCTGCAAATTAGCGCAGCTTAATTATCATGGCCCTGTTCAAACACAAACACTCGCTGCGTTGGACATGAGTTAAACTTTGATCATTTAGATTCATTTCTTGGCTCCCGATGTGGCTGCTAAAAGTGACCTCTCACCGCCATTTAAATGACAGAGCTTAACATAATTGCTCACTTGTAGAGTCCTATCCTAAAATAGCTTTAAATGTCATTTAAGTAATTTAAAATTTAATCAATAATATTGCAGTAGTTTTTATTTGGTGACTCTTCATGACTCAACTTTGGCTGACATTTACGGGTGTCCGCCTTACTTGTTTTACATGAAAGCAATGGGAGGACTTGTAAAATATGTGACTGTGCATCTGAATGGACAAGTTAATCCTGACCAGGCATGATGAAGTGTGTTTATGGTTTAAGGCTATTAGTATTGCAGATAATTGAACAGTCAATAGTCTGACAGGCTAATCACTCCTCTGCTTTTCCCTGGAACAAAGTGCTATATGTCTATATTTAAGAGTAATGAAGCTCAGACTGCTGGCAGGCAAACTGTAGATAACAACATTAAACTGTTGTAATCAAAGAATATTTTTCACTAGCTCCTTTAAAAAAAAAAAAAAAAACCTCTAATGTTATCTGAGATCATGAAGTCATAAATCTGCACAGAAAAACTCAGAGATAGATCTTGCTCTTGCTCTTATGCCAGCGTTTTTTTTGGGTCTTTTTTGGCAGTCTGTGCTTAATTCAGCTTTACGTCTATTAACCATATTAATTCTGCTGAAGAGAGGCTAAAAGTATGATTTAACAAGACTGTACTCTAAATATTATTAATACTGAAGAGATGGCGTTGCATTCAGTATTCATTTTGCAAACACGGGACCTTATCTTTCCTCAGCAGTGATGAAATTAGAAGAATGTTAATGCATTTATATTTGATATGAGAATATGGCCTCAAATAACCTATGGAACACTAGTATAATGTATATTAAGTCATGTCTTACAGTATCATAAATAACCCTTAAACCACATAATGTGCAGCAGCAGTCGAGGGAAATTTCTCTTTTTTTTTTGCTCATTTATGGCTTTATGAGATTATTTGAGATTTTATTATAAATGTGTGAGGTTTTTACTTTTCATAAATTTACCACTTCAACTTCCACTCATAGAACCTTTGTGATTTTCTCAGAAATTTACGACTTTAATCTCAGAGTTTTTTCACAAATTATTACTCTTCTCCCAGCTCTTTTTTTTTTTTTTTTATTAAACCTGCAATGGCCCTGTAATACACTGTTGTAGAAAACACATTCCAGCCCTTGGCAGAACAGCCCACTCACCCACTGCATGTCTCTGAGTTTGTATATCTGTTTATCAACTTAGCTGTTTTAAGCAGACTGGATAAATTAAAAGCCATGAGCACACTGTTTCCAAAAGAGGGGTTGACAAATATGTCCCATCAGACAGTGGCCTCTTGTGCAGCTGCCCTGCCTGTATTTCCACCCGTGACTTGAACTGACGTTCTCTTTTTAACATACATGTGTCCACGGGATATTACTAATACTTAACACGTGTGTCTGATTAGGTCAGATGAAACCAGATTTTCCTCAGTGAAGAGACAACCGATGACGTACCCATCTTCTCCCAATAATGTCAGTTTAACGAGAACAGCCTCTGCTTCCCCCTCTTTACCCATCATGCACATTGCATCCCCTCGTGCAGATCCCAAAGCTTGCCTGTGTTCCGTTATCAGTGGCAGGCCATGCTATGTACAAGAGGCTTGGCTTGCTTTGTACCATAGTTTGATCTGCATAGGCTGCCTGTCCTTGATTTAACGTGTAGGTCCCCATGCACAGCGCAGCAAATCTCTTATTTTTCTGACAGTAAAAAAGACTCTGACAAGTGGATTAAGGGAGCGGATGAGGACAGACACAGGCAGGTAGACTGACTTTTGGTCAGACAGATGAAAGCAGCGACACTCAAGGGTGGACAGTCTGACTGAAGAGGATGCAGTGGTTTCACCCAAGGCTGGCCGTTAGAAGAGGATGTTTTTCTGTTTTATGTTCTTGGGAAATCTGTGTTCTTTGGCAAAAAAAAAAAAAAAAACAGATTCCTCTTTCCCATTGAATGCCTCCACCATTATCTCCTGTCCCCTCAGGAGGAGCTTCACTATAGTCAACTAACAGCAGTGAAATATCCATGCAGTAGAAGCAGCCAAATCCCCTTAGGCAGAAGCAAAGCACCCCACCACCTCCTTCTCCTTCCAACACCAGGCTTCACAAACATATTCTGTGTAATGTTGAATTTTCACAAATCTGCCCTGTCAAGCCTCAAGCTTTGCAGACAGTCTCTACGCCCTGGTGCTTTTGAAGACCCCAGTCAGTTTATCGCTGCATAAGTATGACATGTTTCTGTCTGATGTCAAGCTTTTCAAGCATCCAGTGCCAGCTGCCTCTCTCTCTCGCTCTCTCTGTTAGCCATTCCTCACTGCCATCACATAGTCTCTAAAGCTAGAAAACAACGCCCTGCCATGACGGTCCGTATAAGCTGAGAGATGCTCATTTTACACCCCAAAGCAAGCTTTTCTGTTTCAGTCCTTTGTGGTGCTTCTTTTGTTTGCTTGCTGGCATTAAGCGCCGGGGCCAGGCTAGATCACGCTGGTGTCAAACACAGTGTAAGCCTAATATGTCCTGTAGCTTGTGTTTTGTATTGCCATGTCTGTTGAGAGAACAGCAAATGGGCCTGCAAGGATGTCATGCAGGAAGATGTCGTGTTGTTTTTCTGTCTGCTCCAGGATTTCATTTCTTTTTTTCCTCCAATGCTTCCTCTATGTATCACTTTTTTTTCTTTTCTTTTTTTTTTTCGTTTCTCTATCTCTGATAACGGGTGTAATTCTGTGTCTGTCTCTTGCACATGTCCAGATATTAGGTTTGTTTTTCACTACTGTTTGTTTTATTTCCATCTCTCTCTCTCTCCATGTTTATTTACGGTGCTTGGTTCGTAGACACACAGAAGCTCAGTCTAGAAGGAGGACTGTTCCCCAGGGCTTTACAGCTGTTATTGGAATATCACACAGTTTCATCTTTTAAGTCATAACATTTCTCGCTTTCAATAAGAAATCCAATTTCTTTGCTCTTTAAATTAGACATTAGTCAGCACTTCAGGTAAGCGATTCCACCGAGTGAAATTAAGGCGGTTGAAATTATGTGGTTTCAAACTTGCTGTTTTTTCAAGGACACACATGTGCACCCACACTCCGTACAGCATACTCCTCCCTATAATCTGCCCTCCAGTCAATTGCTTAAATTGTCCCTCACTTGCCAGGATGTGCCCCTTGAAGTCCAGCTGCCAGAGAAAATGTTTCTCTGGATATCTGATAAGGTATTTGTGCTTTCAGTAGAGTACAGTTGGATATCTATTGAAGGGGAGCTCATACAATCTCAGCAGACCATTAAATTTCAGTGGAATGAATGAGCAGATCGAACAAGGCTTCCAGTCAGCGCTGTCCGTCTGCCTCAGCAGAATGACTCAGTGCACTTGTTTCAAGATTATTTTGGAATTGCAAAGTTGTCTGTGTAAATATTCTGTACGGCTGCCGCTGACCGAACATTATCCTGGTCGACTAGTGTTTTTGTAGTTCAAGCGATTTGTCAGCTAGTTTATAATCGCACATTTATTTTATTGATTTCATAAATGTGTGACAACTAGGAGGCTAGGAAAATGGTTTGAGTTCAAGGGCTGGGAAAGTGCCACTGTTAAAGCTTCAATATGTAACATTCATGCATACTCAGGTTGCGTGGGAGTTTGTGTTGCGCTGGGAGCCGGTTGCTTGCAGGCATTAGCGTTGATGTCATTTCTAAGCTAACAAAGGTCTTGGTTGGCTACACATTCAGTGTACAACCTGTACACTGATTTCTATGTAGAGGCCTCAGATCAGTTTTTCGAGAATCTTTACTCTCAGCCACGTTCTTCAATGCCTCTCTTCTGCTGCAATGTGTGCAATGCTAGCTACTGTTAACTATTAGAAATGCACATTAGATTAAACAAGCACTAACGGATAATTTAGCTTCTCTAGCCTCCACAAAAACAAGTTTTATTTGTACTATCTAATGTTAGAGTGAGCAGCCATGCTAGGTGGCTAATGTTTGACTCCATACATGTTTCATATGATAAGAAATGTTTGATAGGTGAATGTTCGCCTGCAGTGTCACTTTGTTGGAGTCATCCTTTACCCTCTCAAAATGATCCCACACACTTTAAATTTCCTGCCTGACTCCTCTCATCGACTAACATTTGGTTGATTTTAAGGGGTCAGGCCTAATGTCCTGTTCCTTCATTTTCTTCGCTTCAGTAAACCTTGTTCTTTCGTTCTTCTCGTAGGTATCCATTCCCAACAGTATTCAGTACATGCAGTAAGAAGGACCTTGCGGCCAGTCTGGAGAAAGGTGTGGGCATGTGTCTTTACAACATGCCTGAGGTCAAGGTGCTCTACGGTGGCCAAAAGTGCGGAAATGGTTATGTGGAGGAGGGAGAAGAGTGTGACTGCGGAGAGCCGGAGGTAAGGCGCTTGATCCTCACATGCTCCAGTGGAGTGAATCAGTGGCAACAGCAAAACATTGTGGTTATTCTAGGCATGCTACCAGCAGTGAATGTGTGTGACTATGTGGACACCAAACAGTGTTTTAAGCCTTTTGTGCATCAGAACTTATTGAAGAGTAGTTAACATATCAGAAGCAGGACTTTTTTTTTCATTTCACCGCTGCCTCCTCTCATCTATTTGTTTCCCAAAAAGGAAAGACTAGAGTGGCTGCAAAAATTTCCCATACCAGTACACTAACAAAATAAAAATCTTGCCCGTCTGTCACTTCATATTCCCCTTACAAAACACAACATCCAGAATAAACAATGCTAACTGTCCTGTAAGCAGTCATCCAGAACCACTGAGAGTCTCAACAACTCCTCTAGACCCCCCTAAACAAACCAAAACAAACTCCAAGTTAAACTTTGCCTTGACATTGACATTGCTATTGCGGCTTAAATGTATTAAAACCTGCTGCGAGAAAAAGCCCGAAAGCGTTTTGAACCACCCGAGGCCTCCGGTCTAAGTGTTTTATTTACATCATGCCTTCTCTCATTCTCCCACATGTGTTGAACTGAGCCCAGACAAGCTGCCACGTTGATGTCATTTCCTTGTTGAAGGCCCATTAATCAAACCAATGTCCAATTGTGTAACAGAAGAAACAAACAAATGTGTAATCGGGTCAGAGCCGAGAGTAAGCTTTCTTTGGCTGCGCTGCCCAAACAACTGGGCACGCTCTGATGCATGCTGCCCGCCTCCACACACGCTTCATCTCTCATTCTCACACACTGTAGGGCGTCTTGGGAAGTGAAGTGAGAATCACATCTGCGAAGCAGGTATCACTAGGCTGCAGCCAAAGCAGATGTATCTGTTATAAAGTGTAAAACAAAAAGAGGATTTCACAAAGGATGCGTTGCACAGTATCTCTCAAGGTCTGTGGGTTTCCTGCGGATTGTAACGTGATGCACATGACCAGGGTCTGCACCAGTCATTTCATCGTTAAACCTACACTAATCAGTAAGTTTATAAAAAAGCGTGCAATTAGGTGTTAAAACGTGCTAACTGTGATGATTAACCATGGGAAGAGGATAACCTGACTCTATCCTCATTTCTATTCTCAGCACCACAGTCTCAGATAAACTTGCTGTCTAGCACCAAAGGGCAGACAGACAAGGTGAGCCACTAGCTAGTGATTGTAGATTTTGTACAGGAGAGCAAAATGTAGCAAAAAAATACCCAAACTTTTAGTCCCTTCAGACTATTGGTTGTCTGCACTTCCACCATGGACTACAGACCCGCTGAAATTAGGAAAATGAGTCCACTGACATATGAAAAAGCTGTGGCGGTTTATAAATGTCATTTTTGTACAAGCTGCTGTATATGTGTATAAGGCCTTGACATATCTCTTACTGACTTATCTTATTCTGTAATTCTATGGTAGTCTGAAAGCACAGTGGAAAACGGTACATACAGATGCAGCAGATACATGTTTGTTGCTACAAGCAGCACCCCCAAAGTTCCTGAAATCAAATTAGAAACCCCCTGGGCAGGGACTTTTGGGGGGAAAATATTGTCCCCAGACTGAATTTAGTCCCTAGTCCCTGCAGTTGAAACACACTCCAAAGGTTTCTAGCCCCCGGGGAAACTTCCTGCAGTTTAAACACAGCTAGAGTGACTATTTGACTTGTATACATTCATTAAGAGGCCAAGTAACATAACTGAATGATAATGGGACGCTCATTATCCACATTCACCACATCAGCCATAAGGTGATAATATGTCAGTGTTTACAGCTTCCTGCACTGCCCCCAGTGGACAGAAATGAAATATAAAACAGGTTTTGGGTATGTTTTTTTTATCTTTTAAATTCCTTGATTTGTAAACTGAGAATAAGCAAGAATGTTTGAGATTACTGCTAAAATGAGTCAATTATTATCACTTTTTGTTTGTTACGTTTTTTTTCATTTGAATAAATAATTATTTGTAATAATTGTTAGGTCGACATCCAACCCAGTCACCAGTTTTCATCAGTGTCTCTCATACATTACATTATACGTTCATCTGTATTATATATATTATGTACATTATACATTTATCTAATGGTTTTATTGTTAGGTTTAGTGAAAGATACTAGGACTTGGTTTGATACAGAAAACATCTGCAGAGATGTCATTTAAATCAAATAAATACAAATGAATGAAACCACAATCATTTCCTAACCTGAACCAAAGCACTTTAATGCCTAAACCTTCATGATGAATACAGGAGAAGTCATCAAAGATGCGATGCACCTTATTAAGGGGCAAAAAATAGCAGATCATCAGTGACAATTTTGTTGAGATGATATGTATCACACTGTATCAAGAAGTCATTTCCAAATGTTTCTACTTCTAAAGAGACTCAATTTATGAGCATGTCTGTAATTTGAATTGCTCTAAATCTCAACTGACACTGCAGTGTGTTTGAAAAAAAGTGCCTTAACTCTGTACTCCATCATTTCGAGAAAACGTAGACATGTTTTATTGGATACTTTGTGTTTGGATGAGGTCAATACAACATAGAAACCACCAACCACCCAACAGTTTAATTTACATTGGCCAGCTCTGTCTCTGCCAGCTTGCCCCTCGATAACCTTCATGATGTCACCGCAGAGAGATTGTGTGTTTGATCTGCCAGCCCATTTAGTGAGAGAGATGAAAGCAGTCTTTTCTCTCCTTTTTAAACAATAGGCTTACATCAGGCCCGAAACATAAATACCCAGACTCATAAAACCACATGTCAACTGAAAATTAGACGGCCAACGATCCAGCTGCCCTCAGTCCACAGCCATCAACATGTGTTATCATTACCTCGGAGCAGCTAAACCTTCACGCTGGGAGAAGATAAATGACGTTTCTTTGTAAAAGTGCAATCCGTGACACTGCCTGAGAAACAAAGTTCTTGTGGTTTGGCATCCAATAAAAGATAAACATCGCAACGCCTCCCTGAAGAACTCGGCAACATTATTCCTCTTTCAACCTACGTATCTTCTCTCATCTTGTCGTTTTCTGCCAGCAGCCAGCTGATCTTGTCACTGTGCTTGCAGTCAACACTTCTGAAGGGCTTTCAAGTCTCACTTCTACCACACTAATAGTCAGTTGGATGTACCCTCTCTGTATCTCTTAAACTGCATCACCCTATCAGTGTTAAATTTCCCTTTAACCACCGTGTATTCTTAAAAAACACTCTGAACTGCTGCACCTAATTTTTTTACAGTTCTGCCAAAGCTCCCACTTCCTTGACCTCACTTTGTGCCTCCTCGTCTCCACTCTCCTCCGTCTTACTCTCTGTGACCCGGAAATTGATCTCAGCGAGCCATCTTGAAGCACGTCTCAATTCCTAAAATGCATCTAGGGGAGAGAGGAGGCTGACCGGAAGAGTTATGAGCAAGGACACACAGGTCTGTCCTTTGGTCTAGTCTTCTCAATGGTCGCCACCTGTGACGTGCGAAAGAGGTGTGACGCACAGCTGACATATACTACAAACTATGACAGGAGCCACAAATGAAAATGTTCCTTATTTAGTTGTTCACGATGATCAGTTGTGGAATTAATGCTGCGTGTGTTAAATAGAAAGATAAAAATACATCTGGCATGAATCATAAAGTACCCTATAACACAATAATGGACAGATGATGCAGCTGCATAAAATGTAGATTTAACTGACACGTATTTGAAATGAAGGCTCAGAAGCAAGGCTGTCTCGTTTTGTTGAACGCCCGTCCGACTCCTCTCTCCTCGCTTTTCCTCCTGACCTTGTCTGAATGCATCTCAGGTGGACGTGAAGATAAAGGCCAAGGAAAAGTATCGAGGGTCTACACACTGAGAAATGAGAAAAGGGGATGGTATGAAAGAGTATGCGTCACGATGCATTTCTCAGGAATTCCCACATTCAGAACATTATGCTTCTAGAATCACATGAGCATTTCTCGTTGTATCCGCAGCGTTTTCCTTCTGGTTAATAAGGCACCTCTCAAGCGTCTCCGGGTCAGGGTTGAGTAGGGAACGAGTCCCCGGACGGGAAATACGCTCTCCTGATCTGGAAAAGCCTTGATCGCGCAGGGCCAGCTGAGAGTGGAAGTCAAAGTGCTGATTAGGTCCATGTGTTGTTAACTACCTTGTTATCTTTCCCTTCACACAGGAATGTATGAACCCATGCTGCAATGCCACAACGTGCACCCTGAAGGGAGATGCAGTGTGCGCCCACGGACAGTGCTGTGAGGACTGCATGGTAAGGAACGTGAATGGGATTTTTTTACAGGTCGACCAATGGTGGATGTTTAAAGGCCGATACAATAACGATCATTTGGAGCAGAGAAAAGCAGATGATCCCTGCCCCTCCAGACAAACATTTCAACACTGAAAACATATTATGCATGTCTGAAATGAACTGTCACTTTATTGGATAAAGTTTGAACTGAACATCAAAGTAATACCAATAAATACCTAAATAAGTTTAATTACTGAATATCAAAGTCAAACTAATTAATCAATATATGTACAAGTGAACATCACACTAACTAAACTAAAATACAGGCAGAAAGGATTTTTAACTTTTGATTATTTTCCCTCAAAGTCAGTTATTCCTGTTTAAAAGACTAATCTTATCGCTTTTTCCAAGTTTGGAAATTATATTTTCCGAGCTGTGCTCTCTAGTCTCTGAAGATGGAAGCTTCTCATCTCCATGTCAAGTGTAAAACTCACAGAATCGTCTTTAATCGTAACTGCAGATTTATAATAGCGTGCCCTCAGATGTAATTAAATGTGTCAGGTCAGTTCATACCAGCTTCTTACTTCAATTTTACCTCCAAAAAGTAGGTTTCAAAGTAGGTGTGAACTGAGGTTCTTAAGTTCAGTTTCACATGATTCACTTCTAAAGATTTTTTTTTTTTCTTTGACATGGAAATCCTTTCCTCTAAGAATCTCAGATGCCGTTCCTCTGTTTGAAAATGAACATTTGTTAAAGATGATTAATCGCTTTGTGGCTGCTCATTGGGTCCTTAAGCCTTTACCTGGAAAGACATCCATTGAAATGAAAAGGAGGGCTTGTCCTGCACCTCACACAAAAAGCTTGCTCTCATATTATGAGACTTCTTCGCTTATCAGTATTTTTTAATGCAAGAAAAAAACCTGATGTTATGGCATGTTTGTATTTTATCTCGTACGCCCACCGAGTTACTGTCCTGTAAAAGACATGACCGCAAATCTTCCTAAACTAAGCGTAGTATAATTTCTGTGACATGACATAAGTCTGAACTGAATTCTGTTAAGACAACAATGAGACTCCAGCAGCACTGTAGAGACTATGAATGACTGTCTTCTTCTGAGGAGCACAGGAGTAAATTTCATTATGAATTGTTATGCACATCAAGAACATCTAATAACCAGAGAAGATGAATAATAATATTTAATGAAATGAGTGCATAAGGGCTTCCAATAGTCAAACACAGAGGAAAGCTTCCCTTGCACTCATGATGACAGTTCATATAGGCTTTAGCATCAGAATAACTGAAAAAACTATCACTGGCCTTTACAGATAGAAATTGGATGTTAGATTCTGTCTGAATAGTCAGGTGTATATGTTTTCTGTCCGTTACAGCTCAAGCCGGCTGGCACCCTGTGTCGAGAGTCCAGTAACTCCTGTGACCTGCCAGAGTTCTGCACTGGTGCCAGCCCTCACTGCCCGGCCAACGTTTATCTGCATGACGGGCACGCCTGCCACAACGTGGTCGGCTACTGCTACAACGGCATCTGCCAGACACACGAGCAACAATGCATCACCCTGTGGGGACCTGGTAATTCAAGAGTGGATGACAACTACACAATGAAGTAAACAACCCACACTTATTTTGATGATGTTTGTACTACATCTCTATCTCTCTGTGTTATAGGAGCCAAGCCTGCTCCAGGGATATGCTTTGAGCGAGTCAACTCTGCAGGAGATCCTTACGGGAACTGTGGGAAGGATTCCAAAGGCTCCTTTGCCAAATGTGACGCAAGGTAAGGCTGTGTACAGCTGCACTGTTGCGGTAGAGATACGGTGAAATTACTCTACAAAAACTGATTATCTCAAGTGGTGTGATTAGCAATCATCATTATGTTGTGGAATCGGACATGCGATCTTGAAACAAAAGTTTACATGGTTAAGAAATGTGATTTGAGAAGGATAGCAGCTAATTACGCTCTAAAAAAGTATTTATGAATCATTTCATGCTATTCTTCTGGGCTAATTGTTCTCAAGATGAGCTCCCTTTCAGTGAATTCTGTAATCAAGCTCTTTGTTAATTGACGTAATTGCTTTAATAACCGGAGGACTGAAGCACTGCAGCTCCCAGACTCTCATCTTCTTCTGTTGTTCCTTATCTTTGCTACTTTTGTCCGTGATTGGCAGGCCTTTATGTGGTATGCTTTGTCAATTAAATCAGTGTGTGTGTGTGTGTGTGTGTGTGTGTTTGTGTGGGTTGTATACAGAGATGCAAAGTGTGGTAAAATTCAGTGCCAGGGAGGAGCCAACCGACCAGTTATTGGAACAAACGCTGTTTCCATTGAAACCAACATCCCGCTCCAGGAAGGGGGGCGCATTCTGTGCCGAGGAACTCATGTTTACCTGGGTGATGACATGCCGGACCCGGGACTGGTTCTGGCTGGTACCAAATGTGGAGACGGCACGGTGAGTAATTAACGTGTCTGTAACGAGTGCAGGGTTATATTCATGTGTTTTTATGTAGCTCGGAGTGGATAATAATCTATAATTGTCCAGCAGGTGGGTATTTATAATCCCACCAATAATCACATGGAGTGGAGGGAATGTTACACACTAAGTTATCCTGTTAAAAATGTAACATGTAACTTATGTCTTAAAAGTGTCCATTTAAATCCGATAATGTAAACCTCACAACCGTACTGAAAACTATTATTTATTTTGCATTATATCTACATAATGCTGTTACCTGTAACTAGTTACTCCCTAACACTGACGACCGTGAGCAGGGCAGAATATATGCCCTCTATTTTCCTGAGGTCATCTCTGATATTTTCTGTTCATTACATTCATGTTTGTTTTCTTCCATACCCTTTAGAGTAGCTCGTTTGTCTCTTAAAGCCACAGGTGAAGTGTTTGCCTAAGTCTGAGTCCTGTGTCTGTCAGAAAGAAAAGAAAAGGGCATGCTGGGCCATCTCTGGCCAAACAGATTGTATTCTTTTCCACATGTTTGTGCTACTGATGATTGTAAAAGCTTCAGAACTGGCCAAGTCCTGATGGTTCCCAGTGCAACCATTGCCCTGGCACTTGTGATGGAATTTTGCTCCAACACATTAAGAATGAGAAGTTGGAAGTCCCCATAAGCTCTTTGAGTTACCTCGTGCCACACAGCGCTAAATGCCCTTTGTACCCCTTTGAGCTGTGTGTGCGAAGTGGCCTGATGCCAGGTCAGCTTGTCTCCTGGCTATTGTCTCAGCAAAGCATGAATGAGCACTACACATTATCTGTGAGCCAAGTATGCAATGCTGGATTTTGATGGCCTGAGGTGGCTCTTTGTCATAGGCCTTTGTTCTGTTCAAAAAGGTTTTCTGATTTTCATGCCAATCTGGTCATTCGGTTGGCAGCATATGGACCAGCACACTAGCAATTTGAAGAAGATGAGAGCTCAAAAGGGCCTAATGCAACCCCTTTTTCTACATGAAAGCGACAGCTGGCTTTTTCCTGACTGATGTTTTTGTTTATTCAGTGGGACATAGAATAAACCGTGCCCTTTGTGTCTCCACATCCTCTATCTCCACATTCATACCAAAGACATGCACTATTAATATGAAACACTTCAAAGGTCACAGGTTAATATCTGGTTTTTATTAGAACAGAGACTCCAGTCTGCAGTGGGGTTCTGTACCTGCACTGATAAAACATAACATTACACACAATTACATCACATCAGTGCCAAATGAAAAATTAATATAAGGTTTGCTTCATTTCATACTTCTGTTCCCTCACTTTCACGCTTATAAGTCCACATTGGTTTCTGTCTTTCTCTCTTTGGGAGAACGTAACCAAGTACGTTTACTGTCGTGACTGTAGCATCTGTGCTCGAGTAAAACAGTGAGATTCTTGTACTTTACTTGAGTATCTCCATTTTATGCTACTTTATACTTAACCCCATGACATCTTAGAGGGAAATATTGTTCTTTTTACTCCACTTGACAATTTATTTCTACTTCTTGTTATTTACATAAAAATATATATGTGTTATCATGCCGTACTATAGTACTAATATACCCAGTAGTATACAAAGGATCGAAAACTGGCTCCACATTGATGAAGTACAACATTAAAATGCTCTTAGGTGTATTTAGAAATACAGAATAATATAATATCCTAAAATAATATAACACTGAAAGGAGTGATTCTGCATAATGAGTGCTTTTACTTTTGATACTTTAAAAATGATTTCTGCTGATTATGCTGCAGTTTTACTTAAGTAACATTTTGAATTCAGGAGTTATTTCTACACTGTGGTATTTCTACTTTTACTTCAGTAAATAATCTGAATACTTCTTCCACCTCTGCCTTCCCTTCTTCACTCTCTGTTTTTAGGTCGTCCGTCACGTTCAAACATCGCTATCACTAAATAAGCAAATGGACAACTTAGTTACGTACCTCACATTACAATCAACGATCTGGAAGAGACGCGTGAAGGACGTTGACTTGTAATAGACTGTGTTGGTGTTATGTAATAGTGGTATTTGTGCTGTACCGTTACTCTGCACTTTTATCTTAAACAGAAACTGTTCAATCTGACACCACGTCAGCTGTGTGTCATACAATAAAATACACCAGGGGTGGTATTGATAAGCTGTTTTAACTGCCAGTATTGACTTGATTTGTGGAAATCTTCAACAAGCAGGGGTCACGCACTCGCCACTGTGCAGAAAATTCTGAATCTATCACAAAGTATCCTGGTTTCACCTTTAACCATGTGAACATCCAGCCTCTAAAGAACTGTGCCACCCAGCTATACATCTGTCCACGTCTCTTTTTTTGTGTTTGAATTGCTTTCCATTGCCTCCAGTTTCTCTCCCTCTTAAAAACTCTTAATGATGCTTTCCTCTTCGTAGGTATGCCTGAATCGCCAGTGCCAGAATGTCAGTGTCTTTGGTGTGCATGAGTGCTCTGGGAAGTGCAATGGACGTGGGGTGAGTGCAAAATAGCGATTAGCTCAACGTTAAGTGTTAATTATACATACATTACAACCTGCGAAACTGTTTAACAAGGCTGTGAAGATTCAGCGTTTTCCTCTTTAGTCGCTGGGAAAAAAATGAAGTCTGTCGCTGCCCTTTAACAACAGCAGGACAAGAGTGGCAATGTATTTACAATAAAGGCTCTGAGTTATGGCAGCTGCTGCTCTTCTGTATAATCGGTCTTCATTACCCCTCTGAGGATAAATCCATCCCAGTTAATGGCATCATTTATGGCCTTCTTAAAGTCCTGTCCATCATCTTTTGTCTAAACAGTGATCATCATAGGAGGAGACCTCAGTATTAATGCTGATGCAGTATAAAAGCGACACTTCCTGCCAAGAATTGTTCACCTTTCTCTTAACAGTCCTCATCAATAATTCAGCAGGCTTTGCTTTAATGTTTTATTTACTTTGTTGTTTGGTTCTATGAATCACACTCTCACCAGGGGCTAGATTACAACACTCTCTGATCTTCACTGTCAATTACATCTATTTATGGCACAGACATTATAGATAATGAGAAATCAAAGCTACGATCCTAAATTCCCTTTTAGACTGACCTTTCTTGGAACTGATCAAACACCATGGAAACAAAACCAAAAGAAAAAAAAAAAGCTGAAATTTTCAGCGGCTGCTTGATCAACCCATTACAATAAAAGATTAAAACAGTTGTAAACAAAAGTCCCGCCCGATGTACAGTGTGTGTATTTGTGCTGCATCTTCCCTTTTACGGAAAGCCTAATTTAATATGTTTTTCTAAACACATTGTACAGTCGGAGTCCTCATCACAAAGGTGCTCTATGCAGTTTAAGTTTCAAAGAAAGTCAATTTGTGACCATATCAGAAGAGGCATCTGCTAGAAATGAAATGAAAATGTTCAGTGTGATCTTTTCTGACATTTGAAATACGTTTATAAATTAGTTTCATCTTCTCATTTTAAATATGCGAGCTATCATTTTGATATATTAGTTATTTATTGCGATCACAAGTGAGCGTGCTCTGGGCTTATTTGTCTCTGCTCATTGGATTTTTAGCATGCATTTTTAGCTCTGGGGGATTTTAAAGAATTCAGTGCTTACTCACATTTAACATCAATATTTTGTGTTTCCTGAATGTTAATTCGATGTCAGTGCAAAGGGAAAGATGTTATCCGTGGCGTGTGACAGAGTAACAGAGCGAGTGTCGATGATAGAAGCCAGACGTCTGTGTCAACGATGTGTCCTTGTATGTTTTATGTTTTGTGAGCACAAGCACAATGAGGTGTGGTGTTAGAGTTAGATTTCTCCTCACACATGCATCAAGCTCCCCCTAAATCAAACCTCCCTCGGAGCCCCCCAAGTGCCTCTTAACCCCACCACTCAGCGCGAAGCAGTGTCCAAAGCCTGGAGGCAGGGAAGGCACTTGACTGTACGTCTGTTGCTAAATGTAAATCCCCTGCAGCTGCGCAGCTTTCCCTCTGCGCCTCCCTACTCCCTCCAACTGACAGCTGGACCGCGTTACCTCACCAGGGAATCCTCCTGGATCAAACTCCTGCACAAGAAACCTGAGGCTTTAAAGGGATGGACTCTCCCAAACACATGTTTTATCTATTATGACTGCTACACACACTTAGACATGTCCATATACACGCACGCAGTCAAACATTCAGTTTGCAGCCTGTGTCCTTGGAAAACTTGATTTAAATCTGTAGTATAACTAAAATATAGACAGTATTTAAAGCTATAAGAATCCGGAGAATAAAACAGAGCTAGTGAAGCAGTATTAGTACAACACGCAACATAAATTGACCTTGGCTTTGGTAATAAATATCCGTGAATTTGTGAATAGTCTGGTAAGAGTTTTACATACTATGTTTGCAGGTGTGCAACAACAAGAAGAACTGTCACTGTGAAGCACACTGGGCGCCTCCGTTCTGTGAAAAAGCAGGCTTTGGAGGGAGCATTGACAGCGGGCCCATGAGAGTGGCAGGTACTGTGGGTGTTTTAATTCAGTTCCTCACTTTCTAGACAGTGAAACAACAGAATGAACTCAGAAACAAGGAACACAAAGCTGCACCAGCTGCAGTTCGCACATCTTTTCTTGCAGTGTCAGTGCTGGATTGATGTGTGGTTTGGACTTGAGCGTAACTTTCTTTCAACACCACAGCTCGCCTTCCACTGAGCAATACATTATACTGTACAGTGTGCTGTTCTGAAAGAGAGATAATATATCTTTTCATTAAGTGAATCACAAGCTGTGGTGCTGCCCGTGGCCAAGCTGTAACAGTCTTTGCATATGTCCTGTCATTCTTCTGTGCTGTAGATGTGCGTGTGTGTGTATTAATGTGCGTGTTGTCATATGTGGCATCAGCTGACAGTGTGGTCATTACTGTGGCAATCCTGGTTACCCTGGTCAGCCTCCTGGTAGTCGCCGGAGTTATCTTTCTGAAGAGGAAGACTCTGCTGCGCCTCCTCTTCGCTAATAAGAAGAGCACCTTGGAGAAACTCAGGTGACGTGTTTCAGCACAAAATGAAACACAGTATGATTATTGAGATGCAGTATGTTATTTTGATTTGACATCAAAATTGTACCAAGTAAATACTGACTCTGATGCCTTGTTTTAAAGGGAAATTATCGCCTTCTTTTTGATATTTAAAGCTTCTTAAATAACATATTATGACATCTGCTTATTATTTTTTGAATGGCTTGAAGTATCTATATATATATATATATATATATATATATATATATCATATTAAATACATCCATAGATCAATATATCTAAATTACATATACAATGTTCATAAAAAGAGATCACAATATATAAAAATAATACACAAGGAAAATCGATATAAAACATACAGCCCCAGTAATTCGTACTCCATACAGGACAGGCTAAAAAGTCATCATATACTTCCTATTAGAGGCGTCTCTGTCTATTTATCTATTATTGCAGAGACAGATGAAATAACACCATAGATCAAGATGAACATTAAAGAGTGAAAAATGACAACCGCGACATACAAAACAACATTGTTACTATCGGAAATGTGATACAGAGTAATAAATCACAAGAATGGTTTAATATCACCCAGCATCCATCCTGTTGGACACTGTGCATGTCCTCCTCATCACTTCTGTATCTCCAACGTCACTGTTTTTTTTTTAATTTTAGAGGTACACTGGGCATGCAAAGCCTGAATAAATGTATTTAAAGGTCACATCGATGGGGTCACTCCAACAACTAAAATGAAAAACGCTTCATTCAAAACCTGCTCTCACTCTGGCCGTGAACACACTGAGCATCTAATCTAAACGTTCCTGAAATAAATAAACACGTTCAACGAACCTGCAGATTGTGCCTTTAAATGCTCCACTTTGCCTATAGATCCGTGGAGGCCAACAGACCGACCAGCCCCGTCAGGACTCAGTCCATGTACAGACCAACACCACTGCGCAAACCTCCTCCTAAACCCTCTGGAGCCAGCATTTATAAGGTGAGACAGTCTATAACCGCCATGTTATTACATCTAACATGCTGAGGCTGCGTGTACGGCTGTGTGCTCTATATTCCCATAAACCTTTCCTGTAAATATGTGCACGGCCATTTCTTTCACAGACCATTTGACTTCATTTCTTTTGTAAACAAACTCTGTTAGAGCCTCTCATTCACCCGCAGCCAGCTTAGATTTTTCATGTTTTCGGGCTTGTTGACAAAACAACGTTTCTGTGTCCAAGAAATATTAATTATGATGGTGTTGTTGACAGCACACAGTGAACTCTTAACTGCGAGATTGCTCCATTAAAATGATTAGATAGCCACGACCAGTATATTGTAATTGCAGCCATTTGTGATGTTTGTTTGTGATAGAGATTTTTATGATGAGGAAGCAGCGTTGATTGGTTCAGACAGTAGAAGAAAATAGGTTTGTTTGTTGGAAATGATAAGCTCCTAGATGATTACCTGTCAAGTGAATGTGCGAAACAAAGTAATAGCATGTTTACATGCATTTAGAGCACAGTCGGTAAAATGTCACTAACACTGTTCACTTTGTCCTTTGCATGGACAGATCTTCCTTACCCATCATTAGCCGTGTCCTCACCACCGCAGTGAAACAACCTGTCTGTGTTAATCGCAGTGATCTCTCCAGCATTATGCAAATGCCCAGATGTCAGTCAGCATCACAGCAGCTTTGTTGGAAAGTAGATGTACTGTGCAAGAGGGTGTTGTCCAGCAGCCAACTCCTGTCCAGCCATTTTAGGTGTTATTGGTTTGTTCTGCCGCAGAGGAGTAACAGCTGGTCAGGACATGTGGTCAGACTCTGGCTTTTACAGTTTCAGAATGTCACGTCTAATAAAGTTGTTTTCCATTTTTATGGCTGACTCTGACATCAGCATTTCACTCTAATGATTTAGGAGATTTTCCCGTCCACGCTCGAAACCGAATCATGCCAAGTTAAGACTTTATATTATTACCACACGGGGCTAGAGATGCAATTACAAACTACTTTCATTATTGTTTAGAGCACCAAGTTACTTCTTCAGAGTGGTGTTTTTTCAGACCAAAACCCAAAGATATAATATTTAAAAATATATACAGTTATTTAAATATAAACATCTTCACATTTGAAAACACAGAATGGTTGTCACTATTACTGGAGAAATGGCTCAAATTAAATAAAATCAGTGCAAATTAGTTTTCTGTCCATTAACTAAGCCAATTATGTTCTGCTGTTGTCAGCATTACAAGACTCCTAAGTACAATAGATTACTGGGGGCAGTAAGAAGAGGAATAAAGTAAACAAAGACAGATGTGGTCGTACTGCTGATTAGTAGTATCTGGTAACTAATTAAATACTAAAACAAGTGTTTTCTCAACCTGTTTTCAGCCATCTTTCCTGAGCGCGGAGCCTCTTCTCCCTCCCCACAACTTCCACTCTCACAGTTTGCGCCGACTGCCCCTCTACCAGCCGCTGCACATCAGCCAACCCATGCCGGTGTCCCTGAGTGTGGGCCAGCCCACCCTGCCTCTCCTGCCAGCCAACCACCGGGTCCTGCCTGCCCACACGTCCCTCTCGCCGCCTAGAGTTCCACCTTTCCACACTCTGCCCCGCCAGCAGTCGTCGTACAGAATGGACCAGGTTTGTGTTGCTTAATGTCTGCTCCGTGGTTACGTGACGCGCACAGAATTATACAAAGCTTGAAGCTTTTAACTGAAAATAGTTTCTATTCATGTAGCGCGGCATTAATGGACCATACAGGCCATTTTTCAGGTTGCACCCCATTAAATTCAATTAGTATATAGTCTTTTTTTACAGCGCATTTCTGCTGGCAAGTTTTTATATTGATTTCCTTTATTCCGAGCAGCTGTCACTTCCATCCACTTCTATTACCATGTGAAAGGAAAACAACAAATCAATGTGATAAGCTGTAACTTTTATTTTAGATGTCACAGCTTACTTGACCGCACTGAGGAAGGTCAGTCTGCTTCAGTGGTAGAATGTAGTACTTTTACTCAAGAATGTACTTAAGTGCAAACTGGAGGGACATGGTTTTGTGCAGGTTTATACTTCTGTTCAACTCCACCTCACAGGCAATTATTGTACTTTTTACTCCATTACGTTTGTCCGACTGTGTTAGTTACTGTTCAGATCAGTTTCATCCCTGTCCTGTCCAGTGAAAACCACGTATCTCCTGATTTTGAATATTTGTGATAAACAGAAGAATGAAGTGTTGCTTTATGGGTTGAGAAAAGTCTTCTCCTTATTAAGCTAAATAACCTCTTTTAAATATGTGATATGTGTTTCTCACAGGACAGCGCCGCTACAAAACTTCTGATTATCTTACAGAATAGGATGCGTTGCTCTAGATTAAACAGTATATAAAGTAGTTTAAATGAGCTCAACCTTAAACATCCACAGCAGTAACTTGCAGCGTACACATGAATGCAGCAGTAAAATGAATCCAAAAACAGCGACAGGGGCCGTTTTACTGCACAGTGACTACTTTTACTTTTCGTGCATAAGCGAGTATTTTCACAGTTCTTTTCCTTAAGTAAAGGATCTAAGTATCTTCCACTGCCACCACTGTTTATGCTACATTACTTTGTCAAAGCAATGAATCGAAACCTGCAATCTTAACGTCTTCACCCATCACCATGTCCATCCCCGTCCCCCCGAGGAGAAGTTTGTGTTAGCACCACGTGGTCTCAGATGAGTTACCGTGCTGTGTCTTTTCAGTGTGTGTGACAGTGTCACAGCCTAAAAGCCAAATATCAAGTGTGGACATATCCTGCATCCACACTATAAACCATTAGTTGACTGGCCAAAATGTAACTTATGCACTGAGAAAGTAACATAACTGCTCACCGTGATCTATCGCCTGTCTCAAGGAAGTTTAAGGTCTCTTAATTTTTATACCGCACTGAAATTAACTGAAGCCAGTGGCATGGAACTTCAGGTAGAAAATCAATCTAAAAACTTAACATATGCTTTAAAAATGATCTATACTAATATAAAATATATGCAAATTGCAGTTAATGGTTTAAAACGTGAAAATGAGGAATTGGTACGGTCCTTAAATTTTTTTGTAGCAAAGTGTTGGATACTAGAAGTCACTGTATTTCTGCACTGCGGTCAGCTTCAACATATCGACAGCAAAATTCAATCCGTCTCACTCCCTGTTACCCAACTCCTGAGTAAGGTGCAGTTTTCTGCTGAGCCAGCAGTATTGGCTGCAGTGGAGATAGTAAATCCATCTGTCTGCTCTCCTGGTTGTTCCAAATCCTGATCTATTCGTGTAGCGGCGCAGTAAGAGAGTTGTGTTAGTTGTCGACACTCGGTGAGGCACAGCGTGGTGCGCAGGAAATTGGCAGATGTGTGCTGTTCTTAAAGAAGAGGAAGACATTAGCTCGGTGATATGACACTTTCTCTCTGTAGGATAAAGAGCATAACACAATCCCAGATGTGAAGCCAGACCATGAAGGACTTAGAGGGAGGTGTGCGTACGTCCAATTTTTACACACCCATGGTTAATCATCCAGGTGAGCAGCCGTAACAACTGGCACCGTAGGCAGCATCAGAGGGTTTTGTCCACATCAGGCAAGCACTGCAGCATATCACCATTTACAGCTATGAACATGTGCCAGCTGAAGATGCACTTTAGCTGAAAGGCCAGTGTTTGCTTTATAAATAAGCTGCTCACTGGCTTGCCAAAACAATGAAACCCTGCTACCTGCTAATATCTGCCAGCTCATTTTGCTCTAATAAAACAGATGGAGTGAGCAGAGAAAGGTGGTCAGAAATTGAATAACAGGCCAGCAAGGACATAGAGGACATCAATCCCCTGAAAAGACAATGTAGTACAAGCTTATTGTAATACTTGACACAGCCTCACCTGCTGTCTATGCTAATGTGTCGTATTTTAAAAGACTTTCTCGCAGGCTGTGCTGACTGCTTTCCCGTTAAAGTTTAGGTGGAATAAAGCCCATCCTTCATGTATTACAGCGACGCAGCACATGAAAAGAAAACAGCGCGCGAGCTGACGATTTAAAAAAAAAAAAACAGACCTGTTGATTATTATTTCGGCTCAGTGAAGGAGAACTACGCGTCAGATACCTGTAGAGTCAAAGAAATGCGAAGCAAGCATGCAGTAACATCGCCTAGGTTGGGACTGCAAAAGCAGACTGCAGCATCATCTGGTTGGATAAGTGAAAACCATACCTCGCCAAAATGTCATCTTTTCAGGAACTCAGAAAAATAGCTTTGCTTTTGGCCAGACGACCACGCATTTTTCAGTTTCTCCCGTGGCTTTTGAAAGGCGCTTATAAGCCCAAGGCTCATAGATCTTTCTCAAGCCACAGAGGACAGCGCAATCCTTCATTTTGAATTAAGCCATGTGAACAACACCAAATGTCTGTAACAATATGAGGTTTTCAGCCAAGAGAGGCATTAGAATGCACATGGGTCCCGGATTTCGCTTGCATTTGAGTGGATGCATCTGTTCATTTACATCTTTGTTTTCTTCTTCATTTTTCTGGATGAAGATTTATTCATCACTTAAAGGAACAGGTCTGGCAGTGTTCTGCTTACTGTCAGCACAGAGTGATACTATACATTGCAGCGTATTCCTCTGTGCAATAGAGCTCAGCTGTTGTCCAAAAAAAAAAAAAAAAAACAGAATAAAAAACATACACAAGCCATACCTGTACACCGGGTGAAATATTCACACTAGCATCCTGGTGCTGTAAATATTGTCTTAATCTCCACAAGAGAATAGTCGACATCTAACGCACTGTTTAGGCCTGTGGGATATGACCAAAATCTCATACCATCGTTTCATGATGCGTATCACGGTTAATATATTTAAGAAATAAATGGTGTATATACAACGACCACACGGAAAAGGCAGGATTCCTATGTTCGACAACTAAAAAGTACTATTTGATTGTTTTTTCTCCTTTTACTTAGAACCTTTGTGCAAATTTTCCATCAAAACAACGTCCCTTGTGAAAGCCAGTGTTTGTTTTATCCATTCTGGGATTTTTTTTTTTTTAGTTAAGGGGATATTAGCTCTGGTCCTCACTCAAACATAGAAGGTGACGGTAATGTACGTTGACGCTGGATGCCACTCACCATAAAATGAAACAAAGGAGAAGAAGTGCGTTTTGATCTGCTGTAGAAACATGGCGGACATGACGGACTCCGATAACAGCGACCTGCTGCCTTTGTAGATATAAACAGCTCTTTATAAAGTAAGTCCAGGTCCAGTCCTTTAATGTATAAAATCTAAAAAGATAAAAGGTTATAAAGAAGGGTTTTCTGGTCCGTGTCAGACTTTTCGTACCCAAACCGCATCCACGTGACGGACGTAGCTCTGTTTTTTTCCTGTTCGGAATGACCCCGTTTTGTATCACGTTCACTGTCCTCCATGGTTGTTTGCGTTGTCTTCATGCAACTGACTATGTATTTCTATCTGAGGAAAAGTGTACATCTTCTAATACTTCTGTTTCTTTATGATTTGACACAGGCAGTGGGCTTGTAGGAAACTCAGGGGAAAGGCCACAAATCACTTGTTCAAATCAGAAGGGCACATTAAAGTTACATTATATTATTAAACTCAAGGCCAGGACGTATCCCTCAAGGTTTACGGTCGAAATGACTGAGCCCTGACTTGTACCTACAGACCGGACAGGGATATCAGACAGAGACACAGAAACGTGCTATTGATTGCAGTATTTTATAGGATTTGTTGATAATGACGGAAATTAAAATCGACCCGAGTCTTATTCTTGAAACCACAGCTTACACATGTAGGTATCTCATCGCGGGAGAACAAAGTGTCTGTTTTAAGGTAACAGCGGGCCGTATGTGGACGTCTGAAGCACTTTCAGTTTCAGTTAATATTCACTCTGATTCCTCTTACGTGATCAGAAGAATCCCCTGCTGTGCGAGTTTATCGCACCCCCCCCCAAAAAAAAAATAAAAAATTCAGAAACAGAGACAACAATATCCACATGGGACATGGGTAAAGAGGGATCACAGTTAAACAGACCTGCTGCGCTGTTAGCGGAGCACAATTTGATTAAAGCGGCATCGCATTTCTATCTCTGTGGGGCATCTCTTGTTTTTTTTACTGCATCTGAACAGCTCTGGGCTGTTGTATACAGAGACGTAGTGAAATTTGCCAATTTGAAATCTTTAAAGGCAATTTTTTTTTTGTTGGCTAAGAGGCTGTTTCTGAGCACCTTACCAATGAATATTTAATAAAATTGCTTGTTTGAATTGTTATTTGTGTCATTTTATGCCACCTATCTGCAATGTGCTGAGCTATAAAGTATAGAATAATGCGATGTAGCCTTCAGATATGGAAGGTTATTGCTGTTGTGTGACATAACTGTACGATTTTATGTTTGCGGCTATTTGTCTTGCCTACCTAACTCTTTAACATGCGGCACCACGCCTACCTATTGTCATATTCTCAGAGGTTATTTGTTCAATAACGCATTACTGGCAAAAATCCCTTTCATGCGAGCTCACGAAATTTTACTACACCAGGATCCTTTGTGGTCACACAGCGCACATGTTAATGTCAAACTTCTTGGCAACATTCATGAATGTTTAAAACCTTCCAGCTCTCTAAATCTCATCCATGCGTGATGATGGAAACTCCTCTCTGTGAGTGTGTTATTTACAGTTGTTCCATGTAATCCTGCGAGTGTGTGTGTGTGTGTGTGTGTGTGTGTGTGTGTGCTGTAACATGACTGGAGGAAGGTGCTGTTCGTGTGTGTGTGTGTGTGTGTGTGTGTGTGTGTGTGTGTGTGCTGTAACATGACTTGAGGAAGGTGCTGTTCATGTGTGTGTGTGTGTGTGTGTGTGTGTGTGTGTGTGTGTGAGACGGTAGCCGGGCTGCTGGTAGCAGATGTTTATCACTAGCTCACCTCCTCGCTGTAGATTAGTAACACACGAAGGCACCTCATTCAGATAACCTTCTCCTCTCGTGCAGCACTGCCACAGAGGGGGAGGAGCCAAGGAGGGGGGTTTGGGATTCGTATTACGTTAGCTGTGGGAAATAACAAGATGTTGATAACACAGTGCCCTCTAGTGACTGCTTTTGTCTCCACGTAGCTCCTTTGCATCTTATCCATATTTAACAGGAGTTGTTATTCAAGTTTCATGGATTTAATTTGCATGCATTCTATTTCAAGATAAGATGACTGTGCTATAGTGTATCTTAAATTAACGTCACATAGCAAATAGGGCATTTCAGTTCCGCCCCTCTCTAGCTGTAATTCTGTTGTTGATCCAATCTGCATGTGGAAAAACTACACGTGAAAACTATGTAGTAACACCTCTGGTGAAATGATTATTTTCAGTTTGTCTACACTTGAAAATTGTGACTATTATCCAGCAGGATCGACGGAAGATATAAACGCCGTAACTTTGACGGAAAAAGATAGTAACACCTTGAAACTTAACCCTGCACTTCACTGTTCTTCAGCTTTTTTTTATTTCAACTACTCAGGTGCCAACATCTTCAGCTTGGTTGTTTTTGCAAGTTCGTAATGACAGTACATATTCAAACCTCTTCATTAAGATACAGCTAGAAAATACAGGAAATACGTACGCAGTATTAAAAACCCCCCCAAAAATATCAACGCTAAATGGCTTCTACAGGCATGAGTCTGTATTCGCTGTGACCCCTGTTCCCTTGACAAGAAGTAGCCAAAACAAGTTGAAATGTTTGACATGTGTCGAATGAAACCTGACGTAATTAATCCACCAGGAGATTAGTGCATAATGTCCGCACAGAAGAGTTCAAGACATGTTAAGTGCAAAGGGAGGTCAAACTAAACACTTGTCACTTTGGTCTGTAGGATCCCTCTGTCTTCTGATTTTTTTTTTTTTTTTTTTGGTCTTAAAGCTGTTTGCATATTTCCTGTATATTCTCTGTTACAGAGACTGAGAAATGCATTGATGGATGGTCACTATAACCTTGCTAAACCAACAAAACTAATTGTGCCCTAAGAGCTTTGCTCAGTACTGTAGTTGCCTAAATTTAACCTAAAACTGCAAATACTAAACTACGATTACGTTCTTTATGTTGTACATTTTCATAAGATACTACAAATTACAAGAAAAGAGGAACATAGTATTCAATTGTGGAGCTGAGTAACACACTTGTCCTCGTTTGTTTAGGACTTTGAGAAGCCCAGTCCGCCCCAGAAGCCCCTTCCTGCCGACCCACTAGGGAGGACGTCCCGACGGGTTCACAGCCCGTCTGCTGCGGGGGTCCGCGTCCCTGGCACCGGACCCCTCCCCATACCTATCCCAACTGTTCCCAGACCTCCACCCACCATCCCTTTACCCAGCAGGTGAGCATGGGACCTTTGTGCTTATATTTATTTTGTATATTTTTGTCATGTCACGTATTCATGCGTTCACGTTTTACGTTTCAGACCTGCTCCAGTGTTGCCCTACAGACCGCCAAAGACAACGGACTCCTGAGCTCTTCACCTTGTGGACGAGTGGATCAACAGATGGAGACTTTATCGATTTGCACTAATTATTCTGAGACTCTGCGAGATCTTTCGGAACTGTCGAAAGTGTCACAGACTTTGTAAAAACAAAGGGGGCTTATCACATCTGGGTGCTACGCCTCTTTAAGGTGCTATGTTGTCCTCGCTCAGGTACCAATGAACTATTTAACTATTTAATATTTAACTTCAGTATTAATAGTTTGTGCGACGAGCACAAATTTCTTCCCAAGGAAAAGTTTTAAAAAATATAAACATATTGTCATATAGGAAATTTCTTTTGCATTTTTTGGTGATTTTTATACTTTTTTTCTCAGATAAAATGCTTAAATATAATGTTTTTATAAGCAATGACGTTGCTTGAAAAAAATTGTAGCGCAAAAAACTTTGCTTTGGACAAAGACAAAGGGAAATGCAGCACAACTCAAGTCATCATTGCAAGTCAGCGGAGCAGTGTAAGGACTTTTGTCAGTATTTTACATTCAGTTATTCATATTTTTATAATGCATCAGATTCTAGATGCAGGTTTTCCATCTGTGCCACCGTAGTGCTATACAACAGTATAACACATTAATGACGTACAGTGTCTAGGTTTATTATCTACAGGACTGAGCGAAAGAACTCACTTCAAAGCCTTGAAACACGTTTTATTACTTTTTTATTATTTTATAAATCAAGTCTAGCCATGTCTCTCCCACGTAGCCTCCTCCATTCCCTTATAAGTGCATGTTTGCAGTGAAGTGCAAACCTAAAAAGTACTTTTCACACATTTTACACTGGCTATGACACACTGCTCAGAGCATTTGCTGGACGCTGGGCACATTCTCCTGATACTGGCAGAGGCTTCAGTCTGAAGAGCTTTGACAGACTGATTGTGTTCCAGAGAATTACAGCAACACCAAATAATTCAACATCGACTGGTGTTTGTATGTTTAACATTTCCACTCACTTAGTATGTGACTGTGCGAGCCAAGAAGGATGACTTCAGCGCTGTGAGCTCTCCAAGCCCCTCCTCGACCGCGTCCAACGAGATGTGTTATCGCGTGTCTGTCCCGTCTTTCCTCGCCTTCATTACATTCCATCAGGATTTTGTATGTTTTTTGTTTTTTTTCTTCTTCTTGGACTGAGCTCATTCACAGCACAGGTCATTAGATTACAAGCTTGGCATTGCACTTTGAGTTATGCACTTTTTTTTTTTTTGTCGTTTTATTTTTGTTGATTTACTGTTTTGAGAGAATGTCAGTGATGTGTTTCAGTGTACGCGGTCAAACTGTGGATATTCCATTTTATACATGCAGTTTTGTCCGGATGCAGTGCATATTATCTCACCGCTGCAGGATGACTCGAGTCAAGCAGGCGTTGATAATGCACTGCATAACGACGTTGCATTTGTGTACACGAGCGTGCAAGTAAAGCTTTTTCATGTTTCAGAAGTGTTCGAGAGTTACACAGTGAAGAGTCCGAGTGCCGTAACTCCTCCGTGGTGAAAAAAAAAATGTGTTAGTGTTGTGTCAATTAATCGTTGTTCAATGTTTATGTCATTTGTAAATCCAAAATGTACTGTGCTGATTTGCGTAATTGTAACATGATCGAAAGCCATTGTAAATTGTACATATTTTATGTTGGTAATCATGTCTGTTTTTTTCTTTTTTCTTCTTTTCTTGTTTTTAAGAAGCACAGTAACATAAGAACTGCTTTGAGGCCCTGCCACATTCACACTGGTTAGCGATTAAAAAGTCAACATTTTGACATTTCATAAAAGTGACTTGGCAAGAGACAAATGCTTGGAGAAGACGTTTATGATGAAATCACAGCGCCAAATAAAAACCCCTCAATGGTTATTTTCAACACATTGTTTTACTTTCAGGTTTTTAGAAAGGAACGAGAATGTTATTTATTCGCTAAATGTAGGACTCATTAGATCAGAAAAAGTACAATAACATCTGCCTGCCACACGTTGTGGCACAAAAACTGGTCCATTACAGTCTGTGACGTATGCTCAGTTATTTGTGTCAGTGACTTCTAAAAATGTAACACAGATCTGTTCAGCTGCTTATTTTTATTTACATGTCCTGATGCTGCCGGAGCAGCTCGTTGTGTAACACTGCCACCTGCAGGACGGCTCGGGTCATTACAAAACCCAGAGCAGCTCCTCTACGTCTGCTCAGTTATCTCGTTATCGTCCCTCGGTGTGATTTTTTTTAAGACAACGGGGTAAGGTTGCCCTTGAGTCCTGATTAAGATCTGCCTCCCTTCTAATACAGCTTACCTTCATCGTCACCGGGAGAGCAAGCACAGAGAAGCACACACAGAAGAAAGTCAGACCTCCAAACTGTGCAGAAAAGTGAAAATAGATTAAAAAAAAGAAAGAAAAGAAACTATGAGAAACTAATGTTTTAATGAAATGATGAAAACATTCATTTCATAATCACAAAACAAGTTTTAGTCTCCATAAAAAAGTTACTTTCACTTAAATGTTTGTAAAGTGTCAGTGACCATTAAAACATTCATTTAGTCAGAGACACGCACGAAAACTCAGCTGAACCCTTGTACGGTATTCGGGTCAAATTGACCTGTTTCAAATTTTTACAAAAAGAAAAAGGGTTTCTACCTGAAACTCTATGGCCTTAGCTTATTTTCTGTGATAAACATGTACAAAAAATATAAATTTGAGCACACCTGCTACTATACGTCACACATTCATATGGTCTTCACATGGTCTTCATATGGTCTTCATATGGTCTTCACATGGTCTTCACATGGTCTTCAGGTCAGTTTGACACAGGGTCACACACAGACATAAACACACACACAGATAATGTTCCATTGTTCTAATCTATTGTTTGATGTCACTCTTTACCCTCT
>JAPQRN010000008.1:15632334-15644460 GCA_037367275.1 Coranthus polyacanthus | reverse complement strand
TCAGTACGACCCGTTGAAGACCCGAGGTCGACCAGAGGATCTCAAAAGAGACACAAGGGTTAATAGGACTTCAAGTTAAAGCCTTATAGGTTCCTCAGTCATTGATGTTCCACTTTTTGTATCCACAACCAATTCTAAATACATTTAATACAATCACAAGGGGACTTTTTAAGAAAATCTGAAGTTTTATTTGTAGATTGCATGGTAACATTTAATTGAATGTACTTAATAAAATGCATTATAGATGTAATCCACTTTGGACACTGAGGGCTTTAACTGTTAATGCAGGGTATTTATTTACTATTTTATACTATGACTGTGGTATAGTATTCATTTAGTATACTTAGTATATAGTAAGTGTTAGATTGTAAGTGGGGTAATGCTAGGGAGCACAAAAGACAAAGAATAACTGTGTCCTTAAACAAGTGCATTAATACGTTTTTCGACTTGTGAGAAAATGAAGACTGTGTTTTAAATTCCAACTCTAAAACAGCAAAATGCTTTTCGATTATGTTCAAATTGCAGCCTTTGCTTTGCCACTCAGTTCTCTTTGTTAACCTCAGACCCCTGTGTCTCTGCTCATCCCTCCCTGTTCTCACAGCAGTGTGTGTTTGTGTGTGTGTGTCATCTGTTGATGACTGCACTTCTATGGGATTAGTGGCCACATGACAACACTGGGCTGGCCGCCTAGCGAGCCTTTCATTTGGCTTCACTTGCAGCAGCAGTTTGTGCGCTGGCCAACAGTTTACTGAGAGCTGGTGATTTTCAAACTTTATTCCTGCAGATCTGCCAATGTAGCCAAAACTGGACGGGGCCTGAAGCTCACTTGTGATGGCGCAGGACATTACTAGTTTAACAGCAGAGGACTGTTTTGAGGAGAAATCACCGTGTTATTCAGACACAGACGCCTTGAGTCAAGGAGACAAAGAATATGATGACATTTTGGAGCTTAATCAGTTTGATGGACTTCCTTATTCTTCCAGATTTTATACATTGCTGAAGGAAAGGAAACAGTTGCCAGTATGGAAAGCAAAGGGTGAATTCATGGACACTTTGTCCAAAGGACAGTTTGTCGTTGTCAGTGGCTCTGCCAGGACTGGAAGGAGTTCTCAAGTGAGTACTTATGGACACTTGACATTTGAAATTTTTCTGTCATAGAAAATATTGCTATTTTCATGTAGATTTAAAAGGAGATATTTAAGCAGTCACACAACAGAGATGGTGTAAGCTATGTTTATTCCACTTTTTGAACAGATTCCTCAGTGGTGTGCTGAGCTCTGCCTATCAGTCCAGTTTCAGCACGGCATGGTGGTTTGTACTCAGATGCATGCCCAGCAGGCTGTAGATCTCGCCTTGCGAGTTTCTGATGAGATGGATGTCAACATCGGCCATGAGGTCGGGTACAGCATCCCCCTGGAAACCTGCTGCGCAAATGACACAGTCCTCAGGTCAGGAAAAGAAATACTTTTGTTTAAGAAATAAAATGTTAGCAGCATATCTCTGATTCTTTCTCTTATCTTGCCGGGAAACAAAAATATTGCATGGTCACGGCAGCTACATCACCCCGCCTTTTCTCTTTTTGAGGAGAAAAGAGAACAAAAGGCCTGAGGGGCCTCTTTTCAGGGGCTCCTTCACAGCTGCCCGGCTCCCTTTCTGCACATATGTCACACTCCCTCATGTGGGTGCCTCATAAGTCAGCCAGGAAACAAAGGAACGCAGCACATTGAGGGGGTGATAAGATAAACAGGCACCCAGCGAGAACGAAAGCATCCACTCCCCAGACTAATTATCAGAGTAAATTACACTAATAGAGGCAAAGCTGAAGTGTAGACAAAGTACCTTTCATTAAGTTGCCATTCTCAAGTATAAACGACTTTCATGTATTTTTTTTTTCTCTTACAATTAGAGAAACCTGAGGATTTATTTCAGGCTGTTATAAGTTTCAAAGGGATCAAACTAAATTTGAAGTCCCCCTTCACTCAAAAAGTGTTCATTTCACTTCCCTGTGCAGAATTATACCGTCAGGGATAATGTTGTTTGTGCTGAAAATCTGTGTCGAAAATGTCTGTGTCCTCGCTTAAAATCTGAGCTTAAAGGGCTGCCCTTCAAGCCGGACTCGTGACATCGGAAATATTTTTGTGAAAATCGGGATCTCGTGCGCAGCTTTTACGAGAGCAATGTGAAAACGTGAAGTTATCACAACATAGACATTCCTGTGCAAATTCAGAGATCCTGGATTGGTAGTCTAAATGAAGGATATAAAAGAAGTCATGTCACTATTTTTAACCTTTACAGGTACTGCACAGATGACACCTTGCTAAGGGAGATGATGTCGGACCCGTTGCTTGAGCATTACGGTGTGGTGGTGGTGGACCAGGCCCACCAGAGGACCGTAGCCACTGATGTGCTCCTGGGCCTGCTGAAGGACATCGCCGTGCAGAGGCCGGAGCTCCATGTGGTCCTTCTTACAGCCACTGAGCCCGGCCCCAAAGTACTGTCCCACTTCTCCACATCTGTGGTACCTCAGATCCACCTGGAAAACCTCGGCGTAGGCGAGGTGGTGTACAGCAGCACCGGCGACGGCTACTTCTGCTCCGCTCTCCGTCTGGTGCTGGAGATCCACCACACTGAGGAGGAAGGGGACGTGGTGGTGTTTCTGGTAACGACGCAGGTAAAGAGCAGAGAGAGCAGCACTCAAGTGGAATTTGTTACAGGTGGGAACATGTGAGAATATTTCCTCCTCCCCTAACTCTGCTGTCACCTCTCTGCCAGGAGATAGATCTCGCACATGAAATCCTGCGTCACGAAGGGCACAGTTTACCCCCTCGTCTAGGTGAGCTGCTGCCCGTTGCCGTGCATCCTGGTCAAAGTGGGAGTCTGCCAGTCCCCAGTGAGGAGGAGACAGGGAGGAGCCGCAGAGTTTTCCTCACCTCCAGCCCAAACGAGGACTTCTTCTGGGCCGTCAGGACAATAAGCTTTGTCATTGATGCAGGCCTGGAGAAGAGATATGTAAGTTAGACAGTTGAATCACCGTTTACAGGGATTCCTGTAAGATTTAAACAGAATTTAGTGGTTTGCACGAACCAAAATCCATTTCTCCATTTCTCCAGCGGAATGTAACCTTTAACTTTTTTTTTAGGATTTATAAGAGCAATTGAATTGAGTGGTGAGAAGGCAGCGAACAGGCACAGTCTTTCACAAAGAGGGGTAGAGGAACAGTTACTGCTGAAAGACATAGATTCAGGAAAACAGCTTCAACCTCCAGAAGAAAATGCATTTTGACTCCACCAACATCTGCAAAGGAAGAGGCAGAAAACGTACTTCAACACCACCTCACAGTAGTCCAGTAGTTCTTTCTGAAGCTACATACTTTGATTGAGTTTTTACATCTCAAACTCTTCTATTTGTCCTCTGACATTCATTAGTATTTACATTTACATTACAATTTTTCATCTCTTCGATATATTTACATAAAGTAAGGTTTTGAATGCAGAGCTTTGAATACTTCTCTGCCTTTCTATGTTGAAAAAGGGGCAAATTGTGACTACACAAATTTTCATTTTTTGTAAATGTTTAATCAAATATCATTACAGGTGTACAATCCCAGGATCAGGACGAACTCGGTCATCGTTCAGCCCATCAGCACAGGTCAAGCCAAGAGTCGCCAGCGGCTGGCAGGACCAACAGGTGCGAAATGACGCTAGAAAACAGAAAAATTATAGATAAAAATTGCTCCGTGATGACTGATCCATCTAAATGACGTGTTTTCCTCCCCTAGGCAAATGTTTTTGTCTGTACCCAGCAGACAGACGGCTTCCTGCTGAGATACGCCCACATATCTTGGAGTCTGACATCACGTCCACTGTGCTCTTCTTGAAGAGGATGGAGATCGCCGGGCTGGGCCACTGCGACTTCATCGACCGGCCTGGTGAGAGAAATGAGAGCTCGTGGAATGAGAAATTATTAGATGATATGAAAGAAAGCTTCTGAAGAACTTAATCACAACACTGTAATCATACGGCATGCGTGGGAGTAGGTTAATAACAGCTTGGCTTGACCGCGCCTGTTTCGTTTTCCTAAATTTCCCATGTCGCCTGTGATAAGGATATGCATTTTGGGTTCAGTCAGTCCAGTCCCAGTTCTGTTCTCTTTGTTTAAGCAGACAGGAACTTTTTGTATTGGAGAGCAGCGAGCCGTGCCGCAGCTGAACTGACAGCTCCTGTTCTGCAAGCATCCTTTTAGAGCTGACCTGCTTCCGCGTGCTTTGTTCGCCAGATTTATTCACCCCCCCCACCACCACCGCCGCCGCCGCCGCCACCACCACTAAAACACAAAAACACATCCCATTAGCTGATTGGAGAATAGGCGTACTGGTGATAGCGGTGGTGGGTGGGAGTGGAGACAAAAAAAAAAAAACTGAGAGCAAGGTGAATTTTATCCTTTGCTCTCTTATTTCGCTCTCCATCTGTTTTTGTTTCACTGTTATTTTCACCGCAAACATGTTTGTGGCAAAAGCATAATAGAAAATCTCATTTGTACCATGAAAGACTTTTCATTTTGCATAGTGATGCATGGCAGATGTTGGTGGGGCTGGGGATTATAAAATACTAATCTGCAGCTGCCTTTTCAGTCAGAGCATGTACTCCAGGGTGCCAGTATGCTCTAGGGGGGGGGGGGGGGGGGGTTCACAGTGGGTCGCCACTTTGGATTACATTTTAAACAGCAAGGGAAAATATCCAAAAATCCAACATTTGTATTTACTGTACATGTAATTAATAATGTATGTTAGAAGTATTAGTCCCAGGCGGTCATAAAAACGCCACTTAAAATAAAGAAGCACTCTGCTCTCTGTTCTCGCCACGCTGCTTTTGTTACATTATTCAGTGTTCAGTTTTACAACAACCAAGCGAATCAATGAAAACCCCCTCTTTTAACCCAGATCCCGAAGGCCTCATGCAGGCTTTAGAGGAACTGGACTACCTCGCAGCTCTGGATAACGATGGCAACCTGTCTGAGATGGGCATCATCATGTCTGAGTTTCCCTTGGAACCACAAATGGCCAAAACCCTGCTCGCCTCCTGCGAGTTCGACTGCGTCAGCGAGGTGGTCATCATCGCTGCCATGCTAACAGGTGAAAATATGGAACAAAATAGATAGACAAAACCGCGGTAACACTTTAAACGAAGGCGCACGGACTAACCATTGAACTTTGCACACATATTAGTAGCGTATTGGCTCTTCATTAGTCATTATTAAGCACTCATCAATGCCTTATTCTGCGTGAATATCATCTACATCTAATAGTTTCCCCTCATAACCTCCCAATTACTGCTTCTTGATACGTAAGGATACATAAGGACGTTGTTGTACAAGAATTACAAATCTAATATGCTCAGTATAAAGTGACAGTAGCACAAGAATAGAAACTGTCCCTTTAATAAATATGGCCTATTCTTAACAAAGCACACAACTACATGTATTAATAATGTCTATTGAGTGTGTATCCCATTCTCCGTGCAACAGCTTCCTTTCTTATCATCAATAAGCAGTTAGAAGGTTATAACGGGAACCAGAATAAGACATTAATAAATGCTTAATAAAGGCTGATAAAGAGCCAATCTAAAATGTATGCGAAAAAGCAACTTGTTAATTGGTAATCTGTGTACGTTAATATAAAGTGTTACCAAAAACATGTACAAATATTCTTTATTATTCTTCATTCAAATCACCTGATACATTGATCAGTATCTCATGTGCACAGAATGGGGTTTTTTTTGTTGGTTTTTTTTGGTGTTCCAGATAAAAAACAAAACAAAACGCACAGCGCACAGAGCCGTTTATCGCCATTTATCGCCATCTCCATACGTGTACACAATTCGTGCATCGTTTTATTTTTTTTTTGAGGCATCCTTTCATCTTGTTCCATCCACAGCGCCAACCTGTTTCATGGTTCCCTCGAAGGACCTGAAGCCAGAGGCAGCCCAGTGTCACATGAAGTTCCAGCATCCAGAAGGAGACCACTTTACCCTTATCAACATCTACAAGGCCTTTAAACAAAGCCAACAGGATCCATGTGAGTTTAAAAAAAAAAAGATCATTTATAACAACTGGTCCTCTGTTTCTGTACGCGCAAAACGCAGTTTCACTACTGTTCGCCAGAATAAACGTGCACATGAATTGACGCTTGTCATGCTCACTTCATGGGTTGCTTAATGTTTGCATACATATATAATTAGAGGAAAACATATCTGTTGCCATTCAGCCCCCGTGTCTTTGCCAGTGATGAGAACATCTTCGTAACGGTTCCCTTGGCTTTCTTCGTATGTTTTATCGTCAGACTCCAACGTGGAAAAGTGGTGTCAGGACAACCACCTGAATCGCACTGCCCTGCTGATGGCTGACACTCTTCGCACCGAGCTCACCGACACTCTTAAGAGGATTGAGCTGCCCGTTTCAATGCCCGCCTTTGGCTCCCGGAACAACACAATCAACATAAAGAGAGCGCTGCTGGCAGGTTTCTTCATGCAGGTTAGAGAACATTAATCTAACAGATAAGACTGTGTAAACACAGAAATTACAGTGTCACAGCAGCAAATGGAAGTATAGATAAGCAGTCTGTAAAAAAAACAAACAAAAAAAAAAACAAAACACTGTAGTCTATAGATGTTAGGAGCATCTACTGCATTTGCCACTGAGTGAATAGGGACCTCCATCTGCTCTGGGGAAATCCTTCTAACTGTGCATGCATGTGATTTCCCTCAGGTGGCCCGGGATGTGGACGGATCAGGAAACTACTTCATTCTGATCCACAAGCACGTGGCGCAGATCCATCCTCTGTCTGGCTACGGCGCCAAAAGCCCCAAACTGGGCCTGCCAGAGTGGGTGCTTTTCCATAAGCATTCTTTCTCTGAAGACAACTGCCTCCGTACCATCACCAAAATAAAAGCAGAGGAGTAAGTCTGTTAGCACTTTGCATATTCTAACGCGCGCGTTTGTTTCATATCCACCACAGTGTCAGTGTGCAGTAATTATAGTGCCTTGAACCCAGCAGGCCACCCTCATATCTTTACTTTTGAAGAGGCTTAAAAGTAATCAGACAGACGCATTCACTTTCCCATTCGAAAAACGGGACAGCCTTCTAGCGCAGCGGCGAGTAGCTGTGCCGGTTGTGTGGGGAGGTATCATAATCCTGTTCTCCAGTATCAGCTGGTCGGTGAGGGGATTATGGATCGCGCAGATCCCTGGGAATGTGGAGCTGCGGCTTAATGGAGGAGAAGAAAGCTCTGCAGCCTTTGTCATGCATTCCTAGGCTCCACATCCTAAAAATGCACTCACTTCACATCATTTGACAAGAAAACGTACAGTACTGTAAGTCCTCTCTGCAACAATAACAGGTGTCATTCAAAACTAAGCCAAAAATTAAAAAAAAAAAAAAAACACGTTCTCAGATTGAAATAAAATTAGCTCAGGGCTGTGAGCTACTTGTGCTCACTAACGTCGTACGTAGACTCCAGCACTTACAGAATATGTGACGCGTTATATCTGACACACTGTGACCTCCTCTTTCAGCTTCATTCAGATGGCGCCACAGTATTTCTTCTACAATCTGCCATCTAGTGAGAGCAAAGACATCCTCCAGAACATACTGGAGCGTGGAACGTCTCACTGCCACGAGGAAAAGCCTCCAACCACGGAGACGGAATCCCAGGAGGACCAGGCCTATGACCGCTGTGTGATACAGTGACTGTTGTTTTTAACGGTGGGGGCGGAATAACCCGCAAAACAGGTGCACTGCAATATGGAACAGTTTAATATAGCGAATCATTTTACTGTTTTCTTGTAAGATATACTGTATTTCTTTATGTATTTTTTCTGAGCCTCACATGTGTCAGAAAGTCACTCTTTGTATTTATTTCTGTCTACGTTTATATAAAAACATTAACATGAGCAAAAAAACAACAAAAAAAAGGCGTTAATTGGTATTTTTCACAGCATGTTTTGGCTTGTTTACTGGATTAAGGCTATATCATTTTTAATATCATTGACCGCTGTTCAATTGCTGCCTCTTCTGCAATAACTGATTCTTTTTTGTACACTTTGTGGTACTGTCTAAGTCTGATTTCATCTCCAACTCCTGAGGGAAATATCTGGCTCCTTAACTGTAAATGAACTTAAGCTCATCGTGTGACAACAGGTGAGATACAGTGAGTTCATCTTTTGAGAATGCAAATATGTGCCTCCTGTGGTCACACGTTAAACCATGCGATACGATGTTATGTCTATAAGATACTAGAAATAGCAATGAGGAGAGGGTCAGTTATTTGGTCAGAGGTAACGGAGGAGTTCAAAAAGTGCTAAGCCCTGCCACATTAGATATTATGTTTTCCACATTACCTTTTGTTTGCACATCACCACATTACCCTGAAAGTAAAACTGTTCTGTTCGCGTGAACTGAGCCGAGTGGTTTGAAGCTGTGACATGATCAGCTTTTTTTTCTTTTTTTTTTAAAGTTTGAACATTTTTTTTTACCCAGATTTCAAAGCAAATTAGTTCCGCTTGAGATAGTCAAGAACTGAACAGCCTCTATCGGAAGTCTGTCTTCGAGAAGACTGGCCCCTGTAAAAACAAAGAGCTGAAAGTTAGGTTTCGTAAAACAACGTAACACTTATGAATGGCACATTGTTCTCATTGTCTCATGATTAACAACGCTGTGGTCCAGTTATTATTGTAAACCACCTAAACCGAAGTTTTAACTGATTGTGTTTTCACATCCAGCGCATCCTGGTCTCGCCAGTCACCCTGAGCGCTGAGGGTTCAGTCTGATTAATGAGGTGCAGGGACAGGTCAGGCGTACGTGTAGCTGAGCTCCATCTGGCGTGGATACAGTTCAGTAACGGTGGAGTGACCCACTTTACTGACACTGCATTAAAAACATCATGTCACCTCTTCAGTGACCCGGCCTGGACAGTCCAGGAAGAACCAGTGCCAGGAGCCACAGGGTACTGCTTTGCATAACCTACTTACAGTCCTCACTGGTGACTGTTTCTGCATGGCTCAACTACTGTGGGCAGCATGGCAGTGTGAAATATACATTTCGACATAATTAGGTGCGTGTTTAAATCATAAACAACCTGCAACCGCTTTCAGTGAGGTTTCAAACCCAAAGCCGCGATTAAAGTGCCTCTTCAGTTAGAAAAACACCGCCTAATACGATCATGTATTGTTTAATATTAACTCAATCTATTACCGTGTTTTGCTTATTCAGTCTCTCCTTTCGCTCAAGAAAACATAGTGCATTAGTAGAAATATTCAACATCATGACAGGAGTCAAGTTAGAGCAGTCAAAAAAACTTTTATTTCTTACATCACAGCAAACCATGCTGATATAAACTCACATTTACACATACACCAAACTAGCCTTCAAGTTTGCATTGAATGTTGCCAAACTATTGCACACGCTGTTGAACTGGGGAAGCAAAAGTCAGGTTTTAGCTTATTTGAATTCTTAAGCCACAGTCGTACATCGTTTTTTTTTTTTTAATTCACAGCATCAGCGGTGTCATTGAATATCAAAAACACCAGTTATATTAAAATTAATCATCATTCATGTGGGTCTGTGCTATGATTTATCCCCTCCTATATGTAGAGTTACTTTGACATGGAGCCAATACAGTATCGAAATTAAAAAAGAAAAAACGTGAAGCCTTCAATCAAGTTAAAAATATATAATAAAACAAGAACGATATGAAATGGAGTTATCAGCCAATATTCACTATTAAAAATAAACAAACGTTTTTAATAAGAATTCCTAAATTTGATTGTTAAACCTGCACTGGTGGATGCATTTTGCCACTAGGGGGCAGCAGAACAAACCAAACTGACTGCTGATATTTTCAGTTTTTTTTTTTGTTTTTTTTTTTACATCAGCAGGTAACAGTTGCCTTTATAAACATCCAGCAGATATGTCAACACATCTGTGTGTCGTTGGGTTTCCAGTGACGTGCCAAATATTCACTGTCCTCTGTTTTGGTCTTAACCAGCTTTTAAGGGGATACATTAACCGTCAGAAACACCAGTACTGAGATTTGTGATTAGTTAAAATCATAAAAAATTCAAACTCTACAAATAGGAGCTTCAACCTGGCCCATAACTGCTTGAATAACAAGCAAATTAAAATATATGGCAGAATTTACCCTCTTCACAAAAATGTATTATTCAAAACCTGTGAAGCGAGTGTTACAAAAAGATGAACTTTTTGCTCACTGTAAAGGCGCAGGAGGTGAAATTGGCTTCGACGCTGTCATTCATGGGAGACAGTGTTGCCTGAGAATCCGCTTGTCTGTGGATATTATCGTTTTCTGGGTCTCGCAGGCCCAAACAATCCATCTCCCAGCATTTCATATCAGACAGCTGTCAAGTCTTCATGTTGTTCATGATGTTCAGCTCCAGAGGCTTCAGTGTATTCCTTACTCTGAAACTGAACCCTTGTTATCACTTCCTGCTTCCGCCGTCAGCTGCTGCAGAAGCTCTATGTAGAACTTGACCCGGCTTAGGAGAGGTGTGTTTTTCTCAGCACGCAGCAGCTTTGAGTACACATTCTTATACGTTTTCAGCAGCTCCTCGTCCTTATTGCTGAAGTAAACACAAAAGCGTGGACAGATTTGACTGTTAATAAAACAGGCAAGATTCATAACAAACCACAATAAAAGTTAAAAATGCAATGACGGTTTTACATCCTCGCTCACCTTGGTTTACGTTTCGCTGTTGTCATGAGTTTGACCAGCTGCAGCAGCAGGAAGGAGAAACTTGGCTCAAACACACCAATTAACTTCACCACTTCCTGGATGTTGAGTCCTGAGGAGGGACCAGAGGCCAAATCTGAAGACTCTGCTGATTCAGCTGGATCTTGTTCACTCGACTGCACAAGTGATAGAAAGAAATCGAGACAGGAAAAGTAAGTAAAGCTCTTTAAAGCTGAATGCGAGTTGGAGAGCATTTCCAGTCTGTTTACCTCTATCTGCTCCTCCAGCAGCTCCTTATGAATGAGCTGGAAAGCGTGGCGAGTCTCTGTCATGATCTCTACGGCTCCAGTCAGGCTTTTCAACTTAGCTGCACTGCTGCTCTGACCTGCAGAAGCAACATTTTACAGTAAGGAGCTAAGTATGGAACTCCAACAAAGCAGGGTTTCTGCAAATCCAATCGTCTGAATGAAATCTTAAAATGTCTTAAAGACGATTTTTACAAGTCCTAACATAGATTGGATTAATGTTACTTTAATAAAGTTGCATGAAGTTTTTGGGAAACAAACTGCAAACTGCATGTCGTGATGTGGTGCGTGGGCTAACATGGTTTCTCCTCTCATTAAAAAAAAAAAAAAACAACTTCCTATTTGAGTTTGGTCTTTCTGTGAACGGGTCTCCATGCTGTTTTGCGACATGAGCCTCCTAAATCTGCAAACACTTTTAAAACTTTCATTCACAAATATAATAGAAATAATTCTCAACTGGTTAATAAACAAAATAAATGCGCAGAGGAAACAAAAAACACATCATCCCAAATCACAGAGATGTCAGATTCGTATTGGACTAAGATCACACACAACCTCCACAATTATTACAAATTATCAACGGTCCAGAGGTCAACTAGACCCATTCAAACAGGGCTTAATATGGGTAAGAGCAAGGGCAACGAGATCTGGCTTGAGAACAGCACATTTAGTGCTTGGTTGAAGCCTGTTGATCATAATGAATTTGAAGCCCATTGCACCAAGGAATCACTGAAATTAGGAACTTTGGGTATAAAGGCAGGTGTTTGCTGGTGGCTTCTATGTTTTCCTATCATCCATCATCTAACATTGTCTTTATTCAAATCAGGAGTATCACCACAGTCTTCAGATGCTCCTTACTTTTCTTTTTGCCTGTATGGACTTGTAGTCACGGTCTTAAAAAGTCTTATAGTTACTGTATGCACTTTAGCGTGACAGTGCATACAGTAACTATAGCAAATATCGTCTATCCCCCCCCCCCTTGATAAAACAAAATAATACTAACATCATGAATATTTCCTCACCCACCTGCCATAGTAAACTCAGCAAAGGCCACCCGTTCCAGCAGCGTGCGGAGCAGC
>JAPQRN010000008.1:15620106-15632234 GCA_037367275.1 Coranthus polyacanthus | reverse complement strand
CATCATGAATATTTCCTCACCCACCTGCCATAGTAAACTCAGCAAAGGCCACCCGTTCCAGCAGCGTGCGGAGCAGCTCACAGGGTGCATCTTTCAGGCTGAGGAACAAACAGACAGCCTTGCTATAGTGAAGCTCTGCCAGGCTACGGTGCTGCTTCCTCAAGTGTTCATCCCCAACCTGTCATCCAATTAAGAGCCAGAAACACAGACATCCTTCAGTGTGTGTTATACCACTCAAGTATGAAATACAAACATCCTGTCACCAGTTGCTCTTCAGGTAAGAAGATGTACTTCTCCTACAGAAAATAAACACATTTTGCATTTTTCACATAAAAAAAAAAAAAGAAAACAGCACTGTCGAATGATGAGGAACAAGCTTCGTGTGCTCAAAAACAGGTAACAGATATTGAGAGTTAAGACAGACTTTAAATCACCGATAAGATTTGAAATGTTGGTTCCCACCTGGTTGCGGAAGCAGCTGTGGTACATGGAGGCCAGGCGGTGGTGGATGGTGGCTGCTCTGTACTGGTAGAGCGGCTGGCGGGCCGACTCAGTCTGCAGGTCGCAGTACTTCAGGGATTTCATCATCGCCTCGGTTACCTCTCGCTCAATCTAGCCACACACACGAGGATGGATGATTTAAGAGGTGATTTAAATATAGGTATTTATAGAAAATGGAAAGATTAAAGTCTGAGTGAATAATTATTACAACCCAGATTAGCATTATTATTACCTATTACAGATATACTCTAACTGTCAAGAACCTGCAAAACAGACAAACTGAATATAGTGTGAGTTAAAAAAAAAAACAGTGTCACTACTTTATTTTGAACTGTAAAACATCTGTCTCCGAAAAATTACACTTCATATGTATCAAAAACCAAATGTTAATGTATGGTAAAAAGCAAATGTTGACAATAGAATGCTACGATATCTCTTAAATATCTAATATTTTATTCACAATAATGAACCTCAAATAATGGGACGTGAGGCAGAGATGACCGTGCTTTAGTGCTGGGTGTTGACAGTATTACAGTATATCATGATATAGCAGTATATCAAAGGATTTTGGCTTATTCTACTATGAGAAGTAATAATAATAATAATAATAATAATGATGTCATCGTCTCTAATCATGAATATAAAACGTTACATGGATACTTTAATGCTACAGTATACGGTTTGCTTGGCCTCACGAAATAATATATGAAGTAAAATGTACGCACAGAATGTAAACAATGTACTGCAACATAGTAAAAGAAGAACTCAAAAATACATATACGCCAACGCTGCCTCCTTTTCTGTCTGTACAAACTAAAGGTAATTCACTGTTGTGTTAAAGTGTTAGTAAGAAGCACATATTAGTGCATATTATATAATTTGCCACAGATTGAAGCGTTACAGCTGTTACTTTACTGCGAATATCTAATGAACGGTATGACGGTTTATGAAAAGTCATACGGTACAGGAAATTAAAACCAGTATACCAGTTCAGCCGGTACGTCACCCAGCATCACGGTGCTTAAACCTACCTGCTCCTGGGCCTTTCTGGACAGAGGGGCGTAGTCCTGCAGAAGTGTAGCCAAGGTGAAGTAAGTAGTGGACAGCTCCCAGTTTACACTGTCCCACACCGCTGTGTGGTTCTCTCGGCTAGCCAGTGACTTCATGGCCCGCAGGTAGTAATCTATGGCCTAGAGTCAAAATATAACGATATGAATATAAATATGTTCATTTACATAGATATAGAACAGCGATGATAAACTCAATGGATCAAAATTTACACAGAGGAGGAGAAGCATTAAACTGAAAAGGTAAAGAGAATAGGCAAGATGTGAAAAGAACAGATCATTTGTTAATAATTAGAACATTTAAGGCATTAAGAGCTTAGTTTGACACCTTATTGTAGTAGAGGGCCTCTTCTGGTGAGAATTCCCCTCGGCTCTGGTCATCGGAGACGGCACAGTGAGCCTGAGCACAGATCCTCATCAGTCTGCCAGTGTTGCACAGCAGTAAGGCAGTGTTGGTGCTGTCCCCGATAGCTTCAAAGTCCTTCATGCCTTTTTCAAAGAAGGAGAAACTCTTTTTCCACATCTCCTGCTCTGCTACAGACACTGACCTTTTCACTGCAGCAGAGAAAGTGATTGAAAGACAGCAATACGAAAGAAAGGCAGAGCACAAAGATCAGTCATACAGGTCTAGAAATTCTGAAAATGGTTTGGATTTCCTTTCATACAGTTAATATGGACCCTGCAAATTGACAAGGCCACATCCATAACATCTATATCTACCACGGTTGTAAGACTCATACCTTCCTTTTCTGTCTGCAAGGCCGCAGACTGGTTCATGTAGAAGACCCCCATCTCATTGCGGATATTTCCCAGCCGTTTGAGCACCTGAGCCAGCTGATCTGCAGCATGGTCTTTCAAAGCCTCAGAGACCAGCAGTTCATATGCCGCCTCGTAGCATTTACTGCTGACAAAGAGCTGGTACTCTGGGTCCATTGCCAGGTCAGTTGCCATGTTGAAGGCTAATGAGTTGAGAGCAAAATAAATGACAGAAGAGATTAACAACTGAGGAGGATGACGTGTACAGCGATAGTTTATGCCATCTTTGTTATACTTTGTATGTAAGCGTTTCTTGAATAATGCCCCTTCTCACAGTCTGCCAATGTACAGACTGTATTCATTTGTCTTTCTTCAGTGACTGACCCTGGCAGCTGGTCTCTCTGTGCAGGCTGTGCAGAATCTCCTGGTCCTCCTTGGTCTGGTAGCTGTATTCTTCTAAGTATGCTGCTCTGTTGTTGGCATTCTGAGCTAACATCAGCTGGATGTCTCCACACAGAGACAGGCACTGGCTGTGAAACTGAAGCACCGGTGGGTGCAGCGCACCGCTCACAGAACAATAAGCATCTGGAGAGGTCAAGGAGGGAACATAGTAAGGAGATTAAATGTTGCTTAAAGATCCCTTCAGTTATGTTAAAAGACACAATAAAATATACTGCATTGAATGACCTCATTAAAAAGTTCAATTGTCATTTTATCCTCCATCCTCATTGGAAAATCTGGAATCTCTAACAGGCAAATATTGTTAATTTCTGAAGTTTATCTGGTGGACACCATGTTTCCTGCTTCCCTAAAAGACCACTTTTAATCTTCATGCACTGATGTCTTCAGGTTTCCACATCACACATGTAAAAGTTGATCACAACTGGATGTCACGAATCCCGCTTGTGTATGTCTGACCCTTAAATTCAGGTTTTTGATGAGCACAGAGAAACATTCTCACTTCAGCAGATGAATGTGAGAAAACCTGAACCGACATCATTCTGCACAGTGGACAAATGCTGAGATACTTTTCATGAGTGGAAGGGAATTTTTAACAATGAAAGTAACCCCAATTTACTGAAACTCATTTAAATTATTTTGAAATCAGGATCAAGTTAGGTTTACTTCATTTTTTTGTTTTGTTGTACTGGCTTTTGAATAACTATGGTGTCTAAACAGGTAAAAATGTATTTCTACTTGTGTGACAACAGAGCAGCAGGACCAAATAAAAAACAGTAAAATACTGATAACTAATGAGCATAATTACATTTTCCATTGTCTCAGTGTGCCACACAGTAAAAACATCATTTTACTTACCATAGCACTGCAGAGACAGCTTGATGTAGCGCAAAGCTCGCCCGTACTTCAGCAAATTAGTGGCTGCATCAGAAAGGACGTAGTAGGCCTTGGAGGCTTTGAGGAAGAGCTGTATCTTCATACGATGCTGCCACGAGCCAGGGATCATCCCTGAACGTGTTGGGTACTTCTGGTCATCCTGCAAGGTCCCCGCTAGATATATAACGCATGACACAAGACTTCATGAATCTCACTCACCTGCTGCCATGAGATGCCAAGAAAAATCTCTAATTCTTCTTTTGTGATGCAGTACTGTATCATCCCGTAATACTAGGACTATACTGACCTCTTTCAAGAAGAAGAGAGATACCGTTCTCAGCAGAACAGGCTCCAGTTGCACTTCTGTCTTCATACTTGAGAGGAATGGGTGTGTTTGGGTCTGCAGCTGGGAGATCACTCTCCTTCTTGATGCTGCCATCTACTGCCTTTAAACCCTGTCCATTGGTATTAGAGCCATTTATTACTATGGTACGTGACTCTTTTCTTGGAGTGTATCATATCAGAGTTACATGTTCAACTATTCTAAATATTGAGGAGCGTTTTACCTTTAAAACATAACTCAGGACGTGTCTGCATCTCTCCTCCTTGTCGTGAGAAACAGGAAAAGCACAATTTGGCTGTAGGGATAGAAAACATCAAGATTACTGATATCCTTTCTATGTATTTATGTGCATTTTCCACACTGTCCACTTCAGTCTCTTGGGAGGAGAAGGCAGGCAAACATTCAGAGAAACTCACTCTGATCTGGTGAGTGGATTTGTATTTCTCAGGGACGGATAGCTCCCACACAGAACGGATCACAGCCACAGCTTTACTGTCATCCTGTGGTCTGGAGCAACTGCTGTACGAGCTGTTCTCGTCGCTCTCTTCTGTTAGATCCTCTTCCTCCTCCTCTTCCTCCCTGTCTTCGTCACTATAGCTGTCCTCAGAGCCTCCGGCCCGGAGCGACTCCCCTCCATCTTCCTCAGGAGGTTCATCAAGTTGGAATAGCTCTGACAGCATGTAGTGGGCGGAGGCGATGATCTGAACAGACAGGAAATAGAGAAGGTGAGTCGGAGTGGAGTTCAATCTCTCAACTCTAAGTTACAGTGTATAGTACTCTCACATTTAAGTGCTTTGAACTTTCCAGGTGAATCATTTTTGATTAAGTTTTTGCAAACTTTTAGCCCATGCACATTAATGTGCAGGAATAATTATGAATCTAAGAAAAATGAGCACTACTTTACCTGTGGATGTCTCTCCTGGTCCAGAAGTTTGACACAGTTTAAGAGCAGAGTTCTGACTGTGCCGTAGTGTTTTCTGTTTTGTCTGGCCTTCAGCATCAAGTTGCTGGCCACTCTGCAAAAAGAAGACACAAACTAATTACAGCTTTGCACATTTCCTGCTTATAACACAATGCTTTTACATAAACAAAAATCACTGAATGAACCAGGCAGAATTAAAACGTATTCACAAAACAACTTTATCTGCGAAGGTAAAGAATTAATAATTTCACTCACACATGCAATTTTAACTCTGAACATTTAACAGAAACAATATAAAAGATCTTGCTTTATTTGCTGTTATTTACAACCCCAAATAAGAAATACTTGGAATAGTATGGAAAATGCAAATTAAAAAGCAATGCAGCGATATTAAATATTACTTTGACTTGTGTGTCATTGTTGACCGTATGAACACTAACTATCCCATGTTTTGTCCAGTCAACTTCATTTTATTTGCAAAATATACATCCATTCATTACATTCAGGCTGCAACACATTCAAAAAAAGTTGGGACGATTTATGGCTAATAATGAGTTCCACTGTGTCCAGAAGCGTCGTCGCCTTCTCAGGACTCCTCACTCAGTGGACACGTGGACTGTGGTCAGACCAACCAGTATTTCGGTCTTTTTGTGAGAAATGGATGCAGTGTGCTCCAGGCCAAAGATGAAAATGCTGTAAAACTGGCATTTTTTATTTTAAATTGATGATTCTGGGCCCTCCTTTGCTCCTAAAGGACTAGACATTTCCTGGATGTTGCAGTCGTACCAAATCATGTTTACAATCATCTGTTTCTAATCACATTGTTTTTATTTTTTATTTTAACTTATTATCAACCCTAAACTGTTCCAACGTTTTCTCGAATGTGTTGCAGCCTGAATGTCAGGAATGGATGCGTATTTACATATGACATGAAGTTGACCGGACAAAAGATTAAATATGTTGTGTTCGTAGTGTCGGCAATGAAATGCAAATGTCAAAGTAAATTTTAATACCACTGCTTTTCTTTTCCAATTTGCATTTTCCAAACTGTACCAAATATTTCGTATTTGGGGTTATATACAAGTTCATATATTTGGACAGCATTACCAAATACTGTAAGCTCATAAAGAGATGACTTACGACTAAAGCATTCAAAGAAATAGTCCAGAACACTGAGGGACTCTTTCTGACCCACAAACTCAGATCCTTTGTGTGTAACTCTCGGATGCCTACCTGTAAAGTAACACAGCAACAGGGAGAGTAAAGGGATTCTGGCATTTCTCTTCTTCGGCCTCCTCACACAGAGTGGTGAGATCATAAAGCTTCACAATGTCACTCCCACTAGCTGTGGATTCAAAACACTAACATGAGAAAACACAAATATAGGCAGGAGCACAGCACACAACAAGATGATGAGGTTTAAGATTCTGATTCCTTATCTCCAAACCTTTGAAAAGCCAGTAGGTGTGCCCTTCTTTGGTGCAGTTGGACTTGAGGAAGGAGAGGATGTTTTGAGCTATGTCTTTTACCACCCTTGTGGAAAAAGTCGAATTTTCTAGATGAGGGATGTCCTCAGTTTTTATCATCTCGTATTTCTACAGGAAAAATAAGGACAAAAATGAATACATGTGTTTTTTTTTTCCTCCATCTGAACATTAAAATTGTAGTGCTATTGACGATGTCTATTTCTACTAAGGAACAAAGTATGGCTGTGATCAAAGATATGTTTTGTGCTGTCCAGGCTGTTGACCAGCAGCTATTTACCTGAACAATGCCATTGACGTGAAAGCACATGACAAGCTCAGGAACATTGCACATCAGATTGTCGAGCCAGTAGTCGATACCTGTCAGAATGTTGATTGGTTTATTGTTGTCCCTGAAATCCGCAGAAATAGAAAAAGAGAGAGTGACGGAACATATTATGGTAGATTAGTTGTGAATAATATTGTGACACCATCATATAATTATGATTAACTTTTCATTTCACCTTCAGAAGTCAGATAAACAAAGCTGCTAAGAACTTTTACCAACTATAGTTGATTTGCATTATATTGCAGACAAAGAAGGCACTTAACTTAGTGATTCAATCCTGTGATTTGACCTGTATTTTCTGTTTATCTGATGCTAATTTCAGTCCGTGAATAAAAGTGAAAGTTTTTAAATTCCAACCTGAGTCTCAGACTGACGGCAGGATAGCGACCACCTCCAAAAATAGGCATATTGGAGCCAACCAACATGTGGATATCCTCAAACGTCCACATAATGTTCCGCACAAAGTCGTTTCGTAAACCCTGTCAAACCAGTGACACATGAATAGGTCTATAGTTCAAGCATGCCAAGTCTAATATTGTAATTAAGAATGGGTAAAAGTTTATATTACCTGACTGTCCTCCCCTTCATTGAAGAGTGTAGGAAGATTTTGCTCTTTGGGTACAGACGTCACCTGGCCAAGGGCAAACTGGCTGTCCATAGGAACTCTTTCCTATATAAATCACAGAAAGGTCGCTGTTAGAGCAAGTCAAAAATAGCAAAAACCTACCAGTCACCCAACAGCCAGTCTGTCGTCTGAAGACAGAAAGCCAATCATCATCATCAAACAGTCATTTAGATTTGTATCTTCATTTGACTCACCACTGCCCCGATTGTTTACATTCACTCAGTTTTTTGAGCCCCTTCTCACTCCAACCCCTCTCATAGTGGTTTTTTTTATATACTTTTAACATACTGCAGCACTCATGTATACTTTTTTCTTCATAATAAGTGTCTGCACCTGTTTGGAAGCAGCTGATTCCTCTGTATCGGAAGGTGAGCTGGTGATGGTGTTTGGCCATGAGGACGTGAACTCCTCTGCTCCATTCTCCTCATCCCCTTCATCCAGGTTGTCCGGTACAGGCTCTGCGGCACCATCACCATTTATACTAGAGGTAACATAGGGATAGGATAGAGGCAGTTCAGACAAGTGTAACCCATAAATCCTAAACTATTTTCTTTTCATTTAAGTGAAGAAGACACCTGCACTCACCTGTAGTAGAGGAATTTTGACAGGATTGCTTTCTGATACCAGTGCTCTTTACTCTTCTTTTTCCTCTGCCATTTCTGATCTATTAGCCGCTGGTAAAACTCTTTTAACCATGTCCAATCTCCTGTCTAAAACACGCATAAAACAGGAAGTTTACTTACTTAAACTTGCATCATGGACTGAGTTTGTCATGGGGCAATATGTCTGATTATCACTGACTTACCTGGGAGGACCTCATAAAGAGCTCTTGGATGTCCAGCTCATCCAAAAGCAGAGTCCTCCCCACACGGTGAACAGCCATACTGACATGGGACTTGCTGTACGGAATTTTCAAAAGCTTTTTGATGTTCTGAATGGGACAGAAAACAATATTTATGTCAGCTACCAGAGTATGGTGACAAAACAAAGTTAAGATTATCAGGTTAGTTTTGCCACAGCTCCACAAACCTCTGAGTCTGACACCACGTCAACATCATCCCCAATGCAATCAATGAAGTCATAGGCCATCCCAAAACTGCAAAAGGAGAACAGTTCAGTAATTTAACAGCTGGTTATCAAAACGTTAGGGCAGCAGATTAAGGACATGCTTCTACTTTCAGTTAACTGGTGAACAGTTATCCAGTGTTTCATATAAGTGTTGTCTTAACAGCATTAAAATCGATATTAAAGACAGTTCTGTAACAAATGAAACAAGCCAAACATCCTCTGTATTTTTACGTTACACACCCACCAATATGGATACTACAGCACGCACTAATCTGTCTTCATGTGGGCAACCAGAGCAACAAGGGAGACCATCTGCTCAGCAGGTTGTCAGCAATTAAGCCGAGCAACAAGTATGATGCATTCAGCCACGAATATACAAACAATGATTACTATCCTCGCAGCCCACACACTGAACTGTGATCACACACACTGTTCTGTCTCACCCAGAATACAAAAGAAAATAAGTGCGGGGGACACCCATCATTAATACTGGGTTCAGTCAGAGGAGAAAAAGAACTGATAGCGAAACACTTCTTTTAGACTGGTGTTGGTAATCAACAGGGCACTCATTCACAGACAGTATGATGGGAAGAGGGCACTACGCATTCCCCGATTCTGATACTTCAATCTCTGGAACTTACTTATCAGTCCTGGTTATCTGCTACCTGAAGCACATAGGAGACAGCAGAAACAGTAAACTTTGCCAAGACATTTTTACTTAAACTGTGCATCACTTCATGAGATTGGTATCAGGACTGATACAGATCCAACATTGGTAGAGCCTAAGTAAATGTTAGTGATGCTTGGATATATACACTGCAACTGTGTCATTCCATGAAACTGTAGTCAATACTAAATGTACACAGTAATGCTGGGAATATTTTGTAGTCTCCTTTTTTTGTTTTGTTAGCACAACTATGGCTCAGAAATGGTGGCTGTATTGGTTAAAGAAACACTCCTACAACTGCTACCTTTTCTGATGCACCAGACACGGTCGTCCTCATAAAGCAAGCAATGAACTCCATAATGGAGCTCAACATAGTGTCACTGCAGAGTTAATACTACATCAGTAGTGAGAATGTGACTAGTATAATTTATACCTGGAAAAAGGTTTGCTCTTGCTGCTAGACCCTAATACTGTCGTGCCAGCACTGCCCAGCTGTGGGTTTTCTCTCAGCCAGTTTGCAGGAGGCAGTTTGAGGTCTGTCTTCTCTTGAAGCACAGCATAGCTGGTAGGAGGTGGGGCGGCAGAGTACTTGACCACGGCTCGACTCTTTATTTCACTGTTGCCTGGACATACCACTGCGTCCTGCAAAGTAAAGCACAAGTAATTATCAGTTTTTACCCATTTGCCAGCAAAAGACAAACAGTTCACATTAGTACGTTTTTTGACTGCATGTATTTGTTAATTTATGAACATGATTTAATACGACTATGAAGTTAGCTTCCAATTCAATTAAGGGACGCCACTTAAAAGCACAGATTCTCTGTTTTTTTCCCCCCCATCTCTTAATGCTTAAAAAAAAGCCTGATAAACATTTTAGGTATAGCCTGAATGCTATCTGAACCCCATTTTCAAATCTGTATGACTTTCATTGTATTTAATGATTTTACTGCATTCTCCACAGCAGACCAGCTCCAGATAAAAACAACGCTATACTTACGTAGTCAGACCTGAACTAACTTATCCTAAACACAGTTTTTAATTTGAGAAACCTTTATTCAATGTACAGAAACGCCAAAAAAGGAAGATTTCATTGCCTCGGCATTTAGCTTACACTTTTTACAGCAACATATAGGGGGGTACATTTTGACCACGAGTCCCTACATGCTCTTACAACGAAGCAACTTGCCACGCTGACACAAAACAAGTGGCCAAATAGTACGCACTTTATCAGTGCCGCATACAGTTTTTAGCTCAGTGTACTTACATGTTTGCTGTTTTCCCCTGTACATGTAGGGCCACCGACTTCCTCCTTATCAAAGGGGATGTCAGGCTCCTTGTCCCCGGCTGATGCTGAGCTCATACTGGACATACTGTACGAGCGATTGATTCAAAAACATTGGGGTAGTCTTAACGACTAGACAGCCTATTCGTGGCGGTCACAACGCACTGACGAGCAAGATTTGGCACATTCAGTCGATAAAGTTAGTAACGGTATCTCTCGAGTTTGCTAGCTTGATTCGCTAGCTACACAAACAAGCAACTCCGACTTGTGTCATTTAATGCGTATGTGTAGTTGCGATATAGTTACGCTTTTAAGGCTGAAGTTAAACGGCACTTAACACAAGAAGCTGTTGTTGCCTTGTCAACTAAAAAAAAAAAAAAAAAAAAAAAGAGTCCTTTGCTTCACCTCCTGTGTGACCATCAGTTGTTGCCAGAGCACACATTAGTGCGAGCGGCCAACAGCGACAACTTCCTGTTTAGGTTTAGCACAAAGACCACATTTTATCGTCTTTTCGTTATTCCGGTGTTCAGAAAACGTCTCATATTTACAGAAGCTGTACAATACTTATTAACAATGTGAAACATCGACGATACCTAAAATAACAGGGGGGAAAAAAATGGTTAATGTCGTTTTGGTATAACCCGGAAGTAGTTTAAGTGTAAAATTTCTCGAAAAGTTGAGTTCTTGTGTCTGTGGTTCTTGTATTTTATTGTGAAATTCACTGACACCGTTCAAAATAAAGTGTCACGTATATACCTAGAAAGTATTATTATTATTATTATGCTCAACAAATCTATTTTAATTAAGCTTAAAAAATAATAATTAAATAACTACAAATGACTATTAGGGAAGAAAAATCAGGATGTCTCGAGAAAGAAGTCAAAATTTTACTTTTTTTTGTTTTTTTTTTATTTAAATTTAATCTTTTTAAACTCTTATTGCTAGAGTTGTCAGTATTACCAGCTGACCCAAACGCAGCAATCTGAGCATATGTTTGCGTTTAATCAAGGCTTTGATTTAATACAAAAGATTTCTAAAGATATGATCTGATTAAATCTTGATTAAATCTTAAGACTTGATTTAATTGACACGCCGCTACGTGATTTTTTAAAAAATTTCTCTCAAGAAATTTCATATAGATGAAATTTTAACATTATGACTTTATACCCGAGATATCATATCATATTTATTTTTTATTTTTATTTATTTTTTATCCCAACCTGTGGCCCCACTGCTCGTAAATAACAGCGTGACGGGGAAATAGAGGTTTCCCCAGGAATGTGGAGAACAAGGCGGAGCTGTGAAACTCTGCACCGGGACATTAGCATAACAACACAACAGTCTTCCTCCCGCTTCCTGGGCCATGTCAAATAACATCAAACCGAACCAAGTGGTCAGAATACGGACAGAAAACTATCAGGTCGAGTCTTGATTCATAATTCTTGTGCACGTTTGTTTTCTCGCGATGGGAAGCTGGAAAAATCACGTGCGCGCTCGACTCCAACAGAGAGACCAAACTGAGAAACTGCCTTTCACTGGTGTCTTCACATGTTGTAAGATCATGCTTCAGAACTTCAGCCTTTTGCACTTCTGTCGTCTGCGCTGCATTGCCGCATAAATCTGTTTTTTTTAATTATTATTATTATTATTATTTCCTTTCAGTGTCTCAGGTAGCAGAGCGTTTTGAAATGCGCAAACAAATTTTGGAAGAAGTCCGTTCTAGAAGGTTGGAAATACGGTGAAAAAAAAA
>JAPQRN010000008.1:15608877-15620006 GCA_037367275.1 Coranthus polyacanthus | reverse complement strand
AAAAAAAAATCAAGTTTACCCGGTGTGTGTTTAGCGTTTCACAGTTTTTCTTTTCTCCTCTTTTTTTTTTTTTTTTTTTAATTCTTTTTAGCTTAGAAATATGTGGAGTTGAAGTTGGGAGACAGACCAGACTCCTTCAACTCCAACTGAGAGAGAGTGAACATCTGGCAGAAAAGGTGAGTTAGTCACATATTACCACTATTTTGTAATGTAGCTACTTTAAATAACTGGATTCACGCATCCAGCACAATAGAGTCAGTGAAGATTTGATTTAGCAGTGTCAGCAGCATGGACAGAAATGTGCTTTCTTTAGCGTTCTGTGATTTGTGTGTGTGTGTGTGTGTGAGAGATTGTTTGGGAGATGACCTCTGAATTATCCACTAACCAACCAATCCATCTTTTTATCTCTCTGTAGCTGTCTCAGACTGTCTCTGACCTGACCTCTGTCCTGTATTTGAAAGAGGCCGAACTGCAGTACTGGCAGTCACGGTAATTTAAAGTTTTACTTTACAATACCACGTGCCACCGGTCTCCCAAACTTTTTCAGCTCAACGTCCAGAAACCCAATCACCGCACGTGTCTCCTCAACATCTCTCGATTTTTTTTTTTCACCGACCCTTCCATCATCAAAACAGTGTTGAGTTGAAATGCACGTCTTCTACAGCTGATGCCTCTCCTCTGCGTTCAATCTGGCTTTGCTCAGGTCAACTCGTCCAGATGATACTCTTTTTCTATTTTAATTCTGAAAATTAATTCGCATATCGTGTCATTGTTATGTATTTCATTCTGCCTGTTGCCAATAAAAAAAAAAAACAGCTCCGTGACCCATTTTTGGGTTCCGACCCTAAGTTTGGGAAAGGCAGCCATGCACTAATAAATTAAGGCTGCACAGTTTGGAGAAAAAGTCATGTTGCGTTTATTGTTGGCAATATTGCGATTTGAGTCGACTTGCGCAGATTGCTTATTTTGAAATGTGTATGTGTAACTTAAAGTAGCATAAAAAATACAAAATCTTGAAAAAAACTACAAAAAAAGCGGTTTTCATTTTGCATGCGTTACCCACTGCTCAGTGTTAGTAAATCCTAAATATCACCCTGCACCAGAGGTGATTTTTTTTTTTTTCCAGCTCTGAAATTACATCAGCCTAAATCCTCCTGAATCTGGACCTTTAAATTGCAGCCTTTTTATCGATTATATATTTGCACATACTGATTATAGGCAGCCCTATAATAAATTTAGCTCTGGAATATAATAATATTTTATAATGCAGCAAACAGGGTTTTTCCTGATTTTAAAATGAGGCTGAGGTGGTTCCATCCTCATTGTGCGTACCATGCCTCCAACAGGCTCAAGTTTTTTGTTTTTTTTATTAAGCAGAATATTTTAGGAGTTCTAATAATTGAGCGATTGAGGAAATTAATATTGCATGATAACCGGTTTTACTGTTACTTGATCGAAGAAACACTTCAGGTATGCAAAACCAGGGAATACATGTCAACGTTGACAGATTTACTGATTGTTTTGTCATTATACAGTTTAGACAGACAGTAACAAATGTTGGCGGCGTTGAAGAAAAAAAGGGATCAGTGTGGTGAACCCTTTGGCACGCTGCAAGAAAGTTTAAAATCGTCCTTTCTGTAGCAGCAAAGTAAATTTCAGGGCCACCACATCCGCATTTTACCGCAAATGCTCTTACAAATGAATGAAAATGCTTATTGGAAGATAGTGTTTGTCAAGATGTGGAGGTGGCACAAAATCAAGTAGAGTCAGGCAAACCCTGTACAGTTATTTCAGTTCCTACTTTTTGACATTATGCAGTTCTGTCACTGGGTTTTAAATGTACAGATTAAATATAAATCCTGTGCTAGAGGCATCTATGACGACTGGAGCACATGGATAATCAACAAATGCTGCCCTACTACTGCTTTAATGTGCCAATACCTCAGGCCGATGAGGTACAATAAGTCATCATTAACTGGCTGTTTCAGTGTGTCCCACTACCGTCAAGAGGCTCTGAGTCTGGCGAAAGACAGTAACACCCTGAAGGCGACTCTGTCAGAATATGAGTTCACCGTAGAGTGTCGGTCCAAAGAGTTGGCAGCTCTGCATACGGAGCAGAAGCGACTGAAGGGAGCCCTGGCGGAAGCTTCGAGAGAGAAAGAAGAACTTTTGCAACGATGGATGCAGGAGAAGAGAGAGGAGGCAGACAGGGTGAATGACTACAACGACATGCAGGAGAGGTACAGTTTTTAGATACGCGCTTGCATTGCACATATTCAGTAATAGTGACGTTTTACTTTTAAATTGATTGCTTACTAATTTTCCTCAGGTGGCAACGATTGACCAAACAGCTGAAGAAGCACTTGCATAAGGAAATGGGAAAGCGTCATGTTTCCACGGCGACAAGCACTTGGAGTGGTACAAAAGAAACAACCTCATCAGAGTAAGAGCAATACAAAATATGGCCGCCTGCTTTTTAATACTACTACCACTCTGTGCTGGAGCAGCAGCCGGGCAACCCCACTTGAGACGGCAGCCATTTTTCCGCACTGTAGCAGTTTTAACCCGATTGAAACAGACATCAAATGAATATTACACAGACGGAAGAGGATTGTAACCTCTTCAAACTGGTGATGTTGTATGTAACCTTAACTCCTATTTCTTGTTCTCAGGGGACAGTAATGCAGCGAACATACACCACGACCACAACCGGGTCTGATATACCCCATGAGGTCCTGGAGAGGGTAGTGCAGCACAAGGATCACCTCCTCCGGTACACCCGAGAAGCTCATCGCATAACGTGCCTGAAGCCGGAACGATAAAAGGACGACAACGGCTCTCGTCTCTCGTTTTTTTTTAATCTCCCTTAAAAGTAGAGTGAGCTAAATATTCTTAGCTAAAAGAGCTGTGACGACTATACTGTATAAATAACCGTATTTTCTATGTTTTGATTCATTTTGTTTATCATTGTTTGTCTTGCTTGTTACTCGACTTTTGATCCCTGAAATAATTTGCCCCAAATATTTTTTATGTCTACTTTTAACTTAAATGAGAAAGAAATGACCGTGGAGTACTTTGATTATCCTGGTTTTGACATTACTGTATATAATTGTATAATGCTGCTTTTTTGAATGCCAAGTTGTGTGAAAAATAAAGCTACTGGTGCTCATAGTGTACTGAGTATTAATCCTGATGTTATACCTTTTGGTCAACGTTTTCTCTGTTGCTCATCCATAAATTAGAGGGACACTTAAGAGGCCCCTCAGTCCTGTAATTTAATCACACACTCTATCTCACGATGTTATAAAAAAAAATGAACAGAACTTCCGGCCTCGGCTCATGCCCCACCCTTCCACTAAGTTTAACGAAAATCTGTGCAGTAGTGTTTTTTTTTTTTACGCAATTGTGCTGACAGACAGAAGTGATCGCGTAACCTTGATCGAGGTAATTCGAGATCTCCTTCATAATAGAATACAAAGGTATGCTCATTACACGCTTTAACACACTGCGAAGAGCCTCAACCCGAACGGCTGCAAAGTTAAACTGCTGAGCTGCAAAACTCACGAAGACATGATGCAGAACTTTTTTTTTTTAACGGCGTAAATTGCGAGATCGCTTGTCTTTTAATAATCAGTCATAATTCTTCATGCGTTTTTTTTTTATGGTGTATTTTCAGGTTTGGTTGACAAGCAGCAGGACTGGTCACAAATCCCTTTAAACCCTTTGTTTTTTTTTTCTCTCTCTCTGTCAGAATTCCACCTCATCTCCATGGCAAACAGATCACATTTCAGGTTGTTTGTTTGCAACACGTTTCCATAGTCACAGTGTTTGCATTTGTTGGCAAGTTGGCATTTGTGTGTGCGTGGCGCTGCTGAGCCAATCCTCAAGATCAAAATCTCAAAAGTGTCAAAATGGTAAAAGGTGGCATGCGATATTCATCGATGAGCAATGATGGCAAATGGGTAAGGATTTCCTTTCTGCCTTGTTTTAGCAGCTTTTAAACTTGGCATGTAATGGGCTTTTCTTTTATTTTCTCCTCAGTTTGCTCATCCGGATTCAACAAGGATAAAAAGTCGTGAGACTTGCACAAGCACTGGCATCATGCTGACTCAGGTTAAATCATCGTTGCCTCAGGCTTTGGAGTTTAAGCGCTATCCTAAATATGAAAGTCAGCAGGTGTGTGTGTGAAGATGATGTAGCATAAGGTTGTCTGTTAGTTTTCAATTTGACGTTTTTCACCGTGTAGTCATTGCACAGTGCGTTGAGTGCATCTGAAGGATTTCTTTGCACTTCTTATCAAAGCTCTTCAGTGAAGAAAGAGGCAGATGGCTCAATTTATCCAATTTCACTGTATTCCGCTTTAAATGAGTTTTTTCACTTTCTTCACAGAAATCCAGAGAGTATCCATTTTCAGGCCATGACAACAAGCACGCCTTAAAAGACAACATCTTTATCTTTTCCCATGTGAGTATGAAGAGAACAGCGAGAACATTATCTAATCTTCAAATCCTCACAACTTGAACACAAATTTGAAAAGTTGGTCATTTTTCTTCAGGGTGTAGGACGCAGAATGTGTCTCGATGACCTCAGGCAGAACAACTCCCACTTCTGCCTGTGCCACGAAAGAGCTGACAGCGGCTCTAGAGACACCAGGGCGAACCTCACCATCCACCAGACTGACTACCAGGTGAAGCAGGCTGATAATGTTCCAACCAGCAACAGGCGGTTCCCCCGCAACCACCAGCAGAAGTCTGCAGAGGCAGCTTTGGCTCAGGCTGGGGAGAATTTTATGTGGTTTGCACGACTCTGACCTCTCAGAGACCCTGGAAGTTTTGGCAGATACCAACAGCTCTACTCGGTCCAAACCTCATGGGCACTAGATGGCATCGTTGAGGTATGAGATGAGCTTTCAGATGAGCTCAGCTTTCAAAAGAAAGACTGAACTGGATCCAGAGAAGCATTTCTCTTGCTTTGTGTACTGTGGAGCGTCTGGTTTAACATTAAATTTATCAGAATTGCTGACCAAATATCATATGTGGGTGGTGTTTCAAAGGTCTGTAACCATTTTTCTTCAACATGCACCAATGCACTTTTTACTTGTGTAGAAAGTTTGGTTTCATAATCACAACCACACCTATTAATGGGGGGAAAAAATTGTCTCAATATTCCTGGTAGTTCACAGGTTTGCCAGCAGAGGGCAGCAGCTCTGCATGATTACATTTTGACTTAAAGATTCATCAGATGTGCCTCAGCCAAGTTGCTTGAAAAATGCAATAACCAAAACCCCTGTGTAATGTGCATGCTCTATGAGAGAAAATCTGGGGGGAAATAATTACAAAAAGAATCCAGCTATTTTTATTCAATGCATATCAACATGAAAACATTAAATTAGAGCATATGAAATAAATTAAGCTTGATTTGAGTTATAATGTATGGGTTTGCTTCACCCTTGAGGGTGAAAGGGATGCGAGTATGTATGCCGTCCCTGCAAGAAAAGAAAAGCGTGGGAGTGAATGACGGAGAACACTGCTCAGAGAAAGGCACTTAAGTGAAGAGCTTCCCTCACCACTCTTTCCAATAGCTCATGTTTTCTCCAGAGTATCTTCTGACCAGCTGCGTTCTTTAAGTACCCACCAGAGAGATCTTTTTTTTTTCCTTTTCCTCGCAAGCTCTCTTTTAGCTGAGATAATGAGCTACAGCGCTGACCTTGCAGGACTTTCTTACAGTTTTAAAAGGTGAAGTAGATCGTGCAGTATTTCTATATCAGGAAGCGAAGCTGTGGGTCATCTATCTGGAACTGTCAACCTTCTGTGATTTCACTTTGAGATTATCTCACAGGTTGCTGCCAGAATCTGATCCCTAGATGCAGGTGCACGATTGATACCAAGGGATTTGATATGACCATACCTTTGATGAAACGGAAAGAAAAAAAAAAAAAAAAAAAAAACAGCTGCGAAGGGGGGGAAAAAAAAAAAAAAGCTTACCAACAGTTTTTTCCCTGTAAACGATACAGAAGCGCAGCTGTTGAAATTTTCTGTGGTCAGCTCATATCCAAATTAATTTAAAACACTTTTAAAGACTGTCAGCGGTGCGGACAAGAGGGAGAGGCATTTTCATTAATGGAAAACACCTGTGCTTGTGTGTGACAGTTGGCTCTGTCTGGTCTTGGCTGGTCGTCTGCCACTTCAGTCTCTGTGGGTGCAGTTTGCTTTGCCACCACTTTGCTCTGGACTTGCCACGACTTGAACGAACGCTCCACGGTGAAGCGCCCGACATTCTTCCATCAATCAGAAAGCCGCGTGAGCTCCGACACCTTCAGATGTGTCAGGGAGGGGAGAGAACTCTCGCGCACTTTTGTCAGTATGCCGTGTGTCACTTGTGCCATTTTATGTCACAGTCAAGTAAGTGCGTTCTATCGCGTTGAAGTAAAAACCACAAATATGTAAATACAGTTGCTCTGTGAAATATCAGACCTACTCCCAAGGACAAAAGACACATCTCAGTAAACAAGCATTCAACCACCAAAGCCTGGCACTTCATGCATATGAAATCAGACACTTTGAATCCTGCCTCTTTGGTGTTAGGAGGCCTTATAGTCTGGATTCTTACCATTTGCTGTGATTTATTCGCAGGTGCATGTGTCTCTTTGATGTGTTGAGTTGAGAGGTTTTGCACCTGTTAATAAAAAAAAAAAAAAAGCTTTGAAAACAAGAGGTGGATTTGCCAGACAGTCAAAATAATAGCAACCGGAGGAAGTCTTGTGTTGCTATGGTACACTGTATGTGTTTTCCTTTCAAAAAAGCTGCGCTGTTTTGACAGACACTGTTGTGTGCCACGGAGAACTGCTTTTTTTGTCAAACTAAATCTACCGTGTTTTTCCAGTGTCAGATTTTGGCATGTGTTCTGAAGTTACAAAGTTGTGCATTTTGCATTTTGTCCATTACCTATTCATTAAAGATGTGACTTGAAAAGGGGGTTGCCATGGAGATACAGTAGTTAAATCATATCGCATTGAATATTTTTTCTGTTTATTCTTTTGCCAATTAGAACTAATGTCTAGCTGCCGATGTTTCCTTAGAATTATTCATCTGCATAATTCCTTTTCAAGAAGGTGTCAAGAATGGATTTTCTTCGTGTCTAAAATTTTATATTATTGTTCAGACATTTAACATCCTTTTTCCAGCACTGGTGCAGCATGCTCATCAGAAGCAGCCAGAGCTATACCAACGTACACACTGAGGTCATGGCTTATGTGTTCTTTTACTGAGGTTTTTTAGCAAATTACGCATTGCGGTGTTTTTACTCCATTCTTACAGTCATTTACTTTTGGACAAGAAAAAGAGATATATCAAGAAATATTTCATTCTGAAATGAACTCCATCAATGCTGTTGTCACCCTGGTATCTTACATTACGGGTGCATACAACGTTTTATGCATTCAGGCCAGAACGTACTCATTTGGCAGGTTTAAACTGCCTAATTTCCTCCCCTCTTCCCATTTGCTATCAGTCATTGTACTTGCAGCACGTCCAATTCCCTGGTAGTCTTATTATTCGGACAGACAGTTGGTTACTTTCACTTGGCAGCCCAGTGGCCCTTGTTTCTGTAATGGCGAGGGGCCCTCCAGAGTCTGAGGGTGGTGATAAAGGTGGCAGGCTATCTCATTTCCACAGAGGACAAGATAACATCCTGAGAACATTCCCATCATTCGAGGAGTTTGTTCAGTGGAGATAAGAGCTCCCCTGCTAAACCTCAGCTATGAAGCTCAGTGTGTGTGTGTATTTATGTTTCTTTTCACTGTACATATGTATTTAAACTATACTGGAGTCTTTCCTGCTATCCTGCCCAGGGCCTGCCTCCCATGTTACAGCTGAAATGAGGCCGCTGGACTGGATCGTGGCATTGAACACAAGCGCTGTCTCCAAAGATCAGACCTATCCTTGCAATAAGTCACATTCCTTCATGTATTTTTCAACCCACCAACACAGTTTGCATGCTAATTTGTATGTAGGTGGTGAGTAAAATTACATTAGGCTTGTTGTAAACAAAGACCTACATGCTGCAGTGTGTTCACGTATGCCACCCGAGAGAACACAGAAAAATAGGTTATACAAGGATGGATAGATTTATTATGCATAGTTAATGTGAAGAAAATCAAATTCCAGATTTTGTCATTTTGTAATAGATGTTGAAGCGGGAAGCGAAAATGCTTTGGATACGGGAAATGCCCACTTTGTAGGATGTCTTTAATCATGGAGAGTCCGTGGCATTTCAAGCTCAGTCTTTTGGCCTCCTGATCCTGATTTTGTTTGTTTTAAGAGAATCCTTGACATCTGACGTGTTATCCTGTACTCAAAAATAGACTTTTTTAGCTCAAATAGTGGCTCGGTTTGACTTCACACATCTTGACTGTATTACCAAGTATTTCATCACTACTTGGGAAGTTCCACCTCTTCGTTACATCCAGACTGCTCCTTCAGAACTTCAACATTTTAATATGTGTTTTTATCTTCAGATAAAATGATAAGTCTATTAAAATTTACGGTGGGAACACACAGCCCGTATCCTCTCCGTCTTTATACCGTCAAAAGGGGGTGGACATTTCAGGAACCAGGAAGAAAAACTTGTCAGCAAATGAAGTTAGGCACATCGGTGTTCTCTTTGCAATTTGCAACTGACACTTTCTTCAGTTATTCTGTTTCTTCTGCATGACTGTAAAACTTCCTGATGTCAGCTCAATTACAAACTCTATGTACAGTCTTGGTTTGGAAACCGTTTGAACACCACACGTAAAAAAAAAAAAAAAAAAAATCCCCAATACTTCACATTCTGCCGTAGGAGTGTGCAAAAAACACCCAGAGGCCTCAAAACAAGTCTAATTATCTGATTTCTCCAGTCAAATAAACGTTAAAAGTAAATCTGCCTCATTTGCATTCCGGTGAAGGCATAAATCTGAGGCAAGAAGGTATCCAAGTGTCTTCCAGAGTCAGCTATGAATGTGTCAGAGGCCTTAATGCAGTGGAACGTAATTGCAGTAGATGTGAGTGCGGTGAGAGTGGTATTGTGTAGGTTTTGAATCATATTTTGCCATCTCAAAATCTATGTTAAAAGACATTCTGTGGCGCTGTACGCACACTCAGTGGAGGAGGCACAGCACATACAGCACAATGGCATACTTTAGCAATCTGACATTATTATAAAATGGAAATTACACACCCATGAGCTGCTCATTACAATATCCCGTATGTAGTGTGTGTCACAATTTGTTATGCTCTCAGGGCCTGAACATGATCTTCACTTTTGTGCTGCTGCCGATCTGAGCGCTATGTTAATGTGAAATGAGTTTGAGTTTCACTCTTCAAAAAAGAGCAAAGACGTACGTTTTTTGTCATCAATCTACTAAAAAAGTGCAATGATTCACAGCGATTTATTTAAGTATCACTCGTGTTATTTTATGCAACAAAAACATGGATGGGTTGATTTATGAAATGAATGGCTGAATGCCGAACAAAGACTGCGGCGGTTTATTTTGATATTAAAGACATTTAAGAAAAAGAGCTGAAGGGTTATATATGTTACAGCAGGAACAAGTACAAGGATATGCTATGCAATAAGGTGATTTAAGCGTGAGACACTGATTCAAGGTTGCAGTGAAATATTCATTCAAATGAGGTAAAGAGTGGAGCAGCATAAGAATAACCCGTCTTTAAAGATTAACATAACCCTTGGAGGTGTTATTGTATCCCTGTAACCAAGTCAAGACTTCAGCAGGTGCAGTAACTCCCTCTCTGTGAGTTACTGCATTAAGTCCCTCAAATTTAGTAGCACAATCATGAGCCTCCCGTTCACTCTCTGGAGTAGAAGAATCGCTTTGCATTTTAAAAAGGTCAAACACTCAGATCTCTGCCAGGAGGAATTGAGGGAAGAAATAATGTCTGTCTGCAGAAATATGCAGTCACACACTACTGATCCTCTCAAATACCCACTGTACAGTGAAGAGATTAGAGAGGTGTGTGTGTTGCCTGTCATCTTTTAACGCCTCGTGTATAAACAAAAGCAAATCATGATATTAAACCATAATGTTGCTAATGTTTTAATCTGTAGCATTACATAAATTTAGTGCAACTGCAAACATTGTCTTCACAGTACTAATACTATGAAGATAATACATCTTCATGCTTTAAATGGTATAGATGGATGGGGTGCCGTCTTCTGCTGTGTTGGACAGTGAATACAAGGTAAAGTTGCACTTGGAAAAGACACAGTTTGTAGGATTCAATTTGGAAAATAGAACAACACATCTTTCATGTGTGGCAACTGAATTTAGACTGCCAATGAATATGCATCACATACTTTATCATAGCTACGTGTCACTTTTCATCATTGCAGAATACACTCACATCATTAACTTGGCCATTTGTCATCTCGGCATATAGGTCCAGTTTAATGCTTAATGCATTTAATGTAACTTTATTGATTTTGAATCATACGTGGCTATTTTTTTTTTGATGCAGAGATACAACCGTTTCCTCGACTAAAATCTGTCTGTTATTCCCTGTCCATCTCAAACATATGTTTCAGTTGGTTGGTTTCTGTTGGCTTGTGTTGATCAAAAGAGTGTTTGGGTTCATTCCCGGTAGTTACATTGTGCTGAAGACAAAATGACCACAGGGAAAGATGCTCCCAGGACAGGGCCAAGAGCCCTCAGGCCCAGGACCACACACAGATTGCACGCCGCAAAGGCAGAACGATGCAGCATTGAAGGTATGTAAATGATTTATCTAGTTCTTGCAGGGATTTTCTCTTTATCCTCTCTCTCTGCATTTGAAAAAAAAAAACAATTAAACAGGGAGAGTTGGGAAAGTATGAAGGGACTGAAGTGACCAGGAAATCCAAAGATGCTGCCTGCCAACTGTGGCGTTTTATATGCTCGCCACTCCTGTTAGTATTTTGAACGGAGACTTCACATTCATTCATGTGCTGAGACTGGAATGTAAAAAGAAGAGAATATAGACTACATGTTTTAGGCATGACATCGAGACACAGCTGCAGTGGCTGCTTTCTGCACGAGTGGCATACAAAGGAGAAATATCTATCCATCTATCCATCTATCTATCTATCTATCTATC
>JAPQRN010000008.1:15596082-15608781 GCA_037367275.1 Coranthus polyacanthus | reverse complement strand
TCTATCTATCTATCTATCTATCTATCTATCTATCCATCTATCCATCTATCTATCTATCTATCTATCTATCTATCTATTTGTGTGTGTGTGTATTCAGCTAAACATTTCAGCCCAAACTCATCTACTTCCCTCTCCCTCGGCTGCATCTTTAATCTGGCCAAATTATTTCCAATTATCAAGACCTACTTGCTTAAAATAAGACAGTGTCCAATTAATCCATCCACCAGTTTTTCCAAAAAAAAAAAACCTCTTGTGAAGTCTTAGTATTGAAAACAGAAATTATATCTAGTGAAACTAATTAGAATGTCATTATCTTACTATTCTGTACACCCTAGTGTTGTTTTGCTGATTATTTCTTCAGTCTATTATTTTGTCACGAAACTATCTAGGCCCACGTCTGTCTTCCCTGTCAGTTAATGATCAGTTTTGTTCCCACGAATGCTATCTCGTTTTGTAGGCTACAGGGTCCGGTTTGGGACATGTAGGCCTACTAATATTAAAAAGTAGTGGGATATATATATATATATGTAAATGTAAACAGGAATTTTGTCCGCAAGACTGGCCAAGAGTTGAGTCGAGGAAAAGCGAAGAACAGATGAAGCCATAAATATCCAACTCACAAATCGTCTTTCTCGAAAATTCCCACCGTCCCATCACTAGCAACTGCAAGAAGTGTCTCATTTGTAATGTGTGTGTGTGTGTGTGTGTGTGTTCTCGCGCGTTGTTGCGTGAGTGTATGTGTGAGCGCGAGCGAGAGGGCGCGAGCGTTCGTACGTGTGTGTGTTCGTGTGTTCGTGTGTGTGTGTGTGTGTGTGTGTGTGTGTGTGTGTGTGTGTGTGTGTGTGTGTGTGTGTGTGAGAGCGAAGTGGGCAAAGGCTCCGCCTCACTCAAAAAAAGCGAGAGAAAAAAAAGGGAAAAGCAAACTGATACACACCTCTCAATTCTGGCAGGAGGAAAAGAATAGGAGTGTTTATGAACCGTATAAGTAAACAGCAGGATAACCAGGCACGCCGAGAGCCGAGGCTACTTCCCCCGTTAAAACCGACACCACGCACCGTCTCTCGGCACCGGAGATTGTCCCGTTGCGTTCAGGATTAAGTTTTTTTTTTTTTTTTTTTTTTGTGTGTGTCATCTAAAAGGTGGATCATTATCTAAATCCGAGATAACAAGCGAATTTGAAATGCGTAGCCTGCGATGCTATTTCTGGAGCCCCCAAAGCCGACGTTTGAACTCTCAGTAAGCATCCAGTCGAGGTAGGACTCAAGATTATTGCAAAGGTGGTGTAAAATATTTCAGTGTGCTCCACGGGGTGTAGTTGAAAGCTATACTCGCATCGCTGTCCATGTGTCCCTGCGCCATCAGCAAGGAGGGACAAGGGAGGGTGGGAGTAGTGTTAGGAAGACATTAGCCTGTGCTCCACCACAGAGTGATGCAGGAATAGCCTTTATTAACTTTCTAATGAGCTGGGCCGCTGTAGTGATGAACATATTAAAGATCCAATTAACATTTGACTAAATTATTAGTGTTTTGTGTTTTACACTTTGCACATTTATCTTAAAAAGAAATGTTACTAACGAGGCTGCTCAAAGTGCCTGATTTAAAAAAAAAAAAAAAAAAAAAAGTTTGGGCAAAGTGTGTGTGGCATGTGTACCAAGCAAATGTAGTTGGAACTTCCCTTGTCATCCATACCCCTCTAATTAACGAGAGGTTAATTAGTGGCCCAATCAGATTTCCATATGAGCACCTGCACACAGTTTTGAACAGGAAGACATAGGCTCATTATTTCACGGTTTTGACAGGCTGAGAATGGGCAATGGTTGTGAAAAGGCACTTTTTTCACTTCGGTCTTTTTTTTTTTTTTTTTTTTTTTTTACTGCATTTGGAGGCTCCAGTGGAAGAAAGCTTCAAGTGGAGGAGGAGGAGGAGGTGGTGGCGGAGGAGTTGGAGGAGGAGGGCGGCTCTATTGTCTGGCCAGTGGAAGGGGTGGGGATTGAGGCTGTATGCAGATGTGCTGCTGGCAACGGACATCTGCTCTCCCCCTGTGGGCATTGTCACAACAGGCAGGGGAACTTAGTGAGGAGCCTGGCCACAAGAGAAAAGGCCTTTTGTTGATGATATGCAGGCCGTAGTTTGGTAAATGTTTGCTTTTGAAACTCCACTTTTACTAGAACATCTAAACATCTCTTTGAATAAGTTATTAAGATTATCTAGTAATCCTGCAGCGACTGCCTTATCCCGTCGGCCTCTCGCGATCCCACTCCTAATTTGACACTGTTCACTTCAAAAGCATTTCATTCTCTTGATTTATATTTCGCCACCTGCAACACTACCCTCCCTGCTCGCCTCTCCCAATCCCTCCCCTCATCTGCCGCTTTCAACTCCCCCGGGGATGAACTTCCTCTCGTGTCTTTGTGGCCTGCATGTGTTCAGATATGAAGGCTTGCGTTGGCCTCCCAAGGAAAAAAAAGCATCACAGGCAGCATCACAATGTACATGGCAGCTCCTATCAGGCTGCTTGATTTATCGCTACCGAGGAAAATGCCAAGAAAATGCAAAACCACCGCTTTAATATTTATGGTGCCATGTACACAGCTCGTGTTTGATAGTAGCTATCAGTGTTGACGTGTATGTGTGTGTGTGTGTGTTTGTATTGGAAATCAGGAGTCTTATTTGCCTCAACACATATTCCCTGGTGACTGGTGGAGTCAGTGTACTGTGATTACGAACATGATTTGTGCTTGTAGAGTGCACTGTTGTACATGGCTGATCTGCTGTGAAACATGCTTGCATAGAGACTCATTTGTGTGTTTCTGCTGTATTATAACACACTGGATAGCAGGGGAGCAGGCAGGGAAGCAAGTGCACCGATGCAGGGAGAGATGATAGCTTTTGAAAGCACAGGTGTTGTCTCTCACTTTGCTCACCACCAGCTTGTTATATGCGTGTGGTTTGGACAGGGAGTCAGGTTGTTTATTGCATTGCTGTCATGTCCTACTTTTTTTTTTTTTTTTTTTTTTAGAAACATTTCAAATAGACTGTACATTATGTCTCGGCAGAATTGGACATGATTAGTTTACAAACAGAAATACCAAGAAGAACTGAGACAGAAAAAAAAATTAAAAAAATGAAAGAGTGCCTGTTTTTGAAGTCATAGAAGCAAAGCAATTACAATTGGTTAATCATATTCTCGGAGTCTAATACTCCATTTAACACTGTAATTTGGACGCTGCTGAAATAGCTCTTGTGAACTCTACTGAGAATTCCCATAATGGCCGGGCCACTAACGGCTTCTAAAAGTTCCCATAGGAGTTGGTTTGAGAGGATTTTACTGTCATGTGAGTGTGCTATGCATTGTGGAGAAGAGGTAATGGGTGTGAAATTACATTGTGCCATCTGCAAGGGGCTGAGAATGTACAGCCTAGTGTCACTCAGATATATCGCTTTACAAAATCACAGTTCAAGGGGCATGTAGGAGTTGTACTTCAGGTCTTTTTCAAGTTTTTCATTAGGCATAAGAATGATTCATCTATAGCCAATTAGCCACTTTAGCCTTTTAAATTTTGTCTAGGTTCATGATGGAAATGTTAATGTGAACCATTGTTACTCAGACCGATCCTTAGATATCTAAAAGCATAGTTCTCAGATGGTATTGTATTCCTTAATCCTTACTGTTGATAACAAAATGGTTAGTGCATGATGTGTGTGAGGCACTACAAAGCTAAGGGAACGCTTGTACATTCACGGCTCTCTGAACAACTGCCGTCGCGTTCCCCGCGCTGTGCGTTAATGGTTGCGTCTCGAAGAAAAACATGTTAAAATCTACATCGTGTTTTGCGTAATTGATGCACTTTACAAAATTTCCGCACCTGTTTCAGTCCTGCCGTATTCTGCTTGTGTCTCTCAGTTGCTTCTGATTCAATCGTTTGGTGACTGTGGAGAATAGTTTTTTGAGGAAAGAGGATGTGGACTCCACCAGACAGCAGCAGGTGTCTGATTTTCTGCACAGATAAGGCTTGTTTGCCCAGTCTGCTAAAACACACTGGATGCTCTTAAGTTTGTGTGTGTGTACCACAGATACTGTATGATGTGAAAAAATAGAAACATCCTCCATTGTTTGCTCCAAGTGCTGCATGGAGTCACATTTTATTACTACTCTAAACTGGTGCAGCTTGCTCCTGCCACGCTGGTATCCTACCAGCTTACAGCACTGCCAATTCAAAAGAATATATTTTATCATCATTCTCCATTCGGCTGGTGCAGCAGCCAGAAAACAAGTGAATTATAGTTCACTGCTGTATTTTAAAACATTGAGTTTTTTTTAATTGAGATAATCAAACACAACACTGCATGATAAACTGCGAATACTGTTGCCAAATCCAAAGTGATAAACTGCTACAAACATTTTCAGGCTTTTTTTTTTTTTCTCTGACCGGTCCAAAAACAGCACGTTTTTTTTTTTCCTAACGTACAATGATTTCATTTCGAAAAAGAAACATTTTTCATAGTTAAGAGCTGAAATCAGGAAACGTTGAACTAAATTTGAGCTCTAATGTTATTGTTAAAAATTAAATGAAGCTGAGCTCATTAGAGGTGATCGTACATAATTAATGAAAGTCCTTAAATAACTATAACCACAATCTAGTGAGTACACAGTACCTTTAAGCATTTCTTTAAATTATTAACTCATCATATCTGCAGTGGGTACAGTGGAGGATGTTTACTCTTCCCCGTATTTATGACGATGGGAGTTTGCTCACACCGCTTGGCTATCTAATAGCCTCCCACCAGGTGTAAACCATCACACTGCGGAGCCCCTGCTCCTCATTAATGACTAGCCATTTTCCTCCAAAGAAGTCCTAATTGCTCTCAACTGCATGCATGGACGTAATGCCAGAGATTGATGAAGTGGGAGGGTACGGATGATGATGGATGAAGGGTGCAGTTTGGAGATGAAGATCTAATAGGGATGTAATACACCGTCTTTCCAACGTGGCAAAGTGTGTGTATGTTTGCCAACAACGAAGAAAGAGTTGATCTTCTCCTTCTCACCTCCCCTCCTTCTCTTGGCACAGTGAGAGCTTTAAACACCTGCCATTAACTTTCATGCAAACCACAGAGGATTAGGAATGAATAGCGGCACCGTCTTCCAAATCTGTGCGTACGTGCACACTTGCGTTTGTGTCTGCGTGCCACTTTTGCAGGAACTAGCAAAAGACAAAGCACCATCTGCACGCAGCAGGCTGTCCTGACTGCCTGCTCTTCTTACTGGGACAGAGAAGAGGCTTTCTGTGAGCATTGTTATGAAACTGGCTCTACTGCTGCTGCTGCTGCTGCTGTTGCTGCTACACTGGTTGTTAATGCTGACAGCTAATAATGTCCTCCTGGATGACTGTGCCTTGCTGGAGCCAGAGAGTAGAGACAGAGACTAATGAAGAGAGGCAGGAAGTGAAGGAGAAAGAAAGAAAGACAGCAGCAGATAGAGAGGAAGATAGCAGTGGGGCGTGCAGCTGTCTCAGTCCGAGCTGGTGAAGTTTTCTAAAGAGGATTACACACATACACGGAGCGAAAAATACAGCCACATGTATTGTGTTTTATTTCCTCTTTTTCTTGTTCCTTCCTTCCTTCCTACCCGCTTTCTCCTGTCTCAGCGTCTCAGGAGAGAGGTGGCAGGAGGAGGAGGAAGGGTTTCATTGTGTCTCGGCAGAGCCCCCTATTCCAGTCCAGCTGACATAGACTTGTGTCAGGAGGATCCATCCTGCTGATGTTAGGGAAGCAGTAAAGTGAAAGAGATGTCTAAAATGCTGAAGTGGGCCCTGGCCAGTGGAGAGATGGCTCTGTTTGTTTGCCATTCTGCTGAGCACCACTTCACAGAGAAAACTTTTCTGCCTGAATTTGCTGACAGAGTGAAAGGGGGGAAAAAAGGAGTTGGAGTTGGTGTTTTGGGAGACACTCGTGGGCACACAGAGCTTTGGCCATTGTTGGTCTGTGACATTGACATTTGGACATGGTGAGGGGGGGAGACAAGAGTTAAAAGCTTACATTTTTTAGCTGTCTCCTACCACACAAACTGTTTTGCCTCTGCAAACATTCGCCACATGAATATGCATGATAAGTCCTCTTTTCTTTTCTGCCCTCTGAGCTGTATTTTTTTTTCACCCAGAGACCTGTCGTGTTGTGTTTGATTGGCCCTGACATTTGAAAAGGTCCTTGAAAAAAAAAAAAAAGTTGTTTATGACAACTGGAGAACTCTCCTTGCAGCAGAGTAAAAATGGCATTTTGAAAGGAGCACAGCTCCTGCATATTTAAATGCTAATGGGTCTGTGAATGTGCGGGCTAATAGGATGTTTCAATCTGGAGTATTGCAGTACACTTTACGTATGTAGTCACATAGTCTGAGTGCTACTTCTAAGATCTGTGGAAGGTGCATCTGCTCATTTTATTAACTGGTTATGTTGAGTCTGAAGTTTTATTTATTTTTATTTTCAAAAAAAGAAAAGTTGACTTTATGAGCATGATTATCTGAACACATAAGCACAAAGAACAGACTCCAGAAAGAAAAGCCCTCAGGGGATTTTAGAAGTTCTGACATCTGTGGAGTATTATTGCAATGGTTATGATGCAGATAAAGTTTAACAACTTGTTTTACAAGCTTTCCGATGTTGTGTGTCAGAATAGGGCTGCTGTTTTAGACAGCGCCCCTGGGGTTTTGACTGGGTAGCCCTGCAGTGAGGCTTCAGGTCCTTGTTTTATTACGCGCCGTATGTTAGCAGTAGCCACCCACAAGGGACATGAATCCCCCTGGACTTTGACCTGATTGCTGTGTTTGGCCTCGTGGCCGCGCTTGCTCTCTAGTTTTCACACAGAGACAAAGTAATTATGGCTGCTATTGTAATAGGATTTTGTGTTGTGTGTAGGCACCTACACAGGAGCAATCTTCAGCTACTACTAAAGCCAAGGTTTACCACATTAGCCAACATCATTAAGTATAGGATTACAGGTATAATAAACACAATAAAGCTCAGTTGATCCCTATTCTGTCTCATGTCTGATAGTGATTTTGTAAACTGTTTTGTTCTGCTCTTGGATTTGAAAAAAATTACTAAAGCTTTATTTAGCATTTTTCTCTGCTGTAATGTAATAGGGCAATGACCTTCAATACAAAGAAAAATATTGCTCACTGTTTCCACGTCTTCTGCATAGATTCAATACTTTTGCTTAGCACTCTTCTTTTTGTTGACATGAGGTGTATAAAGCCATCAAATGGATATTTAAAACCTATTCGCAGGTTTTTTCAAAAAAATTTCAATAAAATCAGTTTGAAATAGTGTCAGCTGGTGTTTGAGTTTTAAACTTGTTAACAGGGTTAATGTTAATGTTAACACAGTGCTACAATTGAAAGCTTGTCAAGTGTAGCAGCGGTGACAAAGTCGGCAAGGCTTAACTTCAGACGAGAAGTGAATAATGAGGACGTTTTTGTGGTCACCCATAGCTCTGGAAGTAAAAGTTACACTTATTTCTCACATACTGTAGACATTGTAAGGCCACTGACTTTGACTGCTTCTACATTTGAATGGACATGAAACTCTACAGGTTCAATCATCAGTACAAAAGCTGCACGACTTATTAAAAAATCTTTTACCAAAAAATCTTTTGTACATAAAAATGAAAAGAGAGTGGCTTATAACAGCTTCCAAGGTGCATATTGGTGGAAAATACCCAGTCACAGTGTATAAAATCACTAATAGTGGGCTATTTAGAGCTATTCATCATGCCATACTAATGGAAAAAAGCATGATTTCTTGGAAAAGTAGTTGAAAAGGTATTGCTGTCACGTTGAATGTCACAGTTACATGATGTGAATCATTTACGATTCGTGCAACAGGAGACTTAAGAACATCAACTTTATTGTTAAAGCCTTAATTTCACCTTTGCAGTCTGGTATCATTGTTCTAAAACAGCAGGTTAAACTGCACACATATCGTGCTTTTCATGCATTTAACAGCCTTTTACTTGCTTAAATATTGGCCCAAGTCCAAACAGGGAAAATCTGGCAGATGTCCATGGAACCGTTTGACTCCTAAACCTCACCGTTAAGTGAGAGACTGTACTTCACATTGATTTAAATGAACAGAGGACACCAGCCCGATCACTGCTACATCAGCACTCATACACACACATGCAAAACATCACATAACCGCAGTTATTATGTCTCCTCGTTGCCGTTGAGAGAGAATAGCTCGCCATGCCTCTCATCACTCATCTGTTTGGTAAAATGGCACATTATCTTGTCCTTTCTAGCAGAAATGAAAATGTTGACAAAGTGAGTGGTGGAGCTGAGCGATGAAGTCTTATCACCTTAGCTATGAATATGGATATTATCAATGTTTGCTGAGCCCGAGGCTAATTCTTTGATTCTCGGCTGCTGAGAAGCTCAGTGGGATAGTTGGCTTTTCAACTCGTCAGCTTGTTCGCACAAAAAGATGTTTGATTTTCACCCGTATGGAGATGTTTGATTCCTGATCCTTAACAAAAAGGATTTACTGAGGGTTAATGTTTCACTGAGCGAGAGAGAAGCCACAGACTCAGTCCCTCCTACTCAGTCCTCTGTAAATACTTCCCTCGGGAGTTGGTGTGAGGTTAGAAATAGGTGTCCCTGGGGTTTTCAGACGGCTTTAGAAAATGCTATTTTAGATGTTATGCACATGTATCCCGCAGTTTTTTGAACTGCTTTATTCTCAGTATTCTACCTGTCTCGTAAATCAAGCTCAAGCATGACATTTTCAATTTTTTTTTAAATAAAAGCACACAAAGTGTTTTATTTATCTGGGTGCCAATATCTTTTGACCTGTAGTGAACATTTTTCCAATCATTTTTTTTTTTTTGGTCATCAGAAGACAGAATAGTCCATTAGTTAGATAACACAGCTAAAGTACATTGGTACATTGCCTTTTCTGGGGATTGTGCTGATGCATGAAGACTATATTTTACCTACAGCTATATTGAACTCACTGCTAAAACCAGCTTAGTGGAATTCAAAAATGAAGACTGTGAGAAGTCATTATTATCCCATCCAGCCATGCAGTCAATGCAGCACTGCTAGAAAGAAGAATTTTTTTACTTTAAATGTCTTAAAGTTGGTGCACCAAGGGAAACGTCTCACTTGAATTTCATGCACCAGTCACTTTATTCAGGTTCTGTTAATATTCCACCTTTGTATTTGTTTTTCTCGCTGTTTTTTAGTGCTTGTGGGGTTTGTTGTTTTTAGTTTTACTCTTGCCTGGAAGGTGCCACAGGGAAAGCATTTTCATTTCTCTCTACACCGCATGATAAAGTGATGATAAAGTTGACTTGATGTTATATGTTTTCAGGTCTTTACAGCCTCGGGGGTAGTTTGAGATCTGAAACCTCACAGAGCACGGCTTTTTGTTCCACTTTCTACTTCAACTTGTCTGTGTCTTTTCTCCCTCGGTTATATATCCCTGACCTTCTCCCTCTTTTTTTGAGCCTCCACCACTAAGCTCTCTGTCCTTTTATTTTCCTCTAAATAACAGTTGTGCCTCCTAATCCATCTGTGCCCTTGTGTTGTCTCTTTCTTTCTCAGGATCATCCCCGTGTGTTCTTGCTCGCAGGTGGCTGAGGGATGTGCTGGCTCTCCGTAGCTTGTCTTTGTCGGGTATCTGTTGAATACCAGCCACTGTCCTTGGTCCGAGACGCATGCTGGTGTAATAAAACTGCCAGAAACACACTCGCATATGCATAAAAAGAAGAAAACGCACACATACTTGCAACAAGACATGGGCAGAAGCGCACACACACACACATGCACACAATGATAAATTGGTCTTATTAAACCAAGCTATTAATTTACCAGGCAGCCTGAAAAGAAAATACCACAAGTGCAGAACTCGTCAGAGGTGGTGCATAAAGAGAGAAAACCTGCTGCGACTGAAAAGAGGTCTTAACAGGTTACACACTGAGCTGAAACGAAATGTGTGTGACACTGGTGTTGGAGCTTTTAATGGAGTTCAGATTGTAATAACCGCCTCGTTTGATTGTTTGCTGCACACCATGATGACCATCCCACTGCTACAATCTGAGCCTTAAATGCTGGAAAGTATTTCAGACCTCCCTTGAGGCTGGATGCAGCCAGACACCCACCTTGGCCCCAGTTCGCAGCCGACACGTCTGTGTTTTTTTTGGTGTGTGTCGGTCGTTCTGTGTGTATGGGTGTGTGTGTGTGTGCGTGCGTGCGTGCGTGCGTGCGCGTTCGTGTGTGGGCAGCAGTGTTCGGCGGCGTTCTCACAGCTCAGCTGAGACTGACAGATGGAATCATTTCACACACAGACAGAAAAGCAGGATACAGGAAACCGGGGTGTGTTTAATAGTCCTGCCGCTGCTGTGGTTGGTATACTAATCTAGGTCAGTGGTGTTCAGCTCAAAGCAAGTTGGCCTCTGGGGCAACTTGGCCTTTCCTTAACCCCATTAACACGACTAACTTGCAGTCTGCTTACATTATAGCTTGTGTTGAAGGAGCTGACGAGATGTTAATGCTGTGGGCAGGTTACTGTTGGACCCGATTCACTCAGACCCAGTACAGTGCAATTATCTCGACTCTCTGTCAGTCAACTGACCTGTCACTAGGAAACGCATAGGTGTGAATACTAAATAAATGACTTTCGAATTGATGCAGCCGTTTTGGTTTCAGGGTCTTTGTATTGTACGTGCTGCCTCATCGTCAAACCGTCCGTGGTATATACTGTGACACCCTCGTTGGAGTCATTAGTAACACCTGTGCTTCTTCTGCTATTACAAGTCAAACCGTTTGCTTTGAAAAAAGGTTGTTAAGATGACTCTACTGATCAGCCGCTCACATATTTGTAAGTAAAAAAAAAAAAAAAGTTTTATCCTATTTAAAGTCTATGAAATGTCTGTCAGGAAAACACCCACGTTTGAATTTATTAGCCGTTTATTAGACGTTTAAGATAGCCTTGCAAAAGCCAAAGGAGTGTAAATTTTAAAATGCATGTTTAGCACATGACAAGACCATAATTGGACAGTTTTATACAAAAAAAAAGACCAATTTTGTGTTTCTTTTACTAACCAGATGTGGACTAATTAGCACCTTACTGCAGCAGTCCTATTTTATGTTATGTTTATGTAAAAATTTCACAGGCTGAATGACTTAAGTCTATTTATTAACTAGTATTCCTTTTATATGTAGCTTTAATATCTGGCATAGCGTGTAATTTGATGACGGAAACTTCCTGGAAAATCAATTGATGTTGGATGATATGGAAAAAACAATTGTGATAGGAGTTTATTTTTGGTTAATCGATGAAAAATAAATAGCTTGCAAATCAAATTACGCTCATAAATGCGTCATATAGAACTGAAACATTTCCATCAAGCAGTGCTGCTCATTAATTTGCAGCACCTATAGCATTATTACAGAGCATTACAAGGATAGACGCCTAATGTGGAGCGTAGAAATAGAAGTAGAAAACCTTTTGTTGTCGTTGTATTGTGCAAAATTACAATGAAATCTGAGTGCTACTCTCGTACGGTGCCATACATTTAAAAACACATAAAACAGCATCACGCATTCTTCAAACTGAATCCAATTTAGATAAATAAACAAACGGATATCAACGCCGATAAATATAGTTATTGCACAGTGGGCAAAATCACAAGAATTATATCATTGGACGAAGTGTGATATTATTACACTTCGGAACTATTTTTCAGTTTGCATGTTTGAGTTGATTTAGAGAACAGAATTGTCTTGGGGACAAAAGTGGTGTTGAGTCTGGGTGTCTGTGTTTTGAGTGAGCCGCAGCGCCTGCAACGGGTCAAACAGTTGATGTCCAGGTTGTGAAGGTTTATGACGTTCGAGGCTCTGGAAACGCAGCGGGTGTTGGAGCGTATTCATCGTCACAGTTTACCAATTTTAAGGCTCAGCAGAAAAGTTTTTTTCGAAGAAGAGCCAAAACATTTGAGAGGGGAGTGCTTTTGTTTTCAATAAATGGTCAGATGGTGGTGAAACAAATATCCTGAGTTAATGACATTTTTTTTTTTTTTTTTTTTTTCATATTTCATGAATCCAGTTTATTGTATTACAAATACAGCGTACTTTTGAGCTCAGTTATGTGATTAGTAGAAGCAGTGTTTGAATTTTTGTGCCACGAAAACACGAAACTGAAACCAGCTTTTGTTTGTAAAAAATGTGTGCAAATGACCGTGATTCGATTCAGTGTTTTACTAGAAAGGTCTCAGGAGGTTCACTTATAGTGAGGATTACATTGCCCCATCATGATCCGCCTCCTCCGACAATGTAAAATTGTGAACAAGCACTCATTTAAAATATGAACGTTTGCACTCACATAGTTAATTCATCGTTGGTTAATTTGCAGATTAATTGCTTTTACCGCCGTTGCATATGAATCAGGTCCTCAGCAGTTAATTGGTGGGAAGACAGATCATCGAGTTCACCAATTACACTGTGCACTGGCCAACCCCAGCACACAAAAATGTACAAGTGTGTGTAATTAGAATAAAACTATTTTTAAGGGGTTTCATGAACGTACTCATCAAGTATTTATTACATGGAGGCAGTACTGTCCAGTAATGTTCCTGATGAGCTGTATAGATTATACTGCAGATGTAGGTCGGGGGGGGGGGGGGGGTCGTACTTGTAGTTAT
>JAPQRN010000008.1:15581962-15594369 GCA_037367275.1 Coranthus polyacanthus | reverse complement strand
GGGTGGTCGTACTTGTAGTTATTGTTCCTGTTCTGACTTATCTTCATGTTCTTCTCTTTGCTCTTTGAACCCAGAAGACGTTGTTGTGTGATCTTTTCTTGTTAGTCATGCTCAGTGTTTCTTTGAGAATTCATTTCGTTCCTCAAATAAGACTCCTTAAGGCACCTTCAGTTCAGTGGTTGAAGGAGTTTTTAAGACTTTGGGCCTTTTCCAACATAGTCGACACAGATTTTGAAGGGAGATTTTCACCAACGCGTAATTATTCCATAATCCTACAATAGCTTTTTTGTTGCTAATCTTTTGCCATTTCCTCTTGGTACTTTTATTATGCAAAAGCTGACTGGTTTAAGGTTGAAGACATCAATAAGCATAGGTAAGATATTTTGAGCAAGTGGAACTAAATTGTTTAGTGTTGTGCTAAATTACATGGTGATGTGTTTTTGCTCAGACCTTGTGTTAATTAGCTGTTAGACTAAGAGCAAAAGTGCCAAATAGCTGAGAAAGAGAAGACGGAGACACCAACTGAGCAGGTCGGCTACCCCCATCACAGACGCACAGCTACCGGTAAAAATGTGCTCTTAGCTGCTGCGGTGTTTGAGTTTCTCAAATGTGACAGTCTTGATTGTCTTGTGATGACATTAAAGCTGCAACATCTGAAGACTGCAACCAGTAATTATCATTAATTAATCTGTAATCCGTAAATTGCAAATGTCAGAATTTCGCAGGTGAAGAAAGGAGAAAGAAGCCTTTGAACCAGAACTTTGACTGTAATTTTCTCTTTCCCTGTTTGGCGAATCGCTTGAAGGATGGCGGTTATTGTCCTGTATATCCCGTGCAGACGTTTGTAAAGCCTCATTTTATCTTGGCTGACGCTCATCGCAGGGACTTCGGTCCACGCGTCTCATCCACCAGTGTCACTCCTTCCTTGAAGAAATGTTGCCCCAAATTTCACCACAGCCTTGTTTATTTTGTTTTTCCAAGTAAGTCTGTCTGTCATTTAGCTTTCAGTCTTCGTTCCTCCAGAGAAAAAAGGTCTGAGATCACAGGAAGTAGAAAGGACAGATTTATTATCGCAATAAAATCATCACTGTTCTTTTACCTCTTAACTGAAGCGTCACGTGTTCTGTGGTTTGTTTGTTTGGTTTTTTTTTAGCGTGTATGCATGTGCCTGCAGACTTTCTCACACAGTTTGATTCGAGCTATTCTGTTTTTAGTACCCAATCTATGAGGGAAGATGGAAAATACCAGCATAATATTTAGTGACATGTTTACAGTCTTTTAGATTTAATTTAAATATGGACCCTGTATTATACTGAGTCTTCAGTAGTCTGTGTTGTGTAGTGGTGTTGTGAAAAATAAATTGCCAATTATCCCAGTGGAGGTTTTATGCCAGACTTTGTTTTAGTTCATTAGATGTAAGTAGAGAAGGAATGCAGGCCACGGTGAAAGCCTCGATGGGTTAGGCTAACAGGCTGCCGTGCTCAATAATGTCACCATTATGCGTTTCCTGGGTGACTTAAACGAATAGGCATTATTACAAAATTGTGCATTAGCCCAAGTCAGCAGTTAGTACTGCTGCAGTCTCATTTCGTTTAGACTTGAGAGGAGAGAAAGATGGAGAGAATGAGAGGAAGGGAGAGGGGAGGTGGAGGATGGGAAAAATGGTTCAGGGAAAAAGCGATGTAAATTTGGAATGAAATGAGGAATGAAAAGGACGGCGTCTGCCAGAGGCTGACAGGACATGCAGGGAGAGGGAAAAGGATGCACGGAGAGGCATAGATGGACTGACAGAACTGGAGGATCTTCATGATGATGGAGAGGTAGAAAAGGAGAGATGTAATTGTCGGTAACCAGTGTATTTAGACAGTGAAGAGTGGAGGGAAAAAAAGTGGTTGGCAGGGAGGAGGAAGGTGTAAATCAGCAGGCTGAGAGACAGCTTTACGTGCCCCTCGGAGCCCCAACTATCCGATTAATGAGAGAAGAGAAACCCTAACCACCTTCCCCTCTCTCCCTGTTTTTTCTGCTATCTTGCACTTTCAGGGACATAAATCATAGCCTCTTAAGCAGTCACTTTGGGTAGCTGCTGCACAGTTCTTCCTCCAAATGTTAACTATAAGATATCGCTGTTTAAAGACATGCAGTATTAATGAGATTTTGCTGCAGCTACTGTCCACCGAAACTGCATCCCTCACAACAGGTCTCGTTTCCAAACCATGCTAATTTAATCATCAAAATGATTCTAGTTCTTTGCTCAAATGCTATTTTTTACATTGAAGATATTGAGACAGAAACCGAAGGAAAATAAAGGCAGACTGACAGATCTTTGGATACTGGCCAGAAGGAAGACATCAAGACATTTTTTTTCTAAATGCTACAACTAAATATGTTGTTTTCAGTTTATCTATAAGCCACCAGGCTTTCCTTCAGCTTGATTCTTTTTTTTAATTATTATTATTATTTGTGCATGGTCATCAGGATCACATACAGTATCTACTCCACAAATTAGTCCATACATCTTATGTGTTTTTAAACATGGGTACATGGCTCTTTTCAAGCTGCCAGTGCATAAGTTTGCCTTTCTGTTTTTTTTGTTTTTTTTTAGTTTTTTTTTTAGAAACTGTAAATTCCCCTCAAATCAGGAGATCTTTGGGCTCGCTGTCTTGCTGGTGTTACATCGTGCATGATGCAGTGAACAAAATCACTGTCACACTTTGTTCCACACTGTAAAAAAAACAAAAAACAAAACAAATAATGTTCCTGCCTGGATATTTACATGCAGAGCATCATAGCATCACACCGGAAAAGGGGCCAAAAATAGCAGGGACACCTGAGCGTTGGCCGATCGGAGCTGGAGCCGATTACTACCGGTGACTACTGCAGAGTCATGTGACCGGGAACGAATCCCGATTGTACATGTTCACACTGAAGACAAAAGCAAGATGAAGATGTTAGTGGTGTGCAGTGAGAAAGGGGTATTAATCATATGAAAAAAAAAATCCTTTTGTACTTCTTTACTTTTTGTGTTGGATGCAAAATCCTTGACTCCATGGGCATTATCGCCTAACACGTATTGTGATAATATTTTTACTTTATTCCCGCTTTTTAACCTTCAGCCAAACCCACAGGTCTCTTCATCTGGTAAGAGGTTCCTCTGAGAGATGGCCTCTGTAACAAAAAGACATTTTTCTTTCTTTCACTTTCTCTTTTCCCTCTGTGTTTTTAGCACCATTACCAGCCTAAACAAGATCTCATGGGATGCCTGGCTTTCATGTCTTTTTCAACGGAGAGAAGAATGAGCTAAAAGAGTGAAAGGGATGTGGAATTTCTTGATGTCTAGGGTGTCAGATGGGGAAGTGCTTTATAAATTCATAACCACTGAACCTGATGCAACAGCTGCAACAATGCCACGTAACGCTTGGCGTGGCACTCAGACTTGTGGCATTTAGACGAAAATCGGACTTGTTCTGTTTTGTGTCGGTTCGAGACGCAGGAGAGAAGTGGTGGTTGCACTCTGTGTCTGATCTTCTGCTTCAGTGTACACGCGCCAAGTTGCATGAGTGTTTTTGAAGCTGTTAACACTGAACACGGCTCAACTCTGGGCCGCTAATTTATGCGGTGTGAAAGAGATTTATTCTTTAGGTCTGTCATGTGAGTGGCATTCAAATTATTTGTTGAAATTATCTATTTCAAGGCTTCACAAGACAACCTTACAGTTTTACAGCCAAAACATGCAACAGTGTGAAAACTGTTTGAATTTCTGAAAGTGTGAAAGGCCTACCCAGAAACTGTGTATAAATAACTGTCACGCTGTTTAAACATGAATATATGCAGGATATATATTGTGGCTGGTATTGCGTGAAGATGTCGGGATGAAATTTGAAACATGCTTTAGCCATGTATTAGGGGGTATTAATAGAGTGAAAGGGCGTGTTTTATGGGGGTTGATTGTCTGCAGCATCGAGACAATGTGCGATCTGAATGTCATATGTCTTTGTGATAATATTGCAGCTCTATTAGCTTATACTGTTATTATGGCTCAAACACCTTGTGGGGAGTGTGAACCGGAGCTTGTTCATAAAACAAACGGTGCACAATTTAGTCCCGATTCAAATGTCCCATCATATCATTAATGAGTACCGTCTGTTCTCCACCGTGTATTTATGCAAGTACCATGAAAAATCTGATCCTGAAGCAACATAATAATAATAATGCCGTAGGAGCAGCAACACCATCAGATCATTTGTAACTCATCTGGGTCTGTTATTTGCTATAGTTATGTGCTGTAATGGATTAACTAAGTGAGAAGAGGAGGCAACTCTAGAATAAGGGACCTAAGTGGGTTAATAAGTAATGAGCAAGACCTCACTTCTTGCATACTCTGAGCTTTTTGGACACCATTAACGCTTGTCACGTTATGTTTTGTTCCATAAGAATAGACCATATTTATTAAGTGCTACTAAGGGAAGGACTATTCTTGTGGTGTTACCACTTTATAAGGCCCATACTGAACAAAGCATATTGCAAATCAAGATTGTAATTCATGCACAACAACTTTCTTTCCAGTAAGCAGTAATTGGGAAGTTATCATCCTATCATCATAATCATCCATGAAGTATAACGGCATTATATATTGCAAATGAACATTTACGATGATGTTTTTTTTTTTTTGTTTTTTTTTTGTACTGCCAAAATGGTACATGCTATTTCTTTGCGGTATATCTTGCAGTATAATAACTGTATCTAGCATCATTAGACATAAGCTTCAGTTTGCACTTATAATACTGTACCTTGTATCGTGATTTCTTGTCAGAACCAACAGCAGTTAGTTTGATCACAGTCTGACTCTGTAACATTCACAGACTTGTCATGAAACCTGCGAACATGACTCTAGCCACAGGGAACTCATTTTCTGTGTGTGCTGAGCAGAGCGCCTTCCCTCTGGACGTTTAGCCACACACAGACGCTGGAGTTGTGTATTTTTGGCTTGCGCATGTGTGTTTGAGTATGTGTGACTTTCTTCTCTCCTCTTCCTCTCCTGCAGCTCTGAGCACGTATTTTCTCTGAGGTCAATCCTCCTATTGTTTCGTTACATAACAGCACTTAGTCTTGTAACAATCCAGCAGCGATGGTGTTAAGGGCTTCAGAATAACTGTACTTCCTCTCTGGCACTTCTCTGGCTGAGAGCGCCGCTCAAAGTTGTTGTTGACTTTTCAACCCGTTTAGTGGAGTTGACTTTTTTTTTTTTTCTTCTGAAATGGAGTGGATCCCCTTCTCACATGAGTCAAGTCTCTGGAATTAATTTATGGAAATGAAGTCATGTGTACCACAGCTTTGGGTTTTTGGTAGGATTGAGTTGTGGAACTGCTGAGTAGTTCATTCTTGTAAGCCAGTGGGTTTTGCTGTCCCGTTGAGACCACCAGAGAGGGCAGAAGTGGTGAGCTCTCATGTCTGAAACAATTCCAGGTGTAGATAAGATGCATTTTAACAGAGAGGGGGTTTGGTGGAGAGCATCCTCTCTCACATCACACATAGGCGATACGGTTTATGTCTGAAGTTCTATTTATTCATCAAAAAATGTCTTGGGGAAATGAGCTTCTCTGAGGCTTGATGCTGAAAGGTGTCGTAGTTTTTATTGGTTCTAATATGACATGTGACAGTAAAGGCGTTTCAACATTTGAACATCCTCCCTTTTCACGGAACTCTCATTTAGTGTTATAACAGAACAATGTGTGTATTACACTTCTTCTGTTATAACTAATGAGTCTAATACAAGTGTATGCAGTAACGTCATTACAAAGGAAGCATCTGGTTTCTGTGCATGGAGCTGAACTCAACCTAAACTACATCAGTTCAAACCTGACCCTTAAATGGGTCGCCGACGACCCGGTGGATGTTAGAGGCAATCTCTTTTTAAACAAACAATTAACCTCCTGAGTTTTGTGTCAATTTATGCATTATTATATTAAGTAATTGTTAAATTTAATAATGTCGGCACACCGTTATTTTACCAAAATATATAAACAAGTTAAAAATGTATAAAAAAAGGTTGTCACAATAATAGGAAAACCACATAATACTGTTAGAAAACGGAAGTGTCAGAAATTAAAGCAATTAAACTGACAAAAAAAAAAAGGTAATAGTGTCTTTTTTACATCAACGTAATTGTAAATAAAATATACATTAACAATACATTTTACTGTTCTAACATTTTCTGTCACGACATGATATAATCCAATCCTCATGATACATTCTTCCATATGTTCACTAATGTATTACTGACTTACTGTGCAGCCCTACCATATAATTACCATATATCCTCCCCAAATATAACCATGGTTGCCTTGAATGTAGTTTCTACAAAGATATTCAGTGCAGAGCCGTGCTGCACAACACACTATTTACTGTTTTATGTGAAACTACTGCGGTGCTATAATTTAATTCGGCGCGTCTTATACAGTGGTATTTCGTGAATGTTTTGCATTGCGGTGTTAAAAGGTGACGTTTTGCAGACACCTGCACACCCGATCAGTGTGTGGCCATGCATGTTCACTGAGCACGTGGTGACTAAAGTGAGATCTTGATCAGGTTGAAAAAGAGAGTTCATGCTGTAATAACAACGTGGTCAGATGCTCTCATGACCCACAGTGTTGCCGCTCTGCAGCACAGAGGCAGAGATGCCCATGCATGTCTCCTGCAGTCTATTCATAGCCAAGGCGCTGTGACTCCCCCGCCTCTGACTGACTGTTTCCTGCCTTCCCTCTTGCTCAATTACTTCTCCTCTGACTCCCACATGTGGGTCTGCAGCTCTTTGGCAGGAAAGCTTACCTTGTGGAGGAGGAAAGCTGGAGCACAGCTGACTGGCGAAGCAAGTCGAAATGTGTTTAGTTAAAGAAAGACATGTAGTGTTGTTGTCAGTGTCAGACACCGACAGGAGACTACAGTGTTTTCAGTGCAGGAGAAATTTAGCACCCAATGTTTTCCTCAGATTCACTGAGCTGCAGTGCCCCCCTCTAAAACCCTGCAGCTGGGAAATTGCCTCAACAGCTGGCCAAATAAAAATTCAACATCAATTCATCATTCAGCCATATTGCTCTGCCTGCCTTCCACCCCCTGAAACATAACAGTTATAATTGTAGTTACAGCACAAATATCAATAGATCATGATTTAAATAGTCAAGTGAGAGCCATTCTCAGAGTGCAGCACTCCAGCACTGAGCTCAGAGGCGAATACGTAAAGAAACAGTGGAAGGGTTATGAATGTGAAGAGCTACAGTTAAAAGGTGGGAGGAAGATGGCAATGCACTGTACCCGTCCTGTTAGATGATGTTTTTCTAGTACTTACACTCCCTCCCACCACTCCTCCTTTCTGTCTTTATTTTGCTGATACAACCTCCTCCTGCCTGCTGACTAACTGACCCACATTCCTCTGTGTGACTCGCTGCCCTCAGAGTGAATGTGCCTGTGTACAAGCCCACATATCTGTTTGTCATCCAGTGCGTCTTTGTGTGTACCTAAGTGACTGCTTGTGTGCGCTCTTGTGCATTTCTCTGCCTGCCTGCCTGCCTGCCTTTCTCCAAAAACTGTGCCATGTCCCTCAGGCTTCAGCAGGAACCAATTAGATGATTGCTCTTTAGAGGAGCATCAGTCACTCAGCAACATAAATGATTGGTAAAATGCCTCATTTACTCACTCGCTCGTTGTTTGTCTGCTTTTACCATACTCTATTCAATTTGGGGGATTTCAGAAATTACATTTTTTCAGCTTGATTCAATCAATGGCACGCTCAGAGATGAGGCTCCCTCTAGTGGACAGTTACCTCTCTGCAGGACAAATGTCAATTTTGTGACTGTTCATGTATAGTATTGGGACAGATTATTGTTGTTCTTGCAGTAAAAAATCTTGCGATTGACCATGTTTTATAATTAAGACTGAGGTTCTCAGTATCTTCTTATGTCAAATGCATTTTCTTTGTCACCGGCTTTAAAGCAACCTAAAAAACTTTGCAACCAGTGACTCTGCATTTTCATGTATTTCGCAGCGGACTCCCCTTTTCTTGTTTTTGAATTGTTTTCCCGTTCTGTTTTTGACGTCTCTCCTCATGATTAATGTTCTCAGAAGAGCAACAAGAGATTTATTTTATTATTCGCAAAAAAGGGTCTTGATTAATTGCTTTGCTTTGTGAAATGTCAGACAGAACAAAATGTACAAAGCGACTTACTCAAACAGTTTATTTTGTCCAACCCGCAGTTGAAAACTCCAAGAAGATCAGTATATTATGATATAAAACAAAGAAGCACCCTTGGAACCCCTTAATATTTGGAACCTCTGCTTGAAAAGTGAAATATTTGTGGATTAATTTCCTTTCAATCGACTAACTGATGACCTGGCTGATGTTTTCAGTTCAAGTTGTAAATAATCTGTGCGTGTTTTATTTGTGACCTGCAAGTGAACCTGATTGCCCAAATGGCAACATGTTTAATATTGTTCACAGTCATACTGATAGCTTTGTTAAGCTGTAAATCTTAATTTCGCTCATCCGTGCTGCGTTTAGCTTATTGTTATGTAGTGAGAACTGGTGTCGTTGTCGAATAAAACTGATTCTGATTCTGGTGCAATTTCAGGTGTAAAACGTCCGCCAGCTAACTTCTTGTGTATTGGAGGCCTAAGGAGGAGGGGAGGTGGATAGAAAATCAAGGAAACAGAGTATTTCAGATCGCGTCAGGATGGCTTTGCCCGACAAACACAAAGTGAAACGCCAGCGACTGGACAGGATCTGCGAAGGTAACACAGACTCCTTTTTTCTTTTGTTTGTAAAGACATGCTTGAGTCTTCAAGTGCGTCTGTGTTATTTTGTTTGTGTGTGTGCGCGCATTAGTCCCAGAGATTTATGGCGTAATCATAAAAAAAAAAAAAAAGAAAAAAGATTGATGCTATTATTACACAGAGATGAAGTTTCCACCAGTGTTTAAGCTTTCCACCCTGCTGCTGCAAATTCAGTGAAAAGCCAGTGGGATCGTTTGCATAAGAGTGTGTGTGTGTTTGTGTGTCAAAAGGAGCCTTGGGAGTAGCTAAGGCTCCAAACTTCTGCTTTGAAGGCTGTCTCGGAGAGAAAGCGAGAGAGCTGTGGAGATCCATGTGTGTGTGTTTGTGTGTAAGTGTTTTGTAGAGGAGGCTGGGAGTGGGCTGATGGCTGAATAAGAGACTTGAGTTCGATGTTTCCAGATTGCTAGAGAGATGAAGTAGGGAGTTTGTAATAAAGTGAAGCACTCCTCAGAGTCCTGGGATTGATTATAGTGGGTAGTGGGATTGATTTGTGGGTGTGTTTGTGCATTTCTGTGTGAGTTTTAAAAGAAAGAGCGAGACAAAGCAGAGATTTTCTTCTTTATATTGACAGAGTGGCTTTTTTTTTTTTTGTGCGGGTGCGTGTCCAAGTTCATACTCACAGCTCATTTGTACATCAATAATGCGTGTTTTTTTTCCCCCTTTTTGTAATGAGTATAGAGAGCCCACATCCTGGCACTGTGTCTGGGCTCGCCACTCTTCTATTTGTTTCTATAACACACTGGAATCTCTCATTTTTGTCTTTTTTACATTGGTGTTCATAGGGGTTGGAAAAATGTTATTTAATCAATCAATTAAGTCAGGTGTTTTTGACGTTTGAGGCCTTTAAGAGGTTTAAATGAAAGGTTTGCAGTTTTTCAAGTCTGTTAAGGTCTTGTTAAGGTATCCATATGATTATGGAATCAGTCCTCCTATGTTCATACCCAGGAGGAATGGATTAAGTTAGACTGCGGTCTTAAATTAAATGTGGGAATGCATATAGTTTGCCTGCATTGACACTCTTTCCATCTACGTTTATTCTATTTATAGTGTTCATTAAATGATTTTCATTATGACAAACGTGGTTGTAAATGAAGTTTTCTTCCTTTTGAAGCTAAACGTAGAAGTTGCAGTTGTCTCTAAGTAAAACCATATGATTTTCTGAATAAAACTCAATTACTCCACATTAAAACTCTTCAGAGTATCTAGTTTGCTATTTGCTTTGTTCATGTCTCAGGAAAATCCAGTTGAGATTGAGAAACTCAAGATAATAGATGGCTAAATGAAGCAGGGATGTTGTCTGTTTCCACCCTCAGAATGAGAGCCACATGTGGCATCTCAGATCTCTCCAAACCACCAGTTCTGCTTGCTTGGAAAACATTTTCCCCATCTACCCTTTTTTACACAAGAAGAATGACTATGTACCGGCTGAGAGGGCAACATGTTTTACAACATCATTTAACAATATTTTCTGATGCGCTCCGTTTGTCATTTTAGCGACAGCTTCAGCAGTGTACATGTCTGCTTATCAACAATGAAGTCATTCTATAAAAGATGAAGGGGGATTTTTTTTTCTGATGCAGTTAGTCACCACAGCTGCTCTTAAAAAATGTCTGTAGAAGAGGGTGATTCACATCGAGGAAGTTAAAAGATCAGAGGGTGGTGAATCACGCCGTTTTCACAGTAGCGTTAAATCTGCTCAACCATATGAAAAAGGGTATTTCAAAACCAGAGGCATGGGGTGTTCTGCACCATAATGTCACAGCCACCCACTATTATCTATAAACAGTGTTGAGACTAAGGCGTGAAATAGAAATCAAAGTTCATATCATGTGTATTGACAAAAACAAGAACGTTATGGAGTATTTTTGATTGTGTTGTGGCTGTGGGTTGCGCTTTGTGAGACAGCGAGAGAAGCTTCCCTAATCTCCATTTATCTTCTGAGGATAACTGTGTCAATCCAATACTTGTTTCACAGCGGAGTGCATTGATTACGTCTTTACTCATTGTGATGAGTGGCTAACTGAGCCGTGCCTGCAGCCTAAATTGAATTCGAAATGGCTGATCAAGTGTGGCTGTTTACTCCCATCAAAAGTAGTCACGGTCCGGGAATGTAGATTTTCACTGGAACGGTGAATGTGTTACCACTGGGGATGTCTGATCCTCTGATGTGACTCTGGGTCCTTTTTGTTTCTGTGCCATAGTTCCGCATCGACAGAAGATATCCAATGCCAAAAACACACATCTGCAACTAATGTTTGGTGCTTATTCTTTTTGTATCGGTCACTTTTATAAAATAAAATGTTAGAGAGAAGGTTATTCATTTGGCATAAAAGACCACAGGATTCATTGTGTATCTTTGGAAGTCTTAAATGTATCACTCAAACTTCCTCAGCACATGTAGTTTGACCAGTAGTCAGAAGTCTTTAAAGGCATGTAACTAGTGTTACATTTAATGTTGGACTTAAAAGCTTATTCTTGAGCTTGAAAAGAAGAAAAATATCCAAAGACATATGATTCCTATTAGCTGATGATGACATTCTTATTCTTAAACTTAATTATCTTCATAAGGTACATAACTACTGTGTGAAAACCAAAAAAATGTTTTGTCCTTTAGTTACTTGATAAATATTACTGGCTTGTGTTTGAATTTTGTCTTGGTCACAAAAAACATCTGACAAATACATATGCATATACATATGCATATACATATACATATGCATATTTACAAAAATTGTAAATGAAAAATCTCCTCATTTTGAAATGACATAACAGAATCTCAACATGTGAGAGGTTGAGGTTTTTTGTCTTTTTGTGAAACAACAGATCATGTCTGAAATTGTCTGATACTAAGTAGATGACAGTATTCAAATTCAGGGTTTTCTATCTAATTTGTACAAATGACATGTATATTTATTTCTCAATTTATCCTAACAGTATCGTTTAGTTTACATATCAGCTTTCAAAATGTATATGGATACAACTGCTCCGTCTGTTGAAGGCTTGATAAAGTGCCATCTAAAGTGTAACTGCAATAAGGGAACTGTGGCAAACATCTGTTGTAAGCATCAGTTCCTTACTCTCTTATTCCCCCCTTTCTTTCCAACTCACTCCCTGTGCCTCCTTCTGTCTGCTCCATCTGTGTACCCAGCATGCTTTGGCTTGGGCAGCGGCACAATTCGTTGCCATTGCCGTTCAGCCAGTACTAACTGACTGATCCGGGCAGAGATGGGATGTGAGCGGTGCTGCGACGTGAACTAGGTCGCTGTGACAGCATGTTCCTGAATGTTGATTTACAAGTTGTAAATCTGTGCTTGGAAGCAAACACCACAAGGTGGGGTAGTGGAATTTGTCATTGTGATTCCAAGTGTTTTAGTTGGCAGTCAAATAAATATGCGTGTTTTGTTTTGTCGTGTCAAGAGGCAAAATGTGCCCAGTCGAGATTTAAAAAGTCAAATTTAGCCTGTGAATAAGTCATATTTAAACATTTAATTAACCTAGATTTTTCTTTAACAAAACACGTTAAACACAGAGGACAACCAGGAGGAGGTGTAGGAGAGGGGAGGGGTGTCCTGATGTCATCCTTC
>JAPQRN010000008.1:15570853-15581903 GCA_037367275.1 Coranthus polyacanthus | reverse complement strand
CCTCCCTCCCTCCCTTCCTCCCTTTCTCTCCATTGTCCCCCGGCCCTCCTCACGCTCTGGCATCCAGCACTGGTATGAAGTCATCGTAGCGGTCTCTAGGTCTGACCCCCCCTCCCCCTCCAACCACCGCCACCACCACCACTACCACCATGGAGAAGGGAAAAAAAAAAATAACCTGATAGAAATGTTGTTTTTGGAGGGAAATCGGCCGTAGCAATCTGGCATGTGTGACGGTGTTATTAGGATTGCGCTTTGAATACTTTTTCTTTTACTTTTACATTTTTCCTTTTCCTATATCTAATGTCTGCATTTGCTTTTGTTTGAGTTGGCATGTAGATAAGCGGTTGATGAAACTTAGAAATGAGTTCCTGGAAAAACCTAATTCAAAAATGAACTCTTCAGCTGCAACACTAAGTATTATAATAATGACCTGTGGCTTCTCTGGATCTGGATAACAGGCGGGTTGGAGAGGGGCGGTGGTGGGATGCACTCGTAAGAGATGGATTGTGGGTATTGGGGTCTCTCTGTAACATAGCTGACTTAGAGGAAATTCTAAAGAGGTTGTGGCATTTTGCATTGTATAAAAGGAAAAATGTGTGTCTGCAAGAATATTACACTGAGTATCTGATTGTCATTTAGATAAGTACTAGTTTCATTGCCATCAGCCTCCATTTTACAGTCCATTCAATCTTTATGGAGATGCTTTTAGAGCCAAATAATCCCACTGGAATCACATACAAGCCAACTGTGTACATTATATCTGTTAAGTGTGCATTACAATTCATCTGACAGCATTATTCTCTGCAGTGGTACTGGCATTGTAATCCCATTTCCAGTTAGTGCCTCTTTCCCTGCGTTCGTGCATAAGTCAGGGTGTATTTAACATTCAAATCATGCATTGAGTACGTGATGCGTCAACCATAAGAGACAGTTGTTTTTATTTCTGGTGGGGCGCAGGATCCACATCGAGTTAGCGTGTCAATTTTATTCATGTATGCACGTCAGACCAAGGCTAAGGCTTTAGTGATGATTTGCGTGTCTGAATGAAAAGGGACATTAACGAAGCACCGTAGCTGCTGCTGCTGCCGCCGCCGCCAGTGCTGCACGATAGAACGACGAGCAGAACAGGGTCAAAAGGCTGAGTGAGGTGCCGGGATTTGGCCAAGTCTGTGCTGCTGCGTCTTCTCGCTCCATGCATGGATAGATGGACATGTGAGTCTCTAAGAGACAGCAAACGGCCTCATTGTATGTGAAATCTTCAATGCCAACAATTGGAAATCAAGCACGCTCACATTTTACACAGCTGAAACATGCACAAGTGAGTGCACATTTACATGCTCACTCACAGCCATAAAATGACCCACCTCTGATTCTCCTGCTGGCTTAAATGCAATATTAATGTGTAGGAGGGACTGAAGAGGCTGACTGACAGGGACATGCACAATGTTTATTAAACAATGACAGGCATCTTGCAATATGTGTAACAGATGAGCAGATCTGGCTCCATTAGCGATGTCCTTGTTGCTACTTGCAGCTTATATAATTTTTCTATGTATTCACTTTAATAAAGGATGTACTGTATAGCTGTGCAAAGAATATTTGGATTTAATAAACTTGGGTCTGTTCAGAAATCTATTAGTATTGAAAATATCCCTGAACTACATGTGCTTGTTCCTAGTCTATAAAACCAGAATTTTTCACCATTCAAGTCTTATTTAATGTAAGGTCTTTATGCACTTCTGCCGGGGTGGTATTTGTTCTAAAATCCCCAGCTTAATTCCCAAATCCCTCTGTTACAGTGAATTCTGGTGTTGTGTGCATAGTCTGGTAAGTATGGCAAATGGAGGTACATTAGAATTGGAAAGTCAAACATTGTTTAGTTGGAGACAAACGGGAATCTGTGATTTACTTTCCTGTCAGGATTAGATCTGCAAACCCAGAGCACACACCTCTGGCCCTGTAGTTCTGTTTGAGGTTGACTTTATGGGGATGTGTGAGCTTCTGCACCGAGACGCAGAGTTTCAGGAGAGCTGTGTTAATAGAAGTAATGAGAAGCGAGGATGAGATTGGAAAAAGTAGCGAAGGAGTCGCATTCACTCTATAGGTGTTACCCTTGAAATCATTGTTTATGAATGTATATATTGCTAGAAATCTTCTCAACCGTGTGATCTCTTTAGAAATCATCTCTAAGAGAAGGTGAACCTTGCAATCATAGGTAAACAAAACAAGACATTCACTTAAGAAATTAGAAGGGCACTAAATTGATCACATACCTCTGCCAAGGCCCCACAGTGCTGAAATTCAAGTGCCCTATCGCGCAGTGTTTGAAAAAGAGATTAAAAAAATTCCAGCCCCTTTTTTATGGATTTGCTCCAAAATGTAATGGGTTTGTCCTTGGCCCAAGTTTCATGAAAATCCTGCTGAGAGACAAACAACAAACAAACAAACGTGGGTGTTTACATAACCTTCTTGGCGGAGGTGATGATACAGAAGATGTACCTGATAGCAGAAAGGAATTACATCTGAAATTTTCAGACTTAGAAAATAGTTTGTTCGCTTAAAAATGAATGACAAAAATGTACAGGCTGCTTACATTTGAATGATGAATGACACCAATACCAACAATAACTTTTTTGGTATGTTTATTAAAATTAAAATGACCCTTTGGGGTTTTTTTTCCCATCTCTGAGCTTTGATTAAACAAATCATCATCACCAGCAGTTTAAGGTTTGTGTGATGGCATGTTCTTGCCTCTATCTCCTTTTCCTTACTATTTTAACTTTCCTTTATATCAAGTAAACTTATGTTCCTCTGAACCTACAAAAAACACACACATTTGCAGCTACTTTCAGCAGCTTTTTACAATTAACTTGAGCAAACAGAGAACAGTACTTCCTTCTCTGATCTTCTACTGTAATTACATTAAGTGTGATTAATCAAGATATCAGTGTTATTTCGATTTGCTGATGACTTTCAGTACAAGCTGAAATAGGCACGGTATTATGGCTCACGGCTATGCTTAGTTCTGAGATTAGATTTGAATGGAAATGCACACTTCCTCACCTTACATCTGTTTTCATGCATTAGTAAACAGGGATCCTCTGCTGTAGAGATCAGGTTTCAGCCACAAAGACATGAGGTGTGACAGGCCGGCGAGTAGGTAGGTACACCCTCAGAGCCTTGTACTGAACATAACCCTTCAAGGCTCGAGTCATAATAATGGATGCTCATTTCATTTAATTAATTATTTTTTTTTCCATATGTAGCCTTGGACTGTGCACTGTGAAAAGATGCAGCATTACAATAAATGTGGATTTCACTTTGGTTTAAGTGAAATGAGCTTTGGTGTGTTTTAACACAACATAGTGTTTTTGCAAGACGAAGGTGGAAGGTGCTTCGGACTTAAAGAGACCCCTCCCTTTCTACGGCGCATACACACTCAATCCAGATTACAGAACCTCTCTAAGTGAAGGGGATAAGAGGAGCTTTGGGAAAGAGGGGGAAGCCACTGTGTTTTTTTTCTGACCGTGAGATGCAAATTGTTAAAATTGAAACATTGACACATAAAATATACTCTAGAAACGATAAGTTGATGCATATAATCAATCACCATCATCTCCATAACCCCACAGTTATCATTATGCTGCATTAATGCAGACCGAAATGCTTAATTTTATGTGACTGTTATATTGTTATGCAAGTCATGAGGGCAAATAGGATAAACATTACAAGGTTTTTTTCCATTGTGCATTCTCCAGTGGCCGTACAGACTGCAGCAGGTCTGAGTGATCCTGGGTTGAGGAGAGTGGGGCATTGGCAGTGAGTGCCACAGAGCCATCAAGGACATTTCAGAGTAAGTTGGGCAGCAGTTGCGTGGTGGCTCTTCTGCAAGCATGGGGCCTGGAGGATTAGTGTCCAATCAGAGTGGATTTGATGTTTACTGACAGCACATGGGACTTAGCTGAGAGAACTGTATTTCATTTGTATTCAATGAAGCCGTCCGCCTTCCTTTGCCTGGCTTCCCCTCCCCGTGCTGTGAATCTGACAACTCAACTCTGAAACCTGTTGACGACATCCTATCATCAGCCTCAGGTAAGTGACTCTTTAGGAGTGGATGAGGGTTTTGGGGGTGGACTTTTAATCATTGGCATCATCATCATCATCATCATCATCATCACTACCACCATCACCAGATTCGCTCGAATCTGGTTCACATGACGTCACAGTGGGAAGTGGAATTAAACAGGCTTTATTTAGATGTAATCCCTCATAGCAATCGGCAGAGCGAGTAAAATGTCCCAGAGAAGGCAGAGATAAACCCTATTGGATTAGTACAAGCCCCTGCCCATCCCACCCCCTAACCAACCTATCCCTTGCCCTATCCCTTTTTTCTCTTATGAGTAAACATTTGGTGGCCATCTCAAGCGTGCTCCCTGCTGCTGTGTATTCCATGTAGTCGCTGGGCTACCTTTGCTGTGTTTGCGTGGTTTGATGTGATGTGTTTGTGTGTGGTGTCCTCTTTCCTCACGAACAACACGCCAGCATGACTAGAGATTAATTATTCAACAACTGCCTGCTGAGGGAGAGCTACCTGATAGCGTGGTCTTACAATATTACAACCTGATATCAGGTGAAACAATAGACCCGGCTTCATCGTCTTTTCTGCTTGTACTCGTCTCTCCTTCATTGCAGTTTTTGATGCTACTTTATGAGGACTTAAAGAGAAGACTTTGCTGTACTCCTACAAGCTATTTTTTCCACTGTTTTCTCTTTTTTTCCTTTGTTAACTTCATCTTTTTTCCCCTTTTTTGCCAATGCTTGTCACTAACAAACAATTGGGTCTTGGTCGCTCCCACAGTTGGGACACATTAGGGGGGAATGAGGGTCAGTGGGACAGGGCTGACAGTGTCTACGAGCAGCAGGCAAGAGTAGCAGGCCGACGGAGCTCTCTGTCATACGGAGAGGGAGGAGGGTGGTACGAGCCTCCGCCAGGGGTGCGTCCTCCTGACCTGGATTTAAAACGTGACCCGTATTCCTACCAAGACTCTGTGTACGGGCAGGTTTACGCCGACCGACACGATCCACGAGGGCTAAGAAAGGGCTCTGTGCCGGATCTAAACCACTACGAACGAGTGCCCATGGCGCACAGAGGATCCATTCCACATCAGGATTACTATTCCCAAGACCCAGCCATGACTCCTCGGCCACCTGAAGGCTTTTACCGACCAGAGCACCAGCCTCCACCGCATCCACTCAGTAGGTCTAGCTCACATTTTGGGATGACACCTGGGGGTCGTGCTGCTTGGGATCAGGGTCAGGGAGGAAGAGTAGGTCCTCAAGCCCCTTCGTCACCTCTTCCCCCTCCTCCTCCGCCCCCAACTGCTCATGAGTTGAATCGAGTTTATAGGGAACCTGGTGCTGCAAAGATGATGCCAGATGGTCAACAACGCATACCCTCACGGGATCCATCTCCTTCTCACTATGTTATGGAGCATGCATCTCCTCGATATGCCTCTGAACCCCCACCTCCAACTGGTCAGCCAGTTTACACTGATGTAAATGGGCGTCCATTGGATCCACAGCAGCAGGCTGCTACCTGTCTGGTGGTGGACCCTGCCAGTCAGGGGATGATAATGAGACAAGAGACAGCCACACCTTATAGTATCCAACAACAGCAGCAATTACAGCAGCAACAGTTGCAGCAGCAGCAGCTTCAACATCAACAGTTGCAGCAACAGCAACTCCAACAGCAGCAATTACAGCAACAACAGATACAGCAGCAACAGTTACAACAGCAACAGCTTCAACAACAGCAATTACAGCAACAGCAAATTCAACAAGAGCAGTTGCAGCAACAACTGCAACAGCAGCAGCCCCTTCCACCTCCTCCCACCATGCCCATTTCTGATCCAATGGCAGCTCCGCTTCCCCCTCCACCTGCCCCAGTGCAAACTTCAGCAGTTGCCCCTGCTGTACCTGCCCCTGTGCAGACAGTACCGGTGCAGACAGCACCTCTTCCCGCGCCCACTCCACTTCCTACTCCTCTTCCTGCTCCTCCACCCACTGCTCCACAGACACCTGTGCCTGTTGACCCCAGGAAGACAGTTGACCCTGAGTTCCTGGCTTTGCTGCGAAATGAGGGCCTATCAGAGAGCACAATCTCCTCACTTATCCAACAGGGCTTTGACTCCACCAGCATGCTTGCTGTCATGGAGGAGAATGATGTCCGCACCGTAGCCCCCAACCTTGGTCAGGCTCGTGTATTGTCTCGTGTGGTCCATAACTGTAAGCGGCCTATCGAGGCTCCACCTGTCCCTTCACAGCCTCAGACACCCATGCGCGGCCGCTCCAATAGCTTTAGCCATCGCTCAGACATCTATCACCACCCGCAGCAGCATCACTCACCACACCCTCCCCAGACTTTGACTGTGGACCCGCAACTGATGCCTCCACAGATGCCTGGAGGCATGCAAAATATCTCCCCAAGAATGGGAGAGGTAATGGGTAGGAGGCCCAGCAGTGCCCCATCTCAGCACCTTCTGGAAGCATCTGGAGTTTACCCTGGCCAACCCCCTCGTTCCCCAGGGCCCTATGCAGGATCCATGATGCCTGTTCAATCACGACCCATGTCTGCTTACTCCTCTGGTGTGACAATGTCAGGGATGCCCATGCAGGGTATGCAGATCATGCCCCAGCAGATGTCTGGGTCAATGCCTGCCATAGCAGGCTCTATTCATTCTATGCCAGCAATGCCACAGCAGATGCCTGTGTCCATGCCTGCTTTACCACAGCCACCACAACAGGTACCTAAAGCATACTCTACCAATTACACAGTGCCCATGGAGCTGATGAAGAGGGACAGGAACTTACTGCCATTGTCACCCATGCATAGTCCTCACCCAAGTCCTCAGCTGATGCGTAAGGGTGGGGGACCTGCACCAGACAATGCCCTTGTTCCCGGTGGAGCCCCTGGTCAAAGCCAAAGTGCTTTGGTTGCTAACCAGAAGTTAAGTCGACGCACAGGTCCACCAGTGATCGTGTCCACTATGGCATCTCCAGATACAAGTAAATCCTTTTTTCTTGGTTCTTTCATACTTATCTTCTCCTGTTGGTCTGATTTCTTGATCTAATCAGTTTTTTCCTCCGGTGTTTCACACATTTTTGATAGATAAGGAAACGGGCTTGTGAACTCTTGTAGTTTATGTTAGACACTATTTTTCCTTGGATAGCTTCACAGGGAACATACTGCGTAGGCAACGATAATATGATTTGACATTTTACAGACTGATTGTCATTCACAAGAGCTATTCAGCATACTGAAAAAAAATATTAATCTTTCGCATGAATCATTGGTATGTGAGTAACAACTCTGCGAGGAGAACTGTGTATTCTGCAAACATTATTCACTGTGTTATACTTGATGCTCAGCTTTAAGTCCACACACACAGAGAATATTAATAGATTAACATTGTTTTATTGATTTTATTTTTCTGGTTAGTGCAGTCATTTATTTGTTGTCTGGTGTTTGTTCTTATTGTATCAACAATAGATAAATGATGCCTCTTTTCTACTTATCTAGGCCAGTGGAGTGAAAATGAAATGTTGCTGCATATCTATTCTCCAAAACTGTTGTCGATTGATTCGAAATTAATTCCCTAAAAGGATAAATTTGCTTAGACATTCTGGCAGTCAATTTGCTGTCCTACTTCTGCCTGTTTTCTTGTCTGCTTATCTTTGTTAGAGAGATTTGTCAGCATTTCTTGTATTTGTGTCAACTCCTTTATTATTTCAGTAATCTTATGGAGTTCTTTTGTCTGAGTGACATATAGCTATTAAGTACAACACAGAATGACTATGATTAGGCAGAATATTGAGGATTTGGGAGGAAGAGCTGTTGTAATCCTTTCTGATATGTGCGGTGTCTTCATACTACAAATTGTCAGTTTCTGCTTTCATGTGTGAACAAGATAGTGCATGTAGTTAGTTTGAAATATGGCAGAACTGTAACTACAGTGACTACAGTAATAGGAAGTAGTATGTTGATTGACTTATAGGGTTTGCTTCTTTGCATAATATGTATGGTTGTTTTTGCCAAAATCCTTTGCAAAGACAGATACAGTTTTGTGAATTATGTTTACTTGCATGCAGACCTAATGCTCTGACATTAACCTAGAGCAAAATCGACCCCAGCTCCAACATTCAAAAAATTGTCCATATTAGCGATTGCAATATTATTAGTATGTAGCTTTAAGCCTCTTAAGCTGTGGTTTCATTGCAGCTGTGTCTTATGATGCCCCTTTCTACTCTGCCACACACCATCTCCCTACAACCCCAAGCCCTTATTGTTGTAAACACGAATGTCTTGTTTCATTATGATAATCACAGTAGCCTGGAAAGGCTTTTCAGCATCTTGGGTTGTGTAGCCCTCCTTCAGTCCTGCTTCTGTCAAGGTGCACCACTGACCTCTGTGGAATAGCAATTAGTTTTGTCTAGTTCTTCTTGCACAGATTGACACACAGGAACCAGGGTTTGCATTTCAATTGTGACAACAGGTAATAGTTTCACTGACAGCTGAGCTCTAACAGTTGACATTTTTTGGGGGGAAAGTCTTCCAAATTTGTATTTTCATTCCATTAAATGTATTTAATTAGTGATCCACACTGATATTTTATATCCTTACAAGGTGATCACCTCATGTAATTATCCTTATTGTGAAATGTTTAACATTAAAGATTTAATTGAGCATTAAAGATTATAGAATTAGGCAAACTTATCTTTTTCTTTTTTCTTTTTTACTCCCAAGGCCTGATAAAATGTACTTTCAACATTTCAGGCAATAAAGATTGATTACAATTTTTATCCTTCATTTCCAATCACTAGCAGCTCACTAGAGGCTGACTGGCATCGCTGGACAGATAAAATCAAATTATGGTGCTGATGTGTGATTGTGTCATTTTCTCTGTGCAGGTTGTAATGAGAAGAGAGGGATTGTTAATCCTTTAGATCCTCTGTTTCCACTGCTGTTCTAATCCACAGATACTCTCATTCTGTGCAGTCCAGACTCCTGGTTCACTGTGAGCTTCTACCGTACATAGCCTGCAGGTTAGAGTGGACTTTAATGGGCCGAACTGGGAACAAATAATTTAACGTAGGTAGTTTTGTTGTCACCCCTGTGATTTTCGAGCCCAAGAGACCCATGGATGATCTCCATTGCTTGGCTGTCAAAACAGGCTGCTGCTCTTTGTACAACTGGACACATGCTTTAGAAGGCGTTTCTTCAGATCTGCCACATACACTTAGACCACATTGTTAGTACACACACAGTCAGCAGGGTAGACCTCATTTGCATGTGGCTGACATTTGTAGCTTTGGTAATTTCATCTGTTAATGGACACAGCAAAGCTGCTCTGAAAGCATGTTCCTAAATTGTATGTTGCTAGGCAACATGGTTTTGGGTGATAATCGTAGGCAGTTTTGCTGCTGGTTAAAGTGTCGGTCCATTGTCATAAAAGACTAGGAATTTACACATTCTTTAACAAAATGACAGGTAGAGCTAATGCATTAAGAAGAAAGTGTTAATTAACCATGTTCATTCATCTTAATTCATGTTGGATAAATTATAATAAAACATTTAGTTCCCTATTTGTGAGGGAAGACTTTATGTGCATCCCAAACACAAGCCCTTCAGCAAACATTTCATATAGATTTTTTGGTCACTTAGAGAAATACATTAATAGGAACTGTAACATTTCAGTTCCTTAAAATTCAATTAGTATTAGTCTTATGATACTTCTTGAAAAGCTGAAAACTTCAGACAATACATTACTTACACCAGTAACTATAGCCCATGTGTAAATACAGGGGACCACACTGGGGTGATGCTTACGATACGACGCACTAGGACTCACTCCCCATCCCCCACACTGGCCCGATCACCATATATATGACAATGTGGGACTTCCTCTTCTTTTATTTCCACCCTGCTTGGCTCTTGTTCGAGGCTATATAGGTGACCCCATGCCAGCCAAGGTCAGTTCTGCTCTGCGTGACACACTAGCCGCAATTTTCTTCCTCGCCCAGGACCTGGTGTGATGATGATGGGGGAGGGGTATGGCATATTAGTCCTGGAGATGGCAGATTATGTATTAACAGGGGTCTAGGTCAAAACTACAGGCAGTTGTTACACTGAGTGAGGGATTAAGGAATGGAGAGAGGGAGAGGAAGAGACATAGACCTGCTCTGGGATGATGATGGCTTGCTGCAGGATGGGGGAGGGGAAGTGGGTGTTTGACAGCTGCCAGTCAACCATGGACTCGCCATCGAGATGAGGCAAACTTACATCAAGACTTTTGAGGGTCGAACTTTGGCCTGGAGCTGACAGCGAAAGGTTGTTTTTGATTTGCTGCTGGTCGGTCTGTTTTTGTTACCCATAGCATTTTTTTTCTCTCTGAACCGAATGTACACCTTACCAATGCTGCGACCTTGAGTACTGCAACCACTTACATTTGGATTTGGTTTTCAGTCCAGTGAGGGATAGATAGACATTATTTTAAGTGTGCCTTTGAACACCTCAAGCCTCTTCTATTTCAGTCTTTCTGCAAAATTCTGTTTTGTTTCACCTCATTGTATCAGAGATATGCAGTCTGTATGCATTGCAGAATAATCTGTGTGTTCCGTGTGCACAAGCATGTGTGATTTGCCATTGGCAGGTGGCTGGGACAGTGTCTGTTAAGGCACAGCACAGGGCTTCTCTCCCAACCAGATGTTCCTCTTAATATCAGCCAGTGATTTTCCTTTTCCCTAATGAATGTATAAAGTCTCTCGCTGCCTCTTGGTCTGTCTCTCTTTCTCTCACTCTGCCAGAATTACATCTATACAAATCACGACTGCTCATTTTCTCTTCATCTCTGTCTCTTTTGCACTTTCTCTTTGTTTAAATTGATCTCAATTCCCTCTCGTTTCTCCTTTTCCCCCTCCCCAAGTTAAAAAATAATCTTTGTAGGAAATGATTCTGCCATGACACCCTCCTGACTCAAGAGAACTGGGAGGG
>JAPQRN010000008.1:15501898-15521040 GCA_037367275.1 Coranthus polyacanthus | reverse complement strand
AATGGCTTGTGAAAAACAAAATTGCATCATTCATTTATATAAAAACAGTGGCATGTTCTTTTTGTGTAGAGTGACTGAGAGATTCGCCTATACAACTCAAAATGAGCCAAAAAAAATTCTAGAAACCAAGTGTAAAACTGATGCTTCAGACTATGTTACAGCAAAAAAAAAAAAAAAATCTTTCTGACCCACAAAGATCACTGCCCAAGCAGGAACGTCGTACTGAATCCTCCGAGTTCTATTAAAACCTGACACTAGCTTTAAACACATACAGTAAGTTACAGACACTCAGCAAATGTGTCCTACAACCGAGCTGGGTAACAAGAGACAAGGACAGATGAAACCAGACACCCAGCAGGGAGGCGCGTGACTGGTTAAGACACTTACTGATGTACTGAATTTGAGTTCGACCCAAAGCCTATTACCTACCTACCTACATATAACGCCGAATGATTCAAATAAAGAGTGCCTGCGTACTGTACCGCAAATACTAACGAAACCTTACTTAGCGAGACACCATAAACTTGACGTTAGCTGCTCCCGAGAAGAGTCCCCTGTACTGTGTTTACACCACGCCTCCTAGTTTACCAACACACAGTGAGAAATTCAACACATTTTCGAGACACGATGCGCCCGCAGCTGCGTGTTTTGTGGGCAAAACTGTCAAAACTGCCATTGTTTGACGATGAAGTTTACCTGCGGCTAGCAACGCGTTATATTGCCAAATTCACACATTTGAAAAGGGAATGTCAAGTTGTGTTTCAATTGCACGATGGGCGAATACTTTCGCGCGTGCGTGTGCAGTTCACATTCACTCGCGTGAAATTTTAAAACTAACGTTGCTCGTTATTATACGCCGTGTTAACGCTCGCGAAACGAGCTAACCTTAAAAGCTATCTGACATGACAACTACGGGCTACACTGGCTTGGTTGCCAGCCAGGACTCTCATTCGAGCTAGCTGGCTGCTCGCTAACATTACGGGATTATGTTCTGCCCCTCTCAGTCTCTGTCTTTTTTTTTTTTCTTTTTTTTTTGAAAGGCCCTGTCAACTCGACAAAAAAAAAAAAAAAAAACTGACAAGGTCGGCTAACGTTGTGAGCCTTACCTTTGCTTTGCCGTGTTTACACTCCTCTGTTTACCTCCAAAACAAATGGAGCTTCCCCCTTCAGAGAAACCCACTCCAATCCGTACTCGGGCTTCTCTCACTTGGTCGACACTAGCCGCATATTTACTTCTCAGGGGCGCCGTTTAGTTGGCAGTTGAGGGTCCATATATACCACGGAGCAACAACCCCCCCTAGTCCCGTCCCTCGGCCGTCTGCGTTGACGCTCTAAATCATTTTTGTGCCGTTCCCGATCTCCAAACGCCGAGCTGACAGGCTTTAATGGCGGCACAGGGGAAGGGAAACAGCCGAGGTAGGCCAGGCAGGGCTAAAAAATACACTACGATGGGAGAGCAGAGAGAGAAAGCCCTGGGCCGTGTTACAGTGAGAGGCAGGAGCAGGATTTACCACCTGAATCTGCCAACTAACCTGATTGGTTGAAGTTTGTGTATCCCTTCACACGGACCAATCAGATTTTACGTCTCTCATTCCAACTATTAAAAGGCTCAAAGCAAAACAGTTTCGAGTGCCACTTTAATAACAACGGCGATTCCGTTAAAAGACCCACTAAGCTTTAGTCGAAGAACACAGCAAGGTTGCAGTGCAAGAAGTATTTCGTTTTCAATTCGTTCATCGTAATTTGTTGCATCTGTGACAAGTAACCACGTGGTATCCTCTCAAAGGGGATAAAAGAATGATGTCATCGTAAAAATACTGCAGCAAGCAGTCTGCAGTAATGCATGACAGCTTCAGCAACAGTTCACAACGATAAATTGTTATTACTGACAGACATCTACTCACTCTGGGAGCTGGAGCCGTAGCTTCATTTGAAACTAAATTACAGTTTCATGAATCTGTTTGATGAACAGTTAATTAGATCATAGATGCAACCCTTGTTTACAAAAATGCCCGTCCCGCTCCAACGCGACGTCGTTGACAGGAGCGTCTGTAGGTTTTAACACACTGAATGAAACTACATTTTGTCCTATTTTTATACCTATCACGTCTTACGACGATATTTAGACCGTTATATATTTCATGCTATGAAAATTTGATTTCAAAAAGACCATTAGCTATTTAAAAAAAATAAATAAATAAATAAGTTGCACATATAAGCTGGTGCGCAAGTTTCAAAGAATACAAGGGCACATTCAGTAATTCCACATATACATGTCTCATTTATTATCCCCCTGTTTAAGAACCGTATTATCTGTGCTCATTCAAGCAAGTCCTTGGTCTACTTTTGTCAAGTACACAAATCCAGATAAAAGCCAAGAAGGTCTAAGCTGCAACTGGACTTTGTGCTTCAGGGAGGTGTTGCTGTTGCAATGGCCCACTCGGGGAAGGAAGGTAAGAGTCACCCCCATACATTAAGAATACATGAGTGTATATAGTATGTATTAAGATGGGACTTAAAGGTATAGGATCCTAACAATGTTAGTCCTCTCATGCTCTATGCCAGTGGTCCTCAGGATCTGGTTTTCATACTAGCCATTACATTGGTGACGCACCTGGGACCCAAGTCAAAAAAAGAGAAACAGAAAAACAAGAAGATGACCAGCAGTCATCTAGAGGACCAGAGGACCGTGATTAAGAATGAGGACCAACATTGAGAGCTGCTGTTCTATACCACACTGAACACTGAAGTGAGACAAGCTTATACAGTTAAGTGCTGTTCAAATGCTACCCATTGCCTTGTCTACTATACATTCATAATTTATTTTTTCATTATGTTCCAGTACTCAAAGGAAACCGTACTCCTAACAAGCTTGATTAAGTCATTTCTTAACATTGTGTGATTGTGTTACTCTTGGTGATTATTAAGTAACATTTCGAGTGCCAGTTCCTGATTGGTGATGCATTGGCATTACACATCAGGGCAAATGAAATGACCCTAAGGCAAAAAACATGACATACCAGACAGACTGTGTGAATAAAGCAGTATTTGTTCACAAGGCAAAGCTTCTCCCAACAAAAGGTCTTCTTTTCTAAATCGAGTGCAGTCGTCTTGAGTTCTGTATCAGACGCCCTGCATGTTCAGTGCAAAGTCTGTCCATGTTGAATAAGGCTTCGCCTGTTCATGCAAGGAGGGTGTCCTTTGTCCAGCATCCAGTTAATCCACACACTGTTACATCAGTTGTCGTACTCATAAAAAACTTTGCCTTGCAGGGTGGGTGTATTTGGCAGATTCCCTCTGGTTTTACAGTTATAATTCCAGTTTCAAATAATAAAGCAAGCAAAAATCACAGTTGCAACCATTAAATTACAGGTTCACTTAGAAGCTGTCCGTTGAAGTAAAAAGGGAAAACAGCATTAGGAAGCAGTGACGATGGTTTCAGTTAAACAGAACACCAAATCATGAAAATGGGAGGCATACAGTATAATTGCAGGACTACAAAAAAAAAAGCAAAAAAAAAAGCTGGATGTCAATTATTGCAAACACAACATAGTTTGTTATCATTTTACCCCTTAAGAGAGATCTGTGAATGTGTTCTGCGTGCAGACAGAAACTGCCCTGAGTGGAAGGCACTGTATACTGAAACAAGGTCAAGATGTTTTCATCACATTATCCAGGTCCATACGCGTTTGACCCAAGCAGGTCAGAATACATGAGGTCTGCTGTCAACTATGGAGAGACAGAAGGAGATCTCTCTCTCTCTCTCTCTCTCTGTTGCCACAATTAATTACAGTTACAATTCACACACACTGCAGGGGGTATCAGCCTCTGATTATGACTTTAATAAAGAAAAAAGTCAGTAAGACGAGAGCCGAGAGTGGTTATATGGTTACGATCAGTAGTATTGGAGACAACCAGCAGAGAAGTGGAAGTAGCAGCCAAGTTTTGAGAAGAAGAACAACAGATAGATGCAGTTTTTAGTGGTAGCTCTCTGTGTTGCAGCAGCAAAAAGGGAACTTGAAGCATCTGGTTAGTAAAGCTACAGTACATCGTGTTTGCCCTGTGAACCTCATACAACACGCAAAAAAAAAAAAAAAAAAAATCTAAGCCGGGTCTGGCTCAGGGTGGTTAAAGAGGACTACTCAAGTGGCACATGACAGCATTACTATAGCATGAGCACGAAAACTTTAAACTTTGTTAAGTGCAGCAAGGCGCATACAATTTCAGTGTTATCCAAAAAGAACAAGACATTGACATTCTTGTCAATCAAATTAGATTAACTGGAAGTCTGACAAAATATATGTGTGTATATATAAAGCACCCATTGAAGAAGTGGCAGAGTAAATCAAGTTTGAAATCTATTCATCATTTAAATAGGTGACTGTAGGATTTATTTAAGACTGTAGATTGATAGCATGGAAATGAAAATGTAGCAAGTCGTAAATCAAATGAAACTGTGCATTGTTAAAGAACTAATGCGTATATATTATTCAAATTAAGAGATAAAAGTTAACAATCATTCACCTACGTCACTGATAAAATAGTTTCAAGGCCGCAGAATATTTTCCCTTTGCTCTTCTTAAATGGTTTGTTAAGAAAAAAAAGGCAAAAAAAGTGCAAGTGGTTGTGGTTAAAGAGGGTGCTCAGAGAAGCAAATGTGAAACAAAATGATAATAGAGAGAGTGGAGGAGGACCCGTCTTGTTAGGAGCAGATTGGTCATGCCATTGCCACGGTGTTATCCATTTCTGACCTTCCTCCAAAACCAGTCACATCCTCATGTAAATACCCTGACCGCCCCATTCTAAAATGAAAAGAACATGAAAACAGACAACTTTTCCCCCAGTGAGTAAGACCTGTTAAGCCTGCAAAGCCTAGCAAGGTTTCCCCTTAAAATGGAGATCAGACTAAGACAAGAAGAAATACACACAGCGGGACAACCACCTGCGCATGCCTTTCACATTCAGGACTGGCACTTCTTTTGTCTATATTTGTCTATCTTTGATTGCTTGAGATATCCACCTCTCAAGGTGTGTCACTTATGTGTGTCTCTTGCACACCCTGTGGCATGCTTCTATGTGGTCTGCGAACCACGAGCGTCCCCATCAGGGCTGAGGGCGGCTGGCCGACCTTGAGCCAAAACGCTGCCAGAGACCACCGGTAGATGAGTGGCTTCACTCACTAAGTTCTCATATTCGCTACTGTCCTCATCCTCCTCGTCGTCATCATCATCTTCATCATCCTCATCATCTTCCTGTCCTGCAGCTTGTCTGTCCAACGAGTCAGAGCTTGATCCATCTCCGTTACCAAGGTATGGGGTGCTGGGAGTGGAAACGGGATTAGAGCTGGCCCCGAGGCTCAGGCCCAGCCCAAGGCCCAGACCCAGGTCCATACCCAGCGGGCCAGGGGTGGGGTGTCCTGGAGAGCCCACAGCTTGGGGCCGAGGCAGTAGAGCAGCACTGGTGGGAGAGGATGAAGAGGACAGCAGAGCGTCGTCCTGGGACAAGAGGTCAGCATACGAGGGTGGGTTAGGTGAGGTACTGGGCCGCTGTGGGGCAGAGGGGCTATGGAACGCTATCCTGGACAGGAGGGAAGCCTCAGAAGGTTCTGTATTCTCCTCTGGAGTGGAATGAGAGTCTGTGTTCTGGGCCTCCCGGAGTCCTATAGACCAGAGAGAAAAATGTAGCTTTTAAAAAAGGTGAACAGCGCAGCGTAAAAGTATGTGAATCATTTTATATAGCCTGAATGAAAAATAGAGATGCGCCAACTGACATTTTCCAATTTCTGACTTTTTTGAAAGTCTGACAGCATACTCAAACATCTTTGGAACCTTTCTTTAATGGAAAAGAATTCCATTTTATGTTCATCATAAGATACGAACTATTAGGCAACTTTTACTTTTACTCCAAAACTGCACCAGGTTGAACTTCTCTCACTCTCACTCAAACACATCTCAAAATTAAGTGCTCCAATAAAGTGTGTTTTTGTGCAAAATATAAAATGCGGTATATCCCACAAGTTTACTCAATGCTCAATTTAGTAGCCTGGCATCAAAGATTTTAGACAGGGCCTGGAACACCTCACAGATTGCCCAGCCACCTTAGCCTAATAGTTTTCGTTTTCTTATACGATATTGAGTTTAAAGGAATTTTAACTTGATAGTGACCCGGAAATGTACATACTTCTCTCCTCTTCTGCTGTCTTGCGTTTCCTGAGAGCAATTTGTTGTTTGAGTTTGTTCACATCTTCTTGGATCTTCTCCTTCACACGTTCACTTTGTTCTACCTCCCCACACACAGCCTAAAAACAAGAAACAATGAAAAACAGCAATTTCAGTCCTAAAGCAAGCCAATGTTTTAACTGTATCTCTCAGGCAAAATCCGTTAAACATCTACCATCAGACTTACCTGCACTTTATCTTGTAGTGCGCTGTAGACTTGGTATATTGTTCGAATATCCTTCATCACACCATCTTTGTCAAAGAATTCCGCCCTGGAAAAAAATGTATTAATAGAAATGCATCATTCAAGACCCCACAGTACACACATATGACAACCAAAACTAAATAAAGGAACCACTACAGTAAAGGTACCTCGGGTTAAATAGTGAATGTCAAGTGAAGATATTGACAAAAAATAAAGATAACCAAATTCCACCAAGTGGCACAAGAAGATACAAGCTCTATAAGCTGAGGTGGAAATAAAGAGCATTTATCAGGAATTTGATAGATAGGTCTAGATCGACCTAAATGACACCAATACACACACAACACCATGTTTAGGCTATTAGATTCCAGATTTTCCACAGCAGTAAGTCACCTGCAAATATGTGCTAACAATACATACACACAGTGTCATGCGGAAACTAAGGCCCTGTTAAGACCTGGCATTGTTTTTCATGAATCGATCACAAGTGGCCCACTCCAAGTGCGTCTCCTCACACCTGGCACTACAATGTGTCCCCACATCCATTTTGAGTGATCACTTGTGATCAGATCTCCCTTCCCTACTTATTTGCAAATAAAAAAAGCTCAGGTCTAAATAAGGCCTTAGACTTACATGGGCAATATACTGAATATACTCAATTTACAATCACAGACACACATTCATTTTAAATGGGCCGAATACCAGCGTATTATACAGAGAGTACTGCATTTATGGGTTGGTTGTAGCATAAATGTCACTAGGCCAATGAGTGTATTTAAGTCTATTTGTAGTGGCTCTTCAGAGTCAGTCAGCACCAGAAGAGTTCAGTTATTCTTTTTTAACCTGCAGTTTGTGTAATGTATTTTTCTACCCTTAAAGTCATGACAGCTGAAAACAAATTCAATCAAACACAAGCAATTACTATTCCAAACTGTACAAATAAATAAATAAATACAAGGGGAAAGGTGGAAAACAGCTAGCAGTCCCAACCTTACCCATGCTCTTTGATGACCTTGGCATAGTTGACTGAGGTGTTGGGCACTGAGGAGACTTTGTATTCCTGCTGGCTTGTGTTGCCCAAGTTTGGGATCGTGAGGGTGATCCTCTGGTTGTACCTACTGGAGGAGATGACCAGTTAGCTCTGTCCTCTCAAACATGAACACTTCTAAGCCCAAATGAGGACATTTGGTTTCGTCCCACGTCAGTCTAACTGTCCCAGCATGACAGGCATGCCCTTGATCAGTAACTCACAAGAATGCACCAGGACAGTTCAGAGGCTTATCAGAGTTACTTTCTCACATTTAGCAAGAGGAAAACTGATGGCACAGTGAAGCAAATTTACATTACTTATTAGACAAATGAACTGAACAAGCATCTTAGCATGCGCATGCCTGCAGTCATTACCTGCGGTTAGGTCTGAAGAGGACATACTCCAGTGCATGTGTGGAGCTGTTTGCTGTGGAGATGAAGCTAAAAAGAAGGAAGATGAGGTCGGGGACACCAAGCAGCTGAGTCAACTGTTTGTGAATGACTTGTTCCCTGAACGACATCTGCTGCTGTGTGTTCCTCCGGAACCGGTACCAGCCAATGACATTCTACGGGACCAGGGACGCAGACATTTTACTTCAAAATTTGTTTAATCAAAGAAAGCCTCTTAAATTCAGGCCTCATAACAACAAAGCAAAGAAATTATTTGGAATTTACACACATCCACAGCATAATTCACTCACTTTTCGTCTATCTTTAAGAATGCTGTTGAGATTTTCTTCATTGACTTTACCCGCGTAGTCGTAAAAGCTGGTAAGACAGAAAAGTTAAAAAGTTAAACCTGAATCAACATACACCTACCCCTGTTCTACTTTACTCCAATTACCCTATCTTATCAGATGGGGCCATCTACTGTCCAACTGTCAAATAGATGTATTCTTTGGTGAAACAGATATATATAGGACTTCTTCAACAGCATGCATTAACAACATTTTACTGAGGAAATTTTACTTTGTTTGTACAAATAGTGAGGGAATAATGGAGCATTTTCTCATTTCAATCATTCCAAAGTAGTATGTACTGTGTGTACTATAGTAATGTCTGTGGCTGAAGAGAAGAAGCTGGTGTCTTACCTAAACAACTGTGCACATGGATCATGGTTATGGATTTCTGTTGGAAAAAAACCCAGCAACGTATTTTTGAATAATATCATCAATGTAAATCTTGCAAATACATCCCAAACAGGTTTGCTTTGACGCAAATGTATTTAGATTATGATTACATATTTCAAGAATAAATATAATAACTTGCAATATCTGTTGAAATGTATGCAATATCTCTTCTAATCAAGCTCATATTAGAATCATCATAAAGCTGTGCTCCTGTCTGTTAAGGCTGCTGTTACATACTGTTATTAGCTTATTATTGCTTAAAATGTTGCCACATCTTTTGTATTGTCTAATTCAGGCCTTACCTACTACCTGGAGCAATTCTGCACTGCTGATCTGTGTGTCACTGATGCTGACAGTCTCTTCTTGCCTTACTTCTCCTAACAGGAAACCCTCCTGTGTAAACATATTATGACAAAATTACAGTTAAAGTGGTAGTGTCATGTTGTATACAATGTAGAATTACAGCCAACAAGATGAGAAATTGTTTCATTTAAATATTTTTAACACTCTGCAAAGTAGTACTGTGAGTAGCAGCTTTAAATCCCAATAAACGATTCCATGTTTGATGAATGTGTCCTGCTGGTTAAATGTAGCTAGCTACATGGTGTCCCGTGCTTACAGGCTCTCGGGCCATCAACAAAAATCAACAATGTGAGGTAATGGCTATGATGTAAGGATGAACACGTTTAAAAAAATATCACTTAATGTGTTTAAAAACAGAGAACTAATTAGTATTTTTTTTTCAACAGGCAAATTAGGCCGGAGTGAAAATGATGTCCAACGCTAAAACAACCAAAATACAAATTAACAAAAGCTACTTGAGCAAGGCCTGGCTGTCTAATGTTACTGACAAGTGTCAGCAGCTGATAAACCGTAAACTAATAAACAGCGGCTGCCTTGCTCAGTCTAGCTACGTAAGGAATGCAGGGAAACTTGTAAACAACAACTATCCACCTGTCTAGGCCGTCTGACAGGACAGGACATGAGGAAAATATATGCAGGCAGCGTTAACGTTAGCTTCGTTAGCTGTAACAACACTGAGATGTTTCTTAACGTAATATTCCTTAGTCATAAAGCATTTCTTCCTGGTCATATGTCTACGACGAACTAGGCAACGACATGAAAAAGGACTTCTTGCACACGTCTGTTAGCTAGTTTATAAAACTGTGACAGCTAACACCAACTAGCTAGGTTGCGAATAAGCTAACGTAGCAATGCGGAAACGACAGAAAGCCGAGAGATTAATTTCCATTGATATTTACTGCAAAAGGTTAGCTTTTTACGTTTTAACATGACACAATTGGCCACTAAATAGCTGGCAGAGGTGACAACACGTAATATCATCGCTGACACACGGAAGTCGCTTGACTTTGTTGCTTTGCTAACATGTTAGCTAAGTAGCAACGTACTGGTTATTTCCTGAAACTCAAAGTTTCCAAACATCATTTCCCATGTTCACGCAGCAGGTGTTTGCATCTATAGATTTTAGGAGTTGATGGTTTAACATAATGATGTACTTCTGGTCACTTGTAACAAATCAGCGTGTTTAAAAACCACCAGGTCTGCCTTCGTGTTGTTGTAACTGAACTGTGTGATTCAACATAGGCGCCCGGTAAATAGACGGAACCATTACTAGCTAGTCAGCAACAGGATGATGACACTGGGAAACAACACAAAACTAATGGCGTTTGTGAATGTTCAGACACACCGCCGAGCCACACACACAGTAGCGACCACTGCACCGGAGTCTGTCAGCAGTACTTTGAATACTTACGTGATCGGAGTTGCTGTTGGCGCTGTGATAACACACAGAACTAAAAGTATAACCTGAAATGGATGCCGCCATGATGGAAACATCCCTATCAATCCCATTGCCCCCTGCGGTTGCAAGCACGCTCCTCAAACGCAAAGTATTGCGGGAATTGTAGGCGACAACTTGACAGCGTTGTATTTCCTATCCACCATGGAGGACGGTACAGAAAGCCCACATGGCAGCACGTCGGAACCAGAGGACGACAGATGCTCAGAAGAAGATTTTGGTCCTTCAAAGCTCGGGACGAAAGACTAGTAAGTGAGAGAACCGAACCCTACGAGGAGTTATTCTCAGCAGGCTCCGTAGCACAGAACAAGCTATTTGGTTATACTGAACATTTCAAAACGTTTTAAAACACAGTATGTGTCAAGCCTTTTTTTTTTTTTTTAAAGCAGTTGGATCTCCATGGAGGCGTTTTACCCACTGAGCTGTAGTACAACAAATGATCAGCATATTGGATACTTTACGCATGTGGTGTTTGGACAAAGTCGACTTACTGCAGGAGCTAATGCTGCTACAGTCACTGATGTTTGATGGGATTTGTTTTCTAATATGAAACAGAAGTAGGACACAAGTTGCAACAAAACGGGTTACCATTTCAATTCAACTTTAAGGGGGTTTAGTGAGTTTTTTTTTGTTGTTGTCCTATTTATTTAGTACTTTCCTTTTGTTGCATTCATCTCAAGTTCTTATTCAGCAGTTGTTAGTTGTTAACTAATTGTCAGTGATTTCCCTTTTCTGCAGTTGGGAAGATGCTTACGAGAAGGAACTTGAGACATTCAAAGACATTGGAGACGTTGGAGAAATATGGTAATCATACATAGTGCTGTTTTATGATCGTCTGTGTTTACAAGATGTGCGGGTATTTACAGAACAAATAACTTTTCCACTTGTTACTTCAGCCATACTCAAATCATTAGTATAATGACTACTTATCCTACAAGAATGTGATTACTCCCAACAAGAGACTTTGTAGATGTCATTTTTTGGTTTTCCCCTCATTACTAAAGTCTGTCTTTTTTTTTTTCTTCTTCTTCTGCAAGGTTTGGTGAGGAGAGCATGAGCCGTGTGCTCCGGTGGATGGACAAAGCAAAGATCCCAGAAAATGCTGCCATCCTTGATATTGGCACCGGAAACGGAGTCTTCTTAGTTGAATTGGTGTGAACATAGTAAACGTTTAATGTGGCACTATTATCATTTTAAGTGACATCTAATTTACGTGCGGTAAATCTGTGTAACGTTCTTTTTCACAAACTTAACAGTGGATAAATCTTTTTTTTTTCTTCTGCTGCTTTGCTTTCATGTCAAGGCTAAACACGGATACAAAAATCTGATGGGTATCGATTATTCTGCAACCTCTGTAGAACTGTCCAGAAATGTTCTGCTTGCAGAGGACTTGACGGATGTGGCTGTTAAGGTGGGTTACGTGTATTTTGGTAAACTTAGGCTGGCCCCTGTAATGTACTCTGCTGAAATAATCCTGCCATTGGGCGATTATTTCAGTTGGCATCCTCCTCCCGTCTGCTATCTGTGTATTACCATTTTGAATGGCCCCCTCACTCTGTAGAAGAACAACAACAACAGCACCTCTGAGGTTGTAACTACACTCTGAAAATGGCACGTTTTGATAAAGACACGTGTTTTTATGTGGCGTTTCCTTTTGCTGGGATTTAGTTACTTTGACACCATGGCTCGCTCAAGTGCAAATGTTCTGCCAAAACGACTTATATCGATTTTGCAAAGGCACAATCACTGTGTCCTGTGCTTAGCGCCACCTAAGACGAATGTGATTTGATTAAATAAATACAAAGTGCAGAAGTAGGTCTGGCTTCGCGAGATTACGGTAAATGTATGTACCGGCACATTTAGTTTTCTTAAGGCTTGTGATATTCTATGTTTTTCTATTGTCAAAATTTCTACAAAAAAGCAAAAACAACAGTGATTTCTTCCAACACGATGCAGTATTTCTTTTTGCATCACAGTAATCCAGTAGAGAAATATGAATCTATCTTAATATGATGTGCCTTATGCCAGCCACCAAGCTAATATGTACAGTAACATAATGTTAACAGCTAGCTTACCATTAGATGAGTCGACTCATCTAATGTCGAGTTAGCATTTAATATTACATGAGTCAACTTGCCGCTATTTCATTAGGATTAAAAGATGTAACGTCACTGAACATAATATGAGTAAACCTTAGTCAATGATGGTACTTCACCAATAGTGGTGACAACTACAGATTCCATGATCACACACATCATCAGACTACAATTTTGGATATTGTTTTAAATGAGCGATGCCTAGCAGCAGAAATGACATATTTCTGCACTTACATTGAGGTATACCAGCGTTCAAAGTGTCTATTTGCCCACTGATGGCAATTATTGACTCATTGTCTTCAGGACCAGGTGCACTAGACCATGGCATAACATAATATTTTAAAAGTCTTTTCCACTTTCCAGAGTTAATCCACTTCATCCCTAAACGGTAGTGACACCATAAAGCTTTTAACATACATTTGGGACTACGCCTCTAACGGAGACGTTTAGATTAAACTCCTGTATTTACAATGTGGGAGAGTTAGACAGAAGGAAGGTCCTGGAAAGTGATGAAGGTCTACTCGGTATTCAAACCAACCCACCTCAAACCCCATATGAATTGGGAGGATTTAACACATCTTAAAACGTATATATGCAAGAAAAACAGGTTTTAAACACTGCCAGCTCTTTAAGGAATGTGATGATGAGTGAGTTTTCCTCCCCTGTGTGCATAATACTGTTGCATAGTATATTTTATATGCATAGCACAGCTCTGACAGTGTGTGCTTTTCTTGGGCAGAGAGCCTGCCATTGAAGTCAATATTGACCTTAGCTGGACTGTGGGGTACAGTGTGTGAGAGAGACTAAAAGAGGAGGAAGCGGTGTGTTGGCTTCTCGTCCATATGCTCAATACTGCAGACTGCCAAAATTATTTGTGTGGATGTGTAGCCTTGAGTGGAGTCTGTGGGAGTGTGAGGAGTTGAACATACATGATACAGGAGCTCTCTTTTAGATCTTACCTCAAAGTCAAAAATCTCTGTGGAGACTTTTCTTAGGTTTACCCTGATTAAAACTTCAGTCGGCTACAACAATGCATAGAACATATTCATCTACTGTGACTCACTGCTGATCCTCCTCCTTCATAAATTTTAAATTATGGGGCCTGTGGTCTGTAGGTATGTGGCTCTTTAGCTCACTTCAGGGATCCAGTGTTCTGCCCTCTCTCTAGATAAAGGGGTCCTTTCACTTGTGGCACGGTAGGTCAGCAACCTCCACACAATTAACCGCCGTCATGTCAGCAGTCGGAATTTTGTTTTAAAGTGAACCAGTGAGGTATAACACACTTCATCGTGATTGATGCTGAAAGATTTTTTTCTACAGGTCACCATACTCTATATTTTACACTACCTTTCCAGAACTAGACTAAACTGTAGCTGTAGGCTTTATATCGTTTATTTCTTTAGGAGTTGAAGTTTCTCTGTCTTGTTTCTTCTTTGCTTTAGGAGATGGATTTCTTAAACTGTGGAGGGGAGCTGAAGGGGTTTGACATGTGCATCGATAAAGGGACATTTGATGCAATAAGCCTAAACCCGGACAACGCAAAAGAGCGCAAAAGACTCTATGTTGAAGCTCTGAAAGATGCTCTTAAGGACAAAGGATTCTTTAATATTACGTCATGTAACTGGACCAAAGAACAACTGCTAGAAAGATTCAGTGAAGGTGAGTTGGGGTTTTTTTTTGTGTTTTTTTTTTTTTTTTTTTTTAGTATTTCTGTAGAATAATTTCAATCCTTTCATGAGCAAAGATTATAATTGTTTGTCGTAGTATACACCTTTCATGTCCAACAGGTGCACGGGACCAGTGGATATCAAATATGAACTCCAAAGCACTTTGTAATTCACATACTGATGAGTGATTACAATTAGACATGTAAAAGATGAGAAGGAAGCTTCTGTCCAAGTATTCCTTCAACCGGGGATGCACCTTACCTGCAACTGGAGAACTTCACATTCATTTTTGCGTTGCTGAAAGCTTGAACAAAGTGCATAAAATAAATAGCTCCCTCTCTAGGGAACACTTTGAGGGAGATACAACATTACATGTCTTCTGTTTCTTGCAACCCAGTGTTTGAGAACCCATGCTTGGTTGGCAACTACAATTAAAACTTTCTTTAAACCAAGCATTTTAATGATGATGCCCATGCCTGCTTAGAAGTGGTTGTCCCCTCTTTTTACATTGTTACAGTTGGTTGCTATAGGTTGTGTTGGATTTTCAGATCATGTAAACTTTATAGATGCATCTTATAAATGTCTATTAGACTAAAACATTTTTTTTTTCCAACTGAGCAAGTTCAACAAGTTAAGACCAGGCCAAATGTTTCCCTTGCTGGAATAAGTTGAACGTTGTCAAATAGGGCCCGATTGAGTAGACATTACTCATTGGTATTTAGAACAAAATAGAAGTGATTTATAGTTGTCTGTCTGGCTGGTCTTTACAGTACGCGTTTTGCTGTCTTGCCCTTTGTCAAAACACAGACACGGTGACACAGTAAAGACAGTTACCTGGCAGGTTGTTACGCTGCAGGCAACAGCAGCTTTGTGAAGTCAGAATTTGGGCAAGCTTCCATCAGTTGTCACTCCTATCAGTGCAGTCACTCTGGTGAGCCTGCAGGGGGCCAAGAGGCCATGAGACCTAATCTGTCACACTGACAGCCTGTCTTTACTGGGGGCCGAGATGCAGCACAGATGGTGGATGGATAGGTCTGCGCTCACAACCCTTTTTCAAAACAAAAGCCACAGTGAGCAGAAACGGAAAAGATCCAGGAATCTATGTTGAAGACACTTGCAAATGTCGTAACGTGTACATTTTTTTTTTTCTCTGTTGCCCCACAGGATTTGAGTTCGTACAGGAGTTGCCTACACCAAGTTTTCAATTTGGAGGCAAGACCGGCAACAGCGTGACTGCTCTTATCTTCAAGCGAGTAGTTTGATTCAGACATCACCAGAGGATATTTTTTATTTTTGTCTAGCCATCCAGGCTTTCTTTTTCTGTGTTCCCATCAAAAATGATCTATCTTTGCATACAAAGATTTTTTTTTAAATACAGGACGTGATTATTATGCCTTATGTAAAAACTGTAGTACCATTGTTTAGGACGGTTCTGACTTTGAATAACTGAATAAATGTGTATCATCATCCGTGTCGTTACTTTCATAACTCAAAACTGAAATAAAAGCAGCAGGACGTTTATAAGGCTTTATCTCACATCACATTCTCCAAACAATGAACGGAGACCAGTAAATCTGCAAATAATGAATAAAAATTACTAGTATGCCACTAGTAGTATCATTAATAAAAGAATGTTATTTTTTTATTTAAAGATCGCTGCCTTTAAGGCACCGTCAGTGCGCACACAGGAATATTGTTTATTCTGACTTAATGATAAATTCAGGAGTTTTAGAAGTTACATTCTGTATTTAATATACAAACTAGTTTATAAAATCTGATAAACTGTTGAAACAAAAATAAAATACAATTTGATTTAGGATATTACTAAATGTTTTCACGTGGAGCTGCCCTCTGTTAACATATTTACTTTCTAGCCCCTTAACAAATGCTGCCCTAATGTAGATTAGAGTTGGTTCCCCATGAGGCTCCTTATGCCACAAGTTGTGGCTTAAGGAGCCTCATGTACCTAAACTTCTTACCGCTGTGCACCTACTGACACTCAGGGATTGTTTTTCACTAGTCAAGGCTATTTGTGGTAATAAGTTAATTAAATCAGTGAAAAAACAATTTAGTGTTTAATGATCAGAACCACTGGGGCTAAAATGTAATCTTTGATTTGAAAAAAGGACAACCAAATACAAAACATACCTCATAATATCCACTGAACAAAAATAGTTCCTCTCTTCAATAAATCATCTAATGGGCCTCCAGAAGTTACCACACAAAGACCCTGTTCAGTCTTGACCCACAAACCGAGAAATCACTTTTCGGTCTTACTAGGTAGTTAATTGCATCCATCTTTCATGTCATGTGAAAAATAGCCCCTGCCTAATTGGTTAAATTGGGAACCAGCAGAGCTTGGGGTCCCGAGTTCTTCAGACTCTTTGACATAATGAATAAACAGGAGGCCATGGCTTCTGTGGTAGAGAAGGTTGTCTGCCATTTCCTTTCTCAAAGACATCATTAATAACTGCCAAACTCTGGATCCTAATTGGAAGCTGCGCCAGTGGCCCAATGGGAGCAGTCGATGCTGAGGCACGCTGTTGAGTAAACACATACAAGCTTTACAAGAATTACTGCCTGGAATTTTACAAGGCTCTGGATATCCTGCCTGGATGAGAATATTATGCCCATGTTTACAACTCTCACAGATTTCCCATGAAGTGGAATATCCTCTACTGAGTTGCAGCTCAGTTTAATATCCTCTTCCTCAATCTTATGAACAGTCGCTTTCACTTTGATTGAGGCATCAAGTCTGACAGTACATCTTTTACATAGAGGAAGTGCATTGCATTTCGTTATGGACTAAAGTTACCTTCTTGCATACTGTAGCCCACTCATTTCCCTTGCAGGTGCTGTTGCTTAGAAACAGACTATACCACAATCCTCCTCTTTGCTTAAATAAAGTCTTAGTTTTTCCATGTTAACATCATTCCTCGAATCCTGAGAAAATCCTGCAGTGCAACAGGAATGTAATGTGTATTTATTCTCATTTATTATAAATAACTGATAATGCATTACATTATACTGTATTATATAACAATTGCGTAATACTGATAAATGCAAAATAAGTTTGGGTAAAAGGCGGCTGATACCATATGCTGATAGTTTCATGAAAAATACACCTCTAATATTTATTTCTCAACATGAACTCTCTCGCTCGTGAATGTTTTTTGTTTTTTTTAATCAAAGTATATTTGGAACTATATGTCTTTCTCATCTTTAAAACTATTTTGCTTCCATCCACCATAAAGGAAAATAAAACAAACTGTGGCTCTTATTCCTCAGTTGAACTGAACTGTACAGTATATTTACTATCGTCAGCACTTTTATAGCTGTAGGGTTGGCACTTGCTTGAAGCTACACTTTTATTCCACTCGTAATGCTAACCTATAAGGTTTTAGACTTGATGCCATAGCCCACTGGTTGCCCTACCACCATGAATACCGTGCTTTCATTTTAACCTCTCAAGTGTGATACAGCAAATATTTATGTTTTTTCACTCCATCTCCTTGGAAACACGTTTGAAGGTCTCCTAATAGGATTTTGGAGGATTGATTGAATTACTCTACCATGTAGCACTGAAGTTTTCCATGGCAGGAGAGCCAATGCGGGAAAGTTTCCGCTTTTAAAGTATTGCAGACCTTTTCCAGGGTTCAAACATTTTTCACACTGCTTTTTTTTTTTTTCGGTCATTATAACCATGTTGACTATATAACAGCACAAAGCAGTCTATACGTATAGCTATTTGTGAACGGTTTATTATTACATTAATGTGAGTCGGTTACTGTTCCTAATGAGTTTGAGATACTTTATATGAATACACTACTTCCATTTTATGTTACTTTATATTAGGCTACTTATTCACTTCATTTCACAGTGAATTATTGTACTTTTGAATCCACTTCATCGCTATGCTATGTTTTGCAGATTAACATTTTAGACAGCAGACAATATGACTAATAACTCCAGCTATAATATATTTTAAAGTTCGACCTTGACATGGAAAACATTATAATGCTGCACTGGTCATAAACGTCGAGTAATATCAGGCTACTGTAGGCTGTATCTTTTGGATTTTTAATAACGTAAACAAATTAAGCCTACAATAGGGAAAAAGCACAACCACGATGTATGGCGGTAACTTTTTTTTTTTTTGTGTGTGTGTGCTAAGTCTGCTTTCTTGGGAGTATGTTGCCTGCACCTTGTTGCATTACAGTCAATGAAGAGCGTGGTCTTACGAAGTGGGCAGTACGCGAGCGTTGTAGATGCCTGAGGGAGGAGCGTAAGCGGGACGTACCAACTGAGGAGGGGGTGGGAGCGTTGGTCTGCAAATACAGCTTTGAGCTAAGCGAAATCTAACCGAGCGACTTTGATGGCTTTTTATTGAAGAACCGCAGCTTTTGGGATTTTATCGCACAGCGTTTGGTATTTCTGTTGGTAAAGAAGTGTCCCGGTTGGTCGTAGTTATAGTCGGCCCCCCGTCTCCGCCCCCCCCCCCGCAGATATGGTTTGTCTACACGCGGATATTGTTACAATCAATGCCGAAGCCTGAAAACAGCGGTCGGCTCTCAGCTGCTCGCAGTCTGCTCGGTCCAGCTCTGGCACCGCTGAACTGGCGGCTGCAACTGCGCCAAACCCGGTTTTCAGATCAGACGATTTTTCCTATTCCTTTTTGTCGAAGATGACCTAACTCCCGACAGAGCCTCTGCTGGCCAGGTAGTAGGGCGTTTGTTTAGATCCGTGATGAATAACAACTGTGTGGCTCGTTATTTGTCTCTTCTAACGCTGCTGAGAAGTTTAGGACTTTGTCTGCTCTTGCAGGATTTCCTCTGTGACTGAAACATTAGATGACAGCGTTGTATGGCTATTTTAGAGTACAATCAAGACACGGGAGTGTATTTTAATTCTTCACGGGTTTTGATCAATTCATGTCTTGCAGCCTGTGTACCATTTTTTTTTTTTGGGATAGAAAAAT
>JAPQRN010000008.1:15479178-15494533 GCA_037367275.1 Coranthus polyacanthus | reverse complement strand
TCTCTCTCTCTCTCTCTCTCTCTCTCTCCATTAAGCTCTGGTTTCCCCATCATGAGGAGTCGGTTCATTAAGTAAGCATGGCTCCAGGGTTGAATTCACACTCGGTTTGCCCTCTCCCATGACCCCCCACTTGCCAGTCACTACACACGCTCCGCATGCACACAAGCGCAGGTTATCATGCACACACATGCATGTACAGACACACACACATGTATAATCTCACTCACACAGTGTAGTTTCTGTTCTGGCCCCAGTGGAACATGTCACACTTCCTAATTGCATCAGTCAAGAGCACACTGTAGAAATCTTTACACATGACCGTCATGCTCCTCAACTGCCCGTCTGTCTGACACACCCACAGACACACACACACGCACACACACTTAGCTGGTTACATTGCCTCGCCCATTACTCAGTGTCAGACCCAATCACTAAAGTAATCTGCAAAACTGATCAAGAAGAACATTCTCTTTTGACTCCACCAGCAGCACCAGCTCCTTTTGCCTGCGGAGGCCCAGTTGTGCTCCACTGACTCTCTAGGATAAATGGAGATAATGGGAGTCATATGCTAGCATTTGGTTTGGGGCAGGCCTACACGAAACATTTATAGTCATCATGTAGTCATGGGGCTAAAGAGGAGGGAAGGGATGAAGATAATGAACCAACAGGACATAAAGAGAAATATAAAATTGCCTTATTTTTTTTCCCCCTTTAAAATACCTCCTCTTTCTAAAGCAATGTACATATCCCACAAAACTTACTTTACTACCAAGAGGACACTTGCTTCTCTCTGAAGCATGTTATATAAGTGTAACCACCCTTACTTAACATAAAACCACATGTTACATGGGCAGGATAACATCTTAGGTCTGGAAGATCCATTAGCCTCATGTGTTGCTCCACAGCAGAAAGCTGTCATTAGCCAGCAGTTGATTGGTCGATCTGAACCACACTGGTACTCTCTAATTGGTCAGTGTGTTTGGTGGTTGGCTAATGAAGGAGAGAAGTTCAGCCTCAAGGTCACTGCAGCTATTCCTGTTTTTTCTTTCCCCAGACTAGGGATAAATAACAGTTACCTAGCTCTTTCCTGTGCATTAAGTAGAATGATCATAAAGGCAGAAATTAGAGCATGACTAGATACGTTTGGCCCAGTATGGACCATCTGACTCAAATATAACTCCCTCCAGCCTTTTAAAGAGTGTTTGTTTACAGCTACTGTCTGAGCCTCACCATCTGCGGCCGCAGGCGGTCAATGACGCAGCCACAGCTCCTATATGTTCTGTTTCTATTCATGTTTCGTAGCCACATCTGTACTGATGTGATGTCTTTTCCAGGATTAGCTAAACTGCTTTTTCTTCCAGCATGCCTAGATTCCCATAAATTCTGTGGATTCTGTTGACTTGCCAACTTTTCTGGTGTATGCCGAAATCAGGAAGCAATTTTGCATATGGCAGCATATGTTGTTTACAAGTTTTAAAAGTGGGCATATTATATGAAGTGGTTAGGTTACAGTTTCAGGGTGTTAACTGGGAAACAGAAATATGATATGTCAGCAACCTAGCACTTCTTTTTAGGCCCATTTAGGTCCAGCAATATAGGGAGAAATTTTGTTTCACAAAATTTGTGCATGTCAGTAGTTGATTACTGTGAGAAAAATCAGTTTAATCTTGTTTTACTCTTATGGTAGTGCAGTATCTAGGTGTTTCCCTGTGTATTTATTTGTTTTTTTTTTCTGTCACCATAAGGATCGGCTGAAGTGTGAGAGACTCCCTCCAACTTTCATCAGGCTCATCGGCATTTGAGGAGGCTGCTCTGCAGATGGGAGGTCGCCAGCCTGTCATCTGTTTAGCTCAAATGTACTATCTGCCCTCCACCCTCACCATCTAAGATGGCCGCCCATGGCCTCGTCCTGCACCTGAACAGACCGGAGCAGAGCCGTGCGTTACCATGGTGATCATTTTCTCGAAAACACTGGAAAAGAAGAAGGGTGTCAATGATGTAAGGTCCAAGAACAAGGAGAGACTGCTGGTGAGAGAAACCGTAAATTGACCTCCACGTAAAGGTTCTACAGGGAAGATTTGCTTACTTACGAGAAGTTTGTGTTGGAGTTTGTTTTTTCTTAGTAGCTGGTCGTTTTTTTTGGTTTGCTAACCCCGTTACTAAGCTAACAGCTGACTCTGTTGCCAAAAATCCTAACGCTCGCTCCTGAGTTCTTCCATGTGCAACACTGGCTACTGTTAGCTTAGAAATGCAGACAGCTAAAATCAAAAACCGACCAGCTCCCAACACAACCTTCACGTAAGTACACGAGCATGTGCAAATCTTTCATATTACACCTGTAAGGATCTGCCTGTTCACATGCCTCAGAGGAACCTTGTATTCAGATATGCTCACATGAGTGTTGCGTGTTAGCACGTCAAACTACAATGAAGAAGTCCTGATACATGATAACAGCTGTGTGTAGCTAACCTCAGTATGTATTACATACCATTCTTTTGCAGCGCAAGAGTGTAAGACCTGATCTGATAGATGTTGTCTTGTCTTGTCATACAAATTCTTTAACACAGATTGACATCAGCGAGTTTGGTGTGAAGTTGAGCAACCATTGACGTTTTAGGATAGCTTAGCTGTTACCGCTCACACACTTTTTTTAAAATTACCAGCCATTTAGTTTTTAAAATAAAACACAAAGAGTACAGTACAGTACAGTTTGAAAGTGCTAATTCTCCTCAGTTTAGTTTAATTTTTTTGTTGTAACATAATAACCCTTCTTTCCTTTTTTTTTTTGGCTTCAAACTCTTCGTATCTCAGCAAACATTTTTTGTTGTTGTGGTAATAACCTCAAGGTGAGTCACAGCAATGTATCACAGTATTTTTCTTCTGTCTTTTGTGGAGACAGCCACCACCCTGCTGTAAGACGTGAGCTGTGGGAGACGATAGGTGTCAGATTAGAAGATAGGCGTGTATGGAAAAAGCCGTTTTATATTCTCTGAAGAACCTTTGTTCTCTCTAGAGTATAAACAGACTAGGTGTTAGGTTAGTTAATCCAGCTGTAGATATGAAGTGAAATGATCTGACATGTTGGCCTCACGGGTGAACAGTCCAACATGAGGATGCAACTTGGTTTATCGATTTGTCAGCTGACACATCATTAAGCAGTAACTATTTTGTCTGTCAAACATTTCAGCCAAATACCTGCATTTGATCTCATAGTAGTCATTTTTTTTAAAGCTTTTTAACCACCGGACCTGTTGTGGGGCAGTTGGAGAGTGGTGGAACTTTGTTGCCAGATTCCCCATCTATCTCTGACCTGGTCTTCTCCACACTGTCCACTTCTGAATAAAGGCAAAAAAGGCACCAAAGTATTCTTAAAAACGTATATCCCAGACCTGTGTTTTTTTTTTTTTGACAGTTGAGGGTTTGACAGCAGAAACAGAGCTCTAAAATGCTCCGTATGAGCCTCCATTTGCCTGACTGACCTTCTTTGCCTTCATTTGCTCGTTCACAGCGTGAGCTCCACACCATGAGCAGAGGGACCACCCTCTTCTCTGTGGGTAAGTCAGCTTCTTTCCTTTTTTTTTTTTTTTTTCCTTTATCTTACTTGCAATCTTTGTTTATTTACACAAATTCAAGGCAGTGAACTGGTTACGGTGGGAATGATATTCTTTCCCGCTGTTGTTTATAAATATGGAATAGCATAATTCATTACCCCTACAAGGTCAAGGACCAGCTATAACCATCTCATTGTTTATCTGCTGTCACACACTCTCACTTCTGCCTTTCTCTGTCTGTCTCTCATCCCCCTCTTATGATCAGGGCGCACCTGCCTTCACACAACGTTGCACACCGCTCTCACGGGAGTGCACTGTAATTGAATATGCTGTTGCCTATGTCAACAATTTCCCTTTGGCTCAGTTAGTGTTGCAGTAATTACCCCGTGTGTTAAAAGACATGCTACCGTAAATACAAGCCTATGCTATGGTCTCTTTCTGTAGGAGGGTATATAGGGATATACATACGTGGTTTACTGTTTCCACTGTTAATGTTGACTTTAAAATTGATTAGCACGTCTTCTCAGTTCAACGAGCGCTTGCTTTCAAAGGACGACATTTCGAAGTTCATCCCTTTCTCCCTTTTTGTCGAGCTGTTTGCCTAACATTCCTGTCAGGTCGCCACTGTAGCCCCCGTACATTGTTTGTCGGACCGAAACAATGATTTTCGTCCACCAGCTTGTGAGAGAGCGGGCCAAAATTAGAGACAAGCATCCGAAAGGACAGCGTTTGGATCAGAAATGGGGCCATTTTGCCAAATGCGTCAATAGATTCCCTACTTAAACACTTGGCATAGTTGCTCGAGCCACTACGGCACTTTACTGTAGGTGTATTATCACCCACAGCTGTGTATAGACCCTTTTGTGTTGATGGTGAGACAGCTGGCAAGACAAGGCATACTGCTGTCCAAAATACATCTCCTGCCCTCTTCCCAGTTTAGTAATAGGAGGGACTAGGGATTAACAATGTGCAAAAAAAAAAAAATCATACTGCAGTTATTTTTGAAAGATATTTTGTAATTGACTGAGATATTAGTCATAATTTTATTGGGCAAGGTCATTTTTGATTTCATTTTCACGATCTAGAGCGACTTCCCGTACGTCTGGAGAATATGATTTGTAGGCTGGGGCGTTGATTATTTAAATGTTTAATTTTTAAATATACACGTGAAAGCAGAGGTGTGTTGCTCCCTGCATATCCTTGTAGCTGCTCTTGTGAAAAAGCTCATGTTTTCTTTTTGTTACTCTTCATGCTCTATAGTCTATAACTGCCCTAAATGAACAAGTCTATTTGTAGTCTCCTTTTCACTAAATACCTTCCTAACCCAGGTATTATAGTTTTGACATCTCCATTAGTCTTTATTAAAGTTTAGTCTTAAGTTTAGTTTCATGAGTGCATAAGTAGTTTTATTTAGGTTTTGTTAGTTTTAGGTTTTCAGGAAGGAAACGTTTGATTTATAGAATCTGAAAAAAAAAAATAGGATGAAAGAATGTGTAGCATCAAATATGATTAGTTAAAACCATTGTTTAATATTATGAGTTTCATATTGTAAAAAACAATGAACTGTTGGGGGGAAAACAGAAAGTAAGCTGATTTTGCCTGCAGTTCCACTTTATTTTTGTTCGTATTACGTTCATTTAATTTAGTTTTCGTTTCGCTCTTAGTTTTAGAAAACTGTTGTACTTCAGTAATGAAATTTAGTTTTTACTGCTAGTTTTAGTCTCAGTTTTTGTTAACTATAATACATCTACATTTTATTTTTTCAAAATAACTTAACTTACAGTATCGACTGATAAAACTATATATATACTATAACTATTGCTCAAAGCTGTCTGAATCATGAGTGTATCTTTTCAACATTGCAGAAGCAGACAGGTGGCTGGACCTGGGGCGAAGCTGTGCCATCCAGCAGGGAGCTCCCTGCCAGTCTGGTACAAGTCTGGAAAGTCTGTGGGACATAATGCCTGAGCAAGGGAGTCGGCACTGGGCCAAGGAGCCAGGCAGCACCACAACCATTACCAGTCTGATTAAAGACCTCAGCCTTGGAGACAGCAGCAAGACGAGCCCCCACTCTCACACCACATCCATCACTGCTCACTACACCACTACAGCCACCAGCCAGGCTCCCACAGCACCTCCCAGCAAACGTCAGTGTCGCTCCCTGTCGTTCTCTGATGAGTTCAGTAGCTGCCGATCATCTTGGAGGCCTCAAGGCTCCCGGGTGTGGACAGCAGTGGAAAAACGAAGGTGCCACAGCGGAGGGAGCGTCCGAGCAGGAGGTGGTTTTTCTGGGGGTAACTTCCCTGCCATGCAGCGCAGCTCCAGCTTCAGTTTGCCCTCGCGCTCCAGCATGCCCACAGATGGGGCCCTGGACCTGCCGTTCTTCACCCAGCGACTGCCTCTCCACCCTCAGTTCACTGCCTCTCCAGTCTCCCCTACCTCTCCTCCGTCAAATCATCACCACTCCCGCCAACACCACCACTTCCTCAGGCCTCTCTCCCTGTCCCACGAGCAGATCAGCCTGCCGGAGCTGCAGAGGGAAGAGGCGTCAGAGGCCAGCTCTCCAGACTCCACCCCAGAACTGGGGAGGCGGGCGGGTCAGAGAGCTGCGGGCACAGGCTGTCTGTCTCGGAGCAGGTCCCAGCCCTGTGTGCTAAATGACAAAAAGATCGGTATGAAGCGCAGGAGGCCAGAGGATGCCCAGGAGCAGCGGCCCTCTCTGGACCTGGCTAAGATGACTCAGGTTAGCTGGAAACAGCACAAGCACACATACACACGTTAATTTGGATGTGCGTTGGAATGATTAAGCTAATTTCACAGTTTAGTTAAGTATCACTTTCTTTGCTGATTAAACATAAATCAGCATCAGCGTATTTTAAATCTCACTTTATTGCTACTAATTCTATCCAGACCTCACTCACAACACAAAGAAATACCTTCTTACGCATAAACCTGTAGGAAGCCTAAGAGATCTTCAAAACCTAACCCCCCTGCATCTGATCAGGGATGGGATTAAATCAAGCTAAATTAAGTTTTCTGGGTCATCAGTCTAAAGATTCAGGGCTAAGTGATCTCAGGCCTCCAGCTCAGGGAGTGGTGCTTTCTAAAGAAGCATTCCTCATGTTCGGTCATGCTGCCTAGCTCTACGCTCTAGCAAGCCCGGCTCCGGTTATCATTTCATTTACCCTGTTGGGGAAACAGCCCATCCAAACGTTGGACCCCTGTCTCTTCATTTGTTTCCGGACTGTATTTTATTCAGCAGATTTTTTGCTTTTCCCACCACAAAAAATGTGTTGCTTTAGGTCAGAGGAAGCAGTGGGACAGCCATCAGATTAAAAAATCACCTCCGGGCAACCCTAAAATAGTACCATATTAAAAAAAACATATAAAAGTATTTTATATTTGTATTTGGCATGTACTCCTTGATAGTTGGCACTGCTTTGACGTTTTTGCATAGCCTGATGCAATGTTGGTTTGATTATAGTGTCGTATTGGCTCATTTTTATTCCACTCTTTTTTATTGCAGTTCTGTTGCAGGGATATTATAGTTGGCTAAGACTGAAACTAAAACTGCAGTGAAAAAAAAAAAACTTTGTTGACTAAAATTTTCAAGAAAACAAAAACGGAATACAAACTGAAATGAACAATGCAACACAAACTAAAAAGTAGTATCGCGGGTTCAGGGAAGTAATCTGATAAATAAATAAAATGAAACAAATAAAATGGCTTAGCATAATATGGGACTATGGTTTTGTAAATCATATTTGATGTCATCCCACCTTTTTTAGATACTTCATCAAGGCTGTTGTCATAATACCTGAAAGACTAAAACTGAATTTAAAAACTAAACTAAAACGTGTCACTTCTTCCAAGTAAAAACTAAATCTAGGTTTGCGCTCGTAAAACTAAACTGAAATTTAAAAAGTGAACTGAAACATTAAATGAAAATAAAAACTAATGAAAATGTTTCAAAACTATGACAACAATGGCAGCCACTGATACCAAAACAAACCTGTGCTCAGGAAATGTAATGATTCAGACTATTTCCTGAGCGCCCCTGCTGTCCAGCTGTTTTATCTTTCATATGACATGCTAAATTCTTCCTCTGTCATACCTCCTGTCACGGAAAAGTAGCCGTTTTCCAGTTCTGTTTTAGAAAGTCCCATCAATTTATCCCCTCTGCCCTCCCTTCCTTTTCCAAAAGAATTGTGCTCCCAGTCAGTCACCCTCAGGATCCAGCCAGGGTTGGATCAACAAGGCTTTGGTAATGGAGCCTAGCGAGCATGTTTCCTCTGCTCATGCCAGCTGCTAAGAGGGGAAAATCAAGCACGTTCGTCATACGCACAGATATACAAAAACACACATGGAGTCAGTTTTACCTTGCCTCTGGTTCTAGGAATGCTAAGATGCAGGGTTGTGCCTGTCTAGGAGATTGTCGACGACTATTTCTTGCGTTAATCTGTCCTGACTGGTTGACAGGCCGAACTATCGTTTTTCATCTCTGTACTCTCGGTTCAGTCGTTGAATCGATATGATTGCATGAGGTTAGACGTGTCATTCCAGGTGGACTGTTATCTGTGTTTACTTTCTCACTCTCTTGTATGCATGGAGATACTACATGTTGCTCAGCACGTATGTTTGCTCTTACTTCTCTTTTTCTTCATCCTCTTTCCAGTCGCACGCAGCCATGACACAGTGTATTATGTTACTGTATTCTGACTTAGCTTTTCAGTCTGGACAGGAAACTTAAAAAGTCGAGATGCGCACTTCGAAAAAAGTTTGAAAATAACTGAACACATTAGAAGCACCTAGTGAAGATTCACGTACTGTAGTTGTCTACCAACTCGATGAGGTGAGTTCATCGCAACGAGGGCCAAGGGAGGGCTAGTATCTGGCAAACAGTCTGGAAAAGGCAGCGATAATGTGGAAACGTGGGGCTGGTAACAACCTGTGCCTGTTCTAGTGTAGGCAGAACATCAGTATTACCATGAAGGTCTGGAGCAGATGGGATTTTTTTTTTTTTTTTTTTTTTTTGCCTCTTATGGGAATTTGGTGCTTTTTGTGATTTGTGAGAGGGATTTCTACCTGCGATTTTAGGCGTCTGGCGTTTGGAAGTGTTTAATTTGCAGCTGTTCTCATGTGAAAACTGACTTGATGTGTGAAATGACGGCTGACAGTCTTACCGCGCTTCATTGTGCATCAGACAGGCAGTAAACCAACACCATCCATGATCATCCCAGGGAGTGGGTGGGTCTACATGGGTCCTACTCTGCCTTACCTTAGGCTGTAAAATAAATTTCTAATTCCCTCTCTCACACTCACACACACACACACACACACACTCATTTGTCAACATACTTCCTCTAATTTAAAGGTGTGTTAATGAGTAATAGGGGGGAAAGTACAAGTGAAGTAAAACACAAGTGCATATTTGTCAAGGCAAACAGTATTTGGTCAGTGATCCATCTACAGTAGAGTGCCTGTCTTCTAATTAGATGGACTGTCTCAGTACAATATGTTGTTGTACAGTCTCATATAGGTTTAGCATGAACACTTGCGAGGGTCAAGTCCCCAGTGAGCGTTGTCATTGGAACACGGTGTAATTTGGCCTCTAGATTCTTCGACCACGTCAATGAAGGCGGGTGTGAATTCTGGGGATGCATGTCGTGCTAATCAGCTACAGCTTGGCTTCCATAGGGATTAATGTATGACCACCCCCAAAATTCCTTAAATATTCACCCTGTCAGCCATGTGTATCAGCTCACCCTCTTCTCCATTGCCTCGTTATATCCCTGGCTGCCCTTCTACCTTGGCCCTTCATTGTTTTTTCCTTAGCTTTGTGGGCGTAGTGAGCTGTCAGTCGGGGAATGTTATCTGTTGATTCTAGGTCACTTGCAGAATGATTGTTGATGCAGCTCACACTTTGCTTTTGAGGAAACAGCCTGTAAAAGGCTTGTCCGGCCGGTTACGTTCGGATTGTTTTTTGCCTCTCTAACTCCTTTAAAGTACTTCAGCTTGGTCATTGTAAGTCTTGAAGAAAAATTACCTGCTATCTTTGGCTTGGCTGTGTTAGCAGTGGAGGTGGCAAAGAGGGCGTGTTGAGCAAATGCTTGAATATGTGTGTGTGCGATGCCTGTACTTTTAGGAGACGAATAGCATTGTGAAGAAGAGGAGTATTATTTCTACAATGAGGCCGACAGACAAACTCTTCACTCCCATCTATTAATATCTCTTTGCTGGCCCAAGTTTGAGCTGCTCTGTTCTACCCCCTCCTCTCTCCATCTCGCTTCATTCCTTGGATGGCAGACATGGTGATCATAGCTGAGCGGCAAGCCCCACGGGCTTGTGGGAACACCTAGGTGGGTGTCCTGAGGAGCAGCAGTCGCTGTGTGGAATGACGTGCCACAACTTGTCTCATAGGTGTTCCATGTAGCTGTATAACTAATGCCAGCGTGTGTTCACCCACATTACCTCAGATGATTCAACATTTGCAACTTAAAATGTGTATCTTTTTGATCATATTTCAAGGAATTTGGTTTCATGTACCATGCATTCTCTCTGTGATACACTAAATACCAGACAAATACACCAGCAAAAGCCGTAGAAATAATTCATGCGGAAGAGTCCGGCTGTCATGAATGAGTTAAATCTCCTTTCTTTGCTCTACCCAGGGGTAGAATGTAAAAAAAGTGCTTAAGTACAGATCTGAGGTATATGTTTTGTTTGTCCTTTCAGATTAGAATTTTTCATCTCCTTCCCTTCCAGTGAAACCCATATAACTCCAAAAGTGTTAATTTTGAATGTTTTTGATGAACTGAAGGTTGGAGTGTTCCTTCATGGGTTGAGAAAGGTCTCCTATTTCTTAAGCTAAATAAACACTTTAAAAAAACACGCAAAATGTATTGTCACAAAGCTGAAAACCGGCCTGTGTTGTCTGTTGTCAGGCACATCCGCACTGCACTGAGGGACTCCAGTAGAACTGGCACTGTGTGTTCTGTTGTAAGTTTTGCGATACAGTGTTTTCATGAGTGTATTTCTAAGAACATTACCAACACTACAGCCTGGGCTCCTCTTCAGTCCTGCCTCAGGTCAACACAAATGTGATGAAAAGCCCGTCATATTTTATTACTGGTTTGCGCCGTTTGCTGTCTGAGCAGGTGCTGTGGAGTCTTCACTGGCATGGATGAGGTCGTACTCGTGCTGGGTTCGTTGTTGAAATATTCGCAGTCAACTTCCCGAATAGATCCCATTTAGAACCACGATTGCAATCTTTTTGAACCATTCACAATTCTAGCTACCACCATTTACTTTCTTGCAATCATAACCAATCATTTGACCTGTAACAGTTAATATTTGTAACAGTAAATTAACTTCTACTTTATCGTTTCTTTTATACGGACTTATTCTAACTTTTCTAACGTTTCATACCGTACCCTAAGTTAGAATAAGCCTGTATAAAAGAAATGGTAAAGTAGGATTTATAAAGTAGACTAAATGAACTTGTTTGGACTAGTAAATTAACGTATAGGTTAACTTGTAAATAGGCTGATATTGAAACAAACAAAAAAATCCCATTCCATTGAACTTATGGTAAATGTATTTTCATTCACAGTAGTATTTTGCTGGTATTATATGTTTTACTTTGAAGGCAGGACTTTTGCTTGTAGTGCAGTATTTCCACAGTGTGGTATTAGTACTTACACTTAAGTAACGGATCTGAATTCTTCTTTCCACTGCACTTCCCTCTTTTTTTATCTTACCGTTGTTTGCTGATGGAGGTCTCGGTTTCCTGTTTTCTCCAGAGCAGTGAGTTTTCGGTGTAGGTTGTATCTTTAAGAATACGTGTGCGTTATTGTGTGTGTGTATGTATTCTGTTTTCCCTGTGTAGTGCACAGTAGAGCATTTAGCAGGGTGTTGTTTGCCGTTTACCCCAATTATCAGGAAGCTATTTGCCAAACCTAGCCTCTGCCTGTGTTTCTGGAGAGTCTGGGCCGAGATGCCCTCATGTGTAACTTGCATGTGCAAGCCTGTGTTTCATTTGGGTGGGGGTCTGCACTCAAGTGAAAACACAGGCAAAGCCGGGTACACTGCAGAAATATAACCCTGCTCCCCCAACCTACTGCCACACCCCTCTCAAATCCCAGTCTTAGCCTCTGTAGATTTTATAGAAAGCATATTGTAGAGAAGTTGCCTCTCCCCCTCTGTTCCTCTCTTTACTCTCTTCCTTTCGTTTCCTCCTCTGCTGTGATAATTAGTAGTGGGGTAATACAGGGGGTTAAACAGAGAGAGAGAGAGTAAGGGCTCAGAAATCCCCTTTTCCACTCCACTTCACTGGGTATCTACAGCAAAGGCCTCCCACTTCCCACACGTTCACCTCTAGCAGTTGTACTCGGGCATGCTTTGAGAGGACGAATACCATGTTCGAGCAGCTCATATGTAAAGTTAAAGCAGCCAAAGTGAGCAAATCTTCAGTTCAGGGAGCCGAAATCCTGTTTTTCTTTTCCCTTTTGGTCCCTGTTAAATCAGAGCAAGAAAAAAGAGTGAGTCTTCTAAAGAGAGACCTCAGAAAGGGAGACTCCCAGTTCATTGTAACAGGAAAAGCAATGTCCTAACACATGCTAGGGAACATTAGAGGTGTCTGTCATGTAAGCCGAGGCTCTATAGAGAAAACCTCATCTCTATTCACCTCCATGCCTCCAACATCTGCTGCTGGGGCACTCCAGAGATCATTAACCCCTTCACTACACTGCACAATTGCCTTCCTTTGTTCCAGAAAAGAATTTAGCATGGAAAGAGTGTGAAAGACAACCTCGTTCTAAATAAAAGGTCAAGTGTTGGGAGTAAAAACCCCAAGCACATGTAGCTGCAGGTATTCACAGATTCCCCCCCTGATTCTCAGTACAGAATTACAAAACATGTCACTGTGAATAACAACGGCTTGAACAAAAAAAAAATGCTCTCCACCACAGGGAATGCCATGTGTGTCTCACTGTGGCTTTTATGGTGATAAATAAGCCTGAAGCACGGAGAGAAACAAGATACCTTTGCGGTTTGCAACTCTTCCCAGTGTTTTGTGTCTCCACTTCTGTTTTTCTGAAACAACCCAGAAAGTTTTGAAAGTTCTTCGATGTGCCTGTGTGTTTACATGTTCACATGCAGTCGATGAAAGGGAAGGCCAACTTTTGGCTGCCCAAAGTGAAATCCAATCTCAAACCAACTGACATTCTGAAAAACCCTGAGCTCGAATTCCTCCTGCCAAACCTTTTCTACTTTTACAGCCTCATTAGAGTGGACCTTAAATTTGAACATGAGCTAAGGTGCACAAACCAATGTTTATGTTTCTCTAACAGTCTTTTTTTTTTCTTTCTCCCTTTTGTCTCTTCTGTACAGAAACTTCAGACTTTTCAGAGCTTGAGCTGCCCTGGGTTCTCAGCCACCGACGGCTACCAGTCAGGCGTACCCCCTCCTTCCTGTGAGACCAGCGGCCAACCAGATTCAGACTTCACCGCTGTGTCCAAGCTGAGGCTGGAGCCACGGCAGGAAGTGACAGAAGATGACGAGGAAGAGGATTCCTCCTACGAGGAACTGGATAGTGACTCGGCTTGTAGCATGGACTCCCGGTCCGGGTCGCCCGTAGACATTGTGGACAGTAAACGCACCCTCTGGAAGGGTGACTGCGGGGCACAGAGGGACATTTTCCAGCTGGGAGGAGAGTTGGATCTTGACCAGATTGAGAGAAACTGAACATTTTCTAGGAGATTTTAAAAGACTGCGTGTTTTCGAATGTCAAAGGATATTGATGATGTACCAAAAGATGGCTCTTAAGAAAGGCAATGAGGAAGAGAATGGTGGAATATTTTGTCTACAAAAGGGAAAGATGTTAGAAATGTATGAAGAAAGTGATATAGATGATAAAGGCTCAAGTATGTTGTACACAAGATTGGGAAGCCAGATCTTAACAGCTGGCTTTTTAGACATTTGCCTTGAACATTCTTACTGTTTGAATCAAAAAGCAGTGATCTTAGTTATTTTTTAATTGGGTAATTCAGCTTAACTCAGGAGTGGGAAAGTGAGGGTTCGTCTTAATCTCCCAGCACCCACTGTCTTTCCAACCTGATGACCTTTCCAAAGTCCGCTAACATTAGATTTGTAGTACTGTAGCTATAGCTGGACTCTTGTATTTACTCAAGTTTGTTTTTCAGAGAAGATGGGGGCATGAATGATGGGATGTAACAACCAGGGGTAAACGGCAGAAAGCTTCTCACAGACTTACCCTTGACCTTTCTCTCCATCTTTTGTGTGCACAAGAAAATCTGACTTTGCTGAATGTAGACTCAATAAGCTTTAAGAGGACTTAGGAAAGTGGCAGTGCCTTCTTTTGGATGCTTGCTTTTCCATTTCACTTCAAGAAACTAGCCTCAGTGAAAACCACAATTTCTGACTTTTTTTTTTTTTTTTTTTTTTTTTTTTTTATTTTCTTAATATGAAAATTTTTTATTTTAATAAAAAACTGAATCTCAAGTTTTCAATTCTAATTTCAGTGTATATTTTTCTAAGTAACTGTTTTTTATGAGCTGTTTGTGAAGGAGCAAGAATGCAAGGCCTTTCTTCTAACAGAATGAACCTGAAATAAATTTGCAACCTGCACTTATGTGACTTGCTTAATTGTTGTTTGAATATATTGACGAGGAGAGTCAGATGCAAGCATCGAGGCACTTGGGAGCGAGCGTAAGGATTTTTGTGGAAAATCCAATCCGAGTCCTCTACATAGAAATCAGTGTACTGTTATTGTGATTGTAGGACAGTCAGGGAAGGTGCTGTTAAAAAGCTTTTCATCAGCAGTGTTGCCAGATGTAAGGTATTGTATTTGTACGATAATTTTGCCCTCTGTACAGCCAATAACGCCACATGTACAATAATCTGACCACTTTGTTACACTCAGTATTAGTAGTTAGAATCAGTCTAGGCAATCTCATTTCATTTCATTTCCCGACACAATCAGGATTGTCTTTAAATGCGTCTCTTCTCGCGTCACATCATTCCAGCCAGTCACGCTTGTTGTGACGATGAACGTGACTCATGAGCGCGGCTGTCCTTAACCAATATCATCTTTATTAATCACACATGTAAGGTATTTTATGTTGAATGCAGCAACTTATGGGCCAGTATTACATTTAGCTAGTGCAAACCTCTTGGGTTTGACTTGTGTACGGTAATTTTCCTCAAATTACAGTTTAAAAAAGTGTACAAGTAACCTAAGATTGAACAAAATTTTTGTCTCGACCAGGTCTTAATCTTATTATGGCAGATTCACATGCACTCGTGTGCTTCTGTGAAGTTTGTGTTCAAGGTTTGTTTTTGATGTTAGCTAACTCCATTGCGAAGCTAACAACTGTCCCAGCTGCCTGCAGCCGCAATACACTGATTTCTATGTACAGGACTCTTTTTTTTTTTTTGGTGAAAATCCTTAGGCTTTTCACAGTTTCGTCGATGCTTCTCTTCTGTTCGTCTACAGCGGTAACAGTGTGCAACACAAGCCTCTGTTAGCTTACAAAAGCAGTCAGCTAGCATCAAAAACAACCAGCTCCCAGCACACGGGAATCTTCTATATCCAGTATTTCAGAGAAGTAAATCAAATGCTGGTTTAAACTGACACAAGACTATAAATTAAGCTTGTAAATAAGGTAGTGCTGATAAACAGTAGATGTAGAATGTTATCTGGGATTCAATTTTAGTTTCCATTTCAAAAAAACGATTTTTGCCTGAATAAAGTCAGGTGTAAAATGTGAAAAATTCAGATATAG